>JASKGM010000013.1:14384111-14399627 GCA_034509205.1 Ceratonia siliqua | reverse complement strand
AGTTCTCTAAAGATAAATTGCTTTTCTTGTCTGATTCTGGTTTCCTACCTATTATATTTTGCTGTTTGTTTATGAGAGTCTTTTTGAACATTTTTTATTTTGACATTGAAAAGTGAAGGCATAAAATATGTAAAATGTTTGACTTGATCTATCCAGTGAACACTCAAAATATAATGTATTATTAGAGTAAAACTCATGATGGAATCGTTAAACCTTTTTGTCTAAATGAAGAATGAAATCCTTTTACAATTTTACCTTTTTGGGAGGTGAATTTTTGTTTAGTTACATGGAGTGAAGTGATCCATCACTGAAGTGGTTGTTTTGTCAAAATCTGAGAAGTGGATCTGGCATTAGGTAGCTCATTGAAGAAAAAATCTTGAGTAGACATGGTTCGCCATGTCATCCGTGCACTAAGTCATTCACAGATAACAAGTCATCCGTGTCTTCAAGAAATGGAATTTCAAAGTTTTTCTCTGCAAAACTAGTTTCATCACACAAATGACGTATTACTCTATGATTGGTTTGGTGTACGGATGATGTGGTGAACCATGTCTACCCAAAAGAATCTCTCATTGAAATCCTTCTAGGCAGATCGCTCATTGTATGATCTAGTTTATCTGTCTTTCAGATCTTGGTATTTGTCTTTATGTATGAATGAATATGAATTTTCTACTGAAGATATCTTTGAGATTACAGGTGGAGGTTGCTGAATTAGGACAGAAGTTCCAGACAGTTGGGACATTACAGAAGGAACTTGAACTCCTCCAGCGGCAAAAAGCTGCATCTCAGCAGGCTGCCTTAAATGAGAAACAGAGGCAGAGTTCAGGTGGTGTGTGGGGTTGGCTGGCTGGAAACCCCCCTGGCCAGAAAGCTGATGATGCGTGAACCTTTACCATTAGACTAGTCTGAATAGCGATGCTACATTTGGTTCTATTTAGGCAGTTTCATTACCAGTAATATTTTTTTTGGTGTCTCAATCCCTGTTCTTTTTTTATAGTGATGAAATAAGATTCAGCTTCCGTTAGGCCAAAGGAAAGCCCAGGGTTCTTGCTGCAATACATATACTGTAGTTTTAGTTTTGTAGCTTCATATGGCTGTTAGTCGAGTATAGTTCACATGATATTTTTGCCACCATTTTTGCTATGAATGTATTCATAATGAATCCATTATTCAATGAAAGTATAAATATTCTTTTGTATTGACAGCTACTGCTTAATCAGAATTAGAACTCAGCCAATACTCTGTTTAGTGTCCCCCTTTCTTCTATGGATCCAGTCATGGAGATATGATCAAATATCCAATCAATTGTGACTGTTTATTTTTTAACAAATGGTCACAATTAAAAAAAATTATTAAAAAAACATAAAAATACGTAAAGAATTGTGGCCGTTTATATAAAAAATAAATTGTCACGATGTGATAAAATTGGTCAAGTTGCATCACGACATGACTGAATCCATACTCCCCCCTCCCCTCTCTTTAATTGATTCAATGCAATCTATTGATGCGACGTGACCGAATCCAAACTCCCCCCTCCCCTCTCTTCAATTGATTCAATGCAATCTGTTATGGACGATATCATTATTTTCGGCCTTTTAATTTAGTAAGTAACAATTATGTTTTGTCGTTACCTTATCGTATAATAACTAAGAAAACTAAATCAATAGATACGACATAGAATTTGACTCATCGTTAAAGTTTAAAGGATAAAATTGAAAAGAAATAATATTTTTATACTATTTTTTCATATTTCTTTCTCACATTCTTTTATATATATTATTTTATTATTATATACTAATTATATATACTATTTTTATATATTATATCTATGATGAAAAATAAAATGTGAGACAAGTATAAGAGAGACGAGTGTGAAACTATAATTTTTGAAAATTAAAAGTTTACATTCAACACACAAAAATTGGAAAACCAAAAGATACTTTAGAAAAAATAAGTTAAAAGAAAAATATGTTTTTATAATTGGGATCCTGTAAAACTTAAATCGTTTAATATTAGACGGTTAAGATTCAATATATATATTTTTTTATAATACAAGTTTCGACGTCTCTTTTTTTTGCCATTTTACTAGTAAAATCAGAATTGTCCACATCTGTTTCAACTACACAAGATCTAAATTTGTGTCCTTAGCTTTCTCCATTCATTTATTTATAATGCATCTAAATAAGAAATTGTATAGTTATCTTTGAATGCTGTGTAAAATAAATATAGTTTAAGTATTTTAAATTAAGTTTTTGGGTTTTTAATCTTGAAAGTATTTGTTTTACTCAAAAGTAGAATTTTGCATATATTTTTAATTAAAAAAGGGAAAAATTGTTGTTATTATATGAAATTTTATTTATTTTTTGGTGTTATTATAAGACTTAAAACTTTTGAAATTTTAAATAAAAATAATTTTATAAGGTATCATAGATTAAAAGAAAAAGGAATTTCATAAAATATTAAAAAAAATACATTTCATTGTTATATAACAATATCTGCATTTAAATGAATTTATCCCTTGTTTATTTAGATCTATTAAAGGGCAGACGAAAAATGACAAGGCCAACTTGGCACATGTTATCACCGTTGATGAATAATCGGTAAAAAGTTAACACGAAAGTTCATAATAACTTGTATCTTAGAAGTACCTAAAAACTTATAAAAAGGTGAAAAAGAAAAAACAATTTTGTTCTCAAAACACATCGTTTCCTTTGGATTTTTTATTTTCTATTGTGTTTATAATGCATATCTAGATAAGAGATCAAATAATATTTTTATTTAATTTTATATGCTCTTTCAATTTCTTTGTGCCTTTATTTTTTAAATATGACTCAAATTTAATGTTGTAATTTATTTTCAATCCAATTATTAAAAAAAAATAAAATTACTATAGTCATTTGAATATAAAATTAATTCAAATTTTAGTTGTAAATAAAATAAAAATATATATGTCATAAATATAATGTTATTTATTTATTTATATATAATTGTGAAAGTTTTTATGTTTTTAATAGAAACTTATTTTAAGTATAAAAAAAATAATAGATATTTTTTCATTTAATTTATTATTAATAAATGAAAAGAATGATAATATGTAATTAATTATATTTTAATATTTTAATATTTATAAAACAAAAATAAAAAATAAAAAAGATTGAATTGTATAGAGTATACTTAACGTTTCAATATACGTGGCTTCGTGTTAATGGCACATGTTGCCATGGTTGATGAATAATCGGTAATCTCGATACGAACACGATGAGTCCATGATCCGGGTCCGCAGACAAACCCCTTCTATTCCCCCACAAAAAAAAAAAAACAAAAACAAATAATACATCATGATCCCGGCGTTTCTCATCTTCCAAAGTCCAAAAGCATCTCTTTATCCTCTTGTTCCATCCTTTCTGCCTGTGATTTTAGGGTGTTAGGGTTTGAAATCAATTAAGATTAGCACACAACTACAACCTCCTTTCTTTCTGGGAAATTTTCGGATTTGGTTTATCGCATTAGGCCATAGTAAGGTATGCTTTCTGTGGTCAAGCCCTTGGATTTTAATTTTGTAGGGTTTCGGGGTTTTTCTTTCTGATATCAGTGATGAACGACGATTATAAACTCGACAGTAAATCAGATGCGTTAGAAGAATCTAAAGAAAATGGTAGGGTTTCAGAAATTGGTGCTGGTAACCCCAGTGAGAATTCTTCTAATCCCCAAGACCAAGTTAGGAATTCTTCGTCGGAGCTTGTTTCGGGAGCTTCGGTGAGTGAGGCTTGTAATAGGCTTTCGCGAAATGGGAAATCTGAGGAGGCTGCGGTCAGTTCGACGGAAGAGTTTAGGGTTAGGGATTGTTCAGAGGGTGATGGTGGGAGAGTAGTTAATGATACGGTATCCATGGCCTCTGCGGTTAAGCATCCTACATCGACCATTGATCGGTTTGATGATCCAAACAATGGACGCGAGGCTCAAAATGAGCAATTGCAGGATCAAATGGATCGGTATCATGCTCGGCAGGATTTATCAGAGCATATGAATAGCAGACAAGCGGATGCAGAGAAGTTTACTGGTTCTGAGAGCAAATCTCTGTTATCGGAATTTGATGATTATGTTGCCGCAGAGAGAAATGGCGGAGTGAGACCTGGAGTGTCAAGGGGTCTAGGATATGGTTTTGAAGTGGGCGATATGGTGTGGGGAAAGGTGAAATCTCACCCATGGTGGCCTGGACAAATATATAATGAAGCTTTTGCGTCTCCTTTAGTGCGTCGTGCGAAGAGGGAAGGCCATGTACTGGTGGCTTTCTTTGGTGATAGCAGTTATGGTTGGTTTGAGTCAGCTGAGCTTATCCCTTTTGATTCTAATTTTGCTGAGAAATCACGGCAGATAAATTCGAGAACTTTTTTGAAGGCTGTGGAAGAGGCAGTCGATGAAGCGAGCAGGAGACGTGGTCTTGGCTTGGCTTGTAAATGTAGGAACCCTACTAATTTTCGTCTCACAGATGTTCAAGGGTACTTTTCTGTGGATGTGCCAGACTATGAACAAGGGGGAGTCTATTCTAATAGTCAGATCAGGAAGGCAAGAAATAGTTTTAAACCCAGTGAAACCCTTGCTTTCATAAAGCAGTTGGCCGTGGCTCCACATGGTGGCGATCACAGAAGCATCAGCTTTATTAAGAATAAGGCTACAGCTTTTGCATATCGAAGGGCAGTGTTTGAGCAATATGATGAGACTTATGCGCAGGCTTTTGGAGTGCAGCCATTGCGTCCTTCCCATTCTCATACTAATCCACTCAATCAGTCAGCGAGGGAGCCTCCTAGAGGTATATGCTCTTCCTCATGTTCCTTTTTTTATTTCCTTTTATTTATTTCTTTTTTTATTCTTCATGTTTTGCCTGGCTATTGTTTTGCATTTTGTGATTTTGGAAGTCTATATCTACAAGAAGGCTTTTTGTCGTTTCACTTCCTTTCATAATTTGAGTGATGATGATGGCATTGCCAGCACTTTTTTTAACATGGAAGGAATCTTGTGTAATTTGATGATTGGCAAATTGTGGAATGTAGTAGTTTTGGTAAAAGCCTTCATAGATGAAGGTTTTACTGGATAAAGAGCAATTATTAATCTTAAAATGTTTCTTCCAATGGTTGAATTTGGTATAGTAGGAAAGAAAAACATATGCCATAAAATATAAATATGATGCTAATGTTCATCCTTCCTTGAATCTTTTCATACTTGTTTGCTTGTGCATGCATATCTTTTGTCTCTAAATTTTGTATTTCAATACCTTCTGCTACAAGTTGTTTGTGTCATTGTTGACAATTTAATTGATGATTACACCTGTCTAGATTCATTAAGAATATGCAAGTTCCATATGTATGAGTTATGGATAATCAACTACATGAGAAAATGGTTAACTGTATGTATTTCGTATGATATCCGATTACTTTTTACTTTTACTCTTATATAACATGCAATCTGAACTAAAAGATAAAGAGAAATAATTCTTACACACCACTTGGTGTCACCGTTCATACCTGTACATGGTGGCAGATTTTTTAGTTGTGTGTAACTGGGTCCACAGGCTAACAAATCAAAATAATGATGTGTGTAAGTTGATGGACTTTATAGAATAAATATATAAACACTGTATAGTAACCAATGAGGCTAGAGGATACATTAATCAGTTAGAGTAGCATTCAGTTATGTAATGTTATGTATCTCACATATACCTAGGAAAGTTGTAATTCCATCAGTACAATTGAATCACCAATTTGAATGTGATGCTAGAGCCTGGTTGTTGTAGGTTGGACATTACACTAGGCCCTTTTAGATATTTAAACAAGTGTTGTCAATGGAGGCCGCCATGACCACTGTGACAGAATGGTGTGGCTGCAAAGGGGGTCTTTGCCATAAAACCTCCATGGCATGGTGACTTCAGTCTGGCAGCTCTATAGCGTCCCCCATGGTGATGGCTGTTGATACTGGCGCTATGGTGTCTGCTAAAGTGAAAGTGGTGGATTTTGCATAATTCACCTCCTATTTATTTAGGGTCACATCAGTCAATGGGCTTGTGATTTTAAGATGCATAAGGGTTATTTGGCCTTATCTTAGTAAAAATAACACAAGAAAGACCCCAAAAAAATAATGCAGAATGAACTCTGAAATCTCACACAACACTGCATTTTTGGGGCTGAAGAGAGGCATTTTTATTGATTATTTTCTTTCTTGAAATCAATACGGAACATCTCAAATGAGGTACTTTTCATCCAACATCAAGCTTATTTCTTTAATACTTTCCCACGATTTTTTCTAAAGCTGTCGATAAATCTCTTTTTTGTTTTGTTTGTGGTTCTTGGTTTCAGCATTACTACTATATTTCAATTTTATGATTTTTTCATTAAATTTACCTTTTATAAGTATAGTTAATAACATTGTTTCTAAAGTTGCTGATTTTCCTTACTATATAGTGGCTGCCACGCCATTTGCCATGCTGCCATGGTGGTTTTGGAGCTTGCTGCTATTGGCACTATATAACTTTGTCAACACTTATTTAAGCTAGAGTTTGAAGTGAAGATACAAGTATTTGGATGTTCTTTGATTCCGTAAATTGTGTTTCTTGTCAAGTTTATGACTTAGTACTTGTGGAGAACATTGCCCTTAGCCCCCGTATATTAAATTTCCTATTATATTCTTATGTATTTCTAATGGAATTTTGAGTAATTAATGCCTTCTTAATGTATCTAAAATTTTCCTTGTATCATTTCAAAAAATTAATTTTGGGGGGTATTTAGTCCACAGACGTCTTTTGTTCCCAGGTATCTTGGATGCATGGCTATAAGATGAAAATGTATGTGATACATGGGTATCTAAGATCCCCATGTTTGGTATAAAAATTGGAAATATTCAAAGAAATAACACAATTAGTAATTTATAGAAGTTATTAAAGTCTCCTACTCAATAAAGTCAGGTTCCTGCATTCTTGGATAGGTATGAGTAATTGGTGGAATCATGTGTTATAACTTATAATCAGGAATTTTGTACTAAATGCGAACATCTTACTAGGTATTTAAAATACTTGAGAATGTGAAATGCTTGAATGAAGATGACAGATACCAAGCACCTGCAAGAGGTGAAGTTTTCTATGTGAATGTTACCTTATTTCTGTTTTAATTGGTTTTTTGTTGTGTTCAGCTCCTTTGAGCGGCCCCTTGGTGATAGCTGAAGCTTTGGGTGGTGGGAAGAACTCTACAAAATCTGTGAAAGTTAAGGACAATTCAAAGAAGGATAGGTACCTTTTTAAGCGGAGAGATGAGCCCAGTAAATCTGTCCATATAGCTTACAGAGAGGAGACACCTGACGCAACTGGGCGTTATGTATTTCAGAAAAGGTCTCCAGCTGTGTCCGTGGCACCTCAGATTTTGGATAAACATGAAGATATGGGACTCATTAGCCAGGGTGATGCAGCTTCAACTTTAGATTCCAAAGAAGGTGTAATAGATCAGGCTCAACAACATGGCAGTGGTATTACATCCCAAGCCATATATTCAGATGCAAAGCCTTGTCTTGAGAAGGGAAAGGAATTTTCTCAACAAAAGTCCAAGAGTTTTGAACAGGATGATGCTTTTATGGGTAGATTGGATTTGTCTGGAGAGACTGTATTGCCAAGCGTCACTGATGAGGCATCTCAGCCTTCCCATTTGGATGGTGAAACCTCTGTTGATGGACAAGAAGCAAATGTAAAACTGTCAAGACCACTTGAAGATTTTGAGCAACCAGAGCAGGGATTTCAGACTATAACTGAAGGAGGTAATGGAGTGCTTCATGTTAAGGGCAATTTTAATGTTGTATATACTTCGCCCGCTCAAGCAAAGCATCACAAAATCAATGCTGATGGTGTGGTGAAGAAGGTAAAAGGCCATAAGCGACCTGCAGGTGACTTGAACTCTGAGAATTATGCTATTGGGGAGAAAAAGAAGAAGAAAAAGAAAAAAGATCTAATTTTACAAACAACCTCTGACCATCTGGAGAAACACGCAACTTCTAGAAAAGTTGTACCTCTGTCAGGAAAACTGATAGGAAAACCAGTTTCAGTTGAGTTGGCTCCTATAGAGGATTTTCAGGCAGAACAAGTCCAGGTAGATGTTAGTTCCAATAATTTGCTGCTCGTGGATGGCATAGGAGAAGTTAATTTTGAATTACCACAACTTTTGGGTGATCTGCAAGCTCTTGCTTTGGATCCTTTTCATGATTTTAAAAGAAAGACCCCTGCAATTGTTCAACAATTCTTTTTGCGGTTTAGATCTCTTGTATACCAGAAAAGCTTGGTTTTGTCACCACCAACGGAGAATGAATCTCTTGAAGTTCGCCTAACTAAATTTCCTTCGGGTGTTGGGCCATCTGACAATCCTCTTGATGATCATGTTAGAGCTTCACCACTTGTAAAACCTGTAAAACATGTTGTCTGGCCTGAGGATCCAACTAAAGCTGGGAGGAAAAGGGCGCCCTCTGATCGTCAAGAAGAAATTGCTGCAAAGAGGTTGAAGAAAATTAAGGATATAAAGGCACTGGCTGTAGAGAAGAAGGTGGGTCAGAAAACATCTGAAGCCCGGCGAGGAGAGGGAAAAGAATCCACAGTTTCAGCTTCACCTAAGTTAGTGAAACCAGATTTAACCAAGAAGAAAGTGGAGCCTCCACCTAAGGCAGTTGAGCCCACCATGCTGGTGATAAAGTTTCCTCCCCAAACATCACTTCCATCTGTTGCGGAGCTGAAGGCAAGGTTTGCTCGTTTTGGGCCCATAGACCAATCGGGTCTCCGAGTGTTTTGGACGACGTCGACATGTCGTGTTGTGTTCTTGCGTAAACATGATGCACAAGCTGCATATAAATATGCTGTAGGTAACAATTCCTTATTTGGCAATTTGACTGTGAGGTACTATCTTCGGAAATTGGGGGATTCTGCAGCAGACGACTCTGAAGCTGCCAAGGCTAGGGGAGATGACAGTACCATTGGAACTCCTCGGGCCAAGGATCCTGCAGTGATTCAACGACAGACATCAGTATCAGCACAGCAACCTCTTTCACAGCCAATGATCCAGCTCAAATCCTGTCTGAAGAAATCCTCGGGTGATGAGTCAGGCCAGGTAACTGGTAATGGAGGTAGTAATAAAGGGACCTCTCGTGTAAAATTCATGTTAAGTGGGGAAGAAAGTAGTAGGGGGGAGCAATTAATGGTGGGTAATAGGAACAACTTCAACAATGCTAGTTTGGCCGATGGTGGTGCACCTTCTGTTGCAATGGATTTTAATAGTAAGACCGTTCAAAAGGTCATTTCTCAACCACCGTTGCCTATTCTTCCCCTTCCTACTCAGTTTACGAAAGCCGCCCAACATAATTTGCATAATTCCGAAATGGCACCCAGAAATACTCCGAATTTTATAAACACAACTGCATCAGCTACTGCAACCACAGTTGATATATCACAGCAGATGATAAGCCTTTTGACTAGGTGCAACGATGTTGTGACCAATTTGACGGGTTTATTAGGCTATGTGCCTTACCATCCACTTTGACAAAATGGCACAATATATGGTACACTAAATTCAAGATAAATGCGGGCGAGTTGGAGGCTGACTTGCTCTGGGAAATGCAAGAAATAGAATTGTGGAAAAGGGCGTGGAGTCATATTGGGGCCGAGAGCTGATCAAGAGTGGTTTATTTAAGGTTTTTGGGCTCAACAATGTAAATGTACTCATCTTGACAGTGGCATCTTGTTTGGCTGCATTTCCTTTTTCGTTCTTGTTTGGGTCTTATTGCGTTAGAATTGAGAATGACATATTGCAATTCAGTAGTTTGTGGTAACATTTTGTGATAGTAATTTTAAGGATTTTCAAAAAGTAATGGTTTCATTTTTATTTAATTATAATTACAATGACATGATTCTTAAATAAATTAAAGTAGATAATAATATTGTTACTCGTGTTTATGAATCGTTGCCGAATAAAATATAAATTTTTCTAGTTAGTACTGCGGGAAAGAAAGTATTGATGTAAAATGTCTCCTGTCATGGAGAATTAGTCTTCTCGTGGGCTTTTTGCTTTTGGTATCACAACATTGTCGATTTTAAAATCAACCCAGGTGCCTTTTTTTCCCCCTCATAATTTCTTCAGCAGCATTTCCAAAATTCGAAATTAAACTGGTAGAATTTGGGGTGGTAATAGATAAGTATACTAGAGAGTTTTTATGCTAAGCAGCTGTGTTTGTTTGTTTGTTTGTGTAGATCCGCAGGCTAAATGTTTTTTGAAATAATATAGTTCTCACAATTTGGCCAAAGATGGCAGAATTGTTTGGGCCAATGTTGCCCAATTCGATGTTTATTTATTTTTGGTCAAAATTTTAATTAATATTTAATTTATCCGTCGGTCATTTAGCAGCCCAAAATTCGAAACATTATCGAGCAAACTCTAAAAAATGACCCAAATCCAATGGGATAAACAAAAGGCAAGAGCTTGTGTTTCATTAGGATTATGACTCTAATAAGATATACAAAGCAAACTCCTGTTAACTTAAAACTGTTTTCAAGTCCTAATCCATTAACCCTTATGTTTCATATTCATATGAATCTCATATACACAGCTGTCTTCAATTTCCTTTTAATCCTTGGAAATTCATTCAGCAATCATGGATTACCGGCGATTCAACATCAACCTGAGGCAAGTTTATGGCCTCAAGTGCAGAAAAGTATTGTTCAAGACGCGCGTATATGCCATGGTCTCCATCGCGGGTATTTCAAGTGTACCTTCAAAGCAAAGAACTCCAGTAGGAAAATACATAGGCAATAACCCCACATGGGATACTCGTTCTTCTCTGAGGTTTTACGTAGAAGACTCAAAGTTGCAACAGAACCATTTGATTCTGATGATTCAACTCCGGTGCAAACAAGTCCTGGGCGGCGACAAGGTCATTGGAGAAGTTTATGTCCCACTCAAAGAAGTCTATGACAATTGTGGTGGCATGAACAGCACTAACTATGGTTATCATCAACTCATGACACTCTCTGGGAACCGTCAGGTTTTTATATATTTCACGTATGACTTTGGTGAGACTATCAGAGCAGCAGCTGCAGCTTCAGTTATGGCTTGTGCACACCCATCTGCACCATCTTCTGATGATCTTGGTCTCATTTATTAGTTTGTCTCTTTGTTTTTGTTGGATATAGACATAGTTCCTCCTTTAACATCATTCACATTATGAAAAGCTTTATTCATATATATAGATTAACTACAGTAAGATCATTTGATGTGTTATGGCCGGCTTACCCAATTTCAAAGTGGAACACCACAATATGAAAGGAAAGTACTAACCGAGCACATTATGAATTTTTATTCAATTTTTATCCACTCTTTTGATTAATTATTTATAGGGAAACAATAACTCATCGCTATTCATAATTTATCCACTCATATATCTACATTCCTTCCCGCCTATGAACAAACAAATAAAATAAAAGAAAACACACGTAATATCTTCTATTACTAAAATCAGCCTTATGCAAGATTTTGTTAAAAAAAAAATAGTAAGATCGAATCCTTAATATTAAAATTTTCTAATATTAAAAATCTAAGATCAGATACTAAGCAAAGGGTCATTGACTCGTTGGCAAAGTTCATGTCATTTTGTCCCGATAATTCCGTCTTTCGCACTGGCTTCCCTACTTACTTCCTTTTTTGGATTTTTGTTTGCCGTTTGGTTGGTAAGGCTTGTCGTTCAAAAAAACGACAATTCGTTTGAAGAGCCAATGGGACAATTAGAATGTAAATGTTTTCCGGGCCAACGGCTGTCTGTCATATGGGTTGGAGTGCCAATTAAGGTTGAGGTTCCTCCTGCTCTGTATTGAGCATCTGGAATAAACCTCCCATCTTCCCAATCCCAGTTTTCTGCGATCCCATCCCTTCTGCTTCCACCTTCCATAGTTAATCTGAGGATTCCTCTCACCCAAATGGCACATACTCCACAAACCCTTATGGCCACCGACTCCGAACCCGATGAAACTCCTCCTCCAGGTCCCCATTCTCCTCCGACTCAAAACCCCACTTCTCCCAACCCCTTAGGGATTACGGATACGACCCGAATTCCGACCCTTCTCCGTCTTTCCTTCAATCAAGACTCCGGTTGCTTCGCCGCGGGCACGGATCATGGTTTCCGTATCTACAATTGCGACCCGTTCCGCGAGATCTTTCGGCGGGACTTTGGTCCAGGTGGTGGAATTGGATTGGTTCAGATGTTGTTTCGGTGCAACATACTTGCCTTCGTTGGCGGTGGGGCTGACCCAATTTACCCAAGTAATAAAGTGATGATTTGGGATGACCATCAGTCCCGGTGCATCGGCGAGCTATCATTTCGATCGGAGGTCAAAGGGGTTCGTCTTAGAAGGGACCGAATTGTGGTGGTTCTGGTTCATAAGATATTTGTATACAATTTCCAAGATCTTAAAGTGTTGCACCAAATTGAGACCATTGCGAACCCAAAGGGACTTTGTGAGGTTTCGCATGTTTCAGGGACAATGGTGTTGGTCTGTCCTGGGTTGCAGAAGGGTCAGGTGAGGGTCGAGCATTACGCGTCAAAGCGGACAAAGTTTATAATGGCGCACGATTCCAGAATAGCTTGCTTCGTGCTTACGCAGGATGGGCGGTTGCTTGCCACCGCAAGCAGCAAGGGAACGCTGGTTAGGGTTTTCAATACTTTGGATGGTTCATTGCTCCAAGAGGTAGTTATATCGGATTCTTCTGAAGCTTTTGTTTCTCAATATAATATGTTTGTTATCCTACATATAAAGATGTCTAACTATGCTTTAACGCTGTGGCAATTTATTCGCAGTTATTTTTGTAAAGAGCTAGTATGTCATGTGAGGTGAAAACTTTCTGAAGGAACTCAGAGTTTCAGAGATGTCGATGTACAGTGTATAGCAGTATAGGGACCATGGAATTGTGTTAGACACCTATTAATTTCTTGAAAGTAGATGCTGTGTGTCTATGAAAGTAAATGCAGTTCACTGAGATTTTAGTGAAAAAAAAAAATGCAGTATACTGAGAGGAAAATATGTTGGAATTGAACTTCTTCAAGTTGAAGCACTCTAAAACAGCCAACTGAATTAACTGGGAAATATTAGATTTCTTAATGAGGATTTCTAGGGCATTTGTCCATACCTCTGTCTACATGCTTTTGTTTGCCCCATTTAACTTCATCATGTTGAGCCTAATATTTCCTTGCATCGACATGCCACATACTCCATGGAATTTCCATCACATGTTGTTGAACTTCTGGAATAGCATTTCATTGACAGGGAAATTATAGTACAGAATGTGGTCAATGATGGCTAACTAAAATATATATTGTGATATCAAATTATTGCTTGCTTAGCTGCTCAAATAAGTAAACTTTCGTTGTTCTTATTCTATTTGTCTCTGCCAATTTTAGAATTATATCTTATACATCTTGTATGTTGTTGCTGTAAAATGAGATTGTTTGTTTAACTTGAACTGTGATTTGTGATATTGAAGATATTACTAAGAATTGGTTTGTCAACTGCGTTAGTAGGATGACAAATCTATGATTCACCAATATGCTAAAAATGGTGGCGTACCTGTACCGTACGGTACAACTGCCTCACGTATTTTGTGCCTTTTTTTGGCCGATATGGCCCTCACGGCGCCAATACGACTGCTGCAACCTGAAGTTGTGTGTTTCATTATGTCCCAAATTGAAGTTGTGTCGAAAGTACTTTGCTTGGGTGTTTCGATTCGTTCCTCTAAGTCACCAACGGTGCTTTGCTCTTTGCCTTGGGTGCTTCGTGGCTATGGCTGTGTCGTTCCTCTGCCTTAGGTGTTGACTGTTGATCGATTCGTTCCTCTCTACCTTGGGTGCTTCGTTCCTTGACTTCTACAGTACAATGTCAAATCTGTCCTCCGGTGGTGGTTCTAGTATAAATGCTCCTGGCCCTCACAGATTGTAGTAGATATGCTACCTCTGAGGCCAAAAAGAGTGCATTTCCTTTGTGAGCTTATGTAACTGTGACTGAGAATAATAGGAAAGATGGTGTTAATACAGTTGGATATGCAATTATTGTCATTTGACTTTCCATGGTTCTTATAGTAGAGTTAGATTCCACTTGTTAAAGATTGATGGTAAAGGAGTGAACCCATGTGCAAAAAGACAAGTTAGTGATCAATGTTTAATGAAAATGAAAGGCCTTAATGATGAAGCCACAAAAAATAATAAAATTATACCAGTCCCAGTACCTGGTGATATAGGCATGTCTCCCTTAGGTCCAAATCAAATGGAGGTTGAGGGAACTGTAGGGGCCTAGAAGGGTTGTTGGCCCTTTAAAAAAATCTTTCAACAATCAAGAGAGGGACCAACTCAAACATGAAATTACTAGAGTATTTTATTCAGCTGGTTTGTCTGAGTCTTTCACGAAATTCATATTTCATTAGTATGATACAATTTTCTTGTAATCACAAATTTTATAGTTTTGTCCCACCTGGTTAGTTTTAATTTTTTAATGTATTCGTGGATGTGTTTTATTTGGATTTATAATGAACTTTGGTTTTATTTGGATAGACTATTTTAATTTGGATTTGGAATACATTTGTGTTATGATACATGCATATATTTTAAGAAATTAATCGTATCGATGTAAGATACTATATTGTATTAGATATTCATATTGGTATCGGTGCAACATATATGGCAATTGGAGTGAGAAAATTTGAGTTTGTCTTTTTGAAAAATCACTTGAAAGTTTCAAAAGCCTTACTAGGATGTATAGATAGTATTGTATGCTGGACACGGGGACAATATGGTGCAATTGTTAGATTACAGTAATTCTTGAAGTGCAGTGCACATAAAAACTATTTAATATAATCCAAAATAACAATAATTCACGAATATTGTTATTAGATTACTTGATGGTATCACCTCCATGGGATTGATGCATTTTCCTAGACTAGTTGAGTTATGCCATCTTGTCAGTATGAGCTTTTCAAGTTCCATTCCTCAAACGTGGTTTGTTAGTGTAGTGATATGCATTTCCTGCTTTAAGGGTTATATTGAGGAGGCTTAGCATGTAATTATTTTGGTAGTTCGGCATTATGTAAATTAGTTGGATGATATTTTCAGGTACGGAGAGGTGCAGACCGAGCAGAGATATACAGCCTTGCTTTCTCTGCTACTGCCCAGTGGCTAGCTGTCTCAAGTGACAAAGGAACTGTTCATGTCTTCAATTTAAAGGTTGATTCAGAACTATTGGGACATGACAGAATGCATAGTGCATCTGAATCTAATCCTGCTAACCCATCAGCAGTTTCATCTCTTTCATTTATTAAAGGTTTGTGCACTTGTGCATACTGACTGATTACACATGTGATGTATGAAATGGTGCATTGTTTAGTAGATGATTGATGCAGTATAGGTGAGGGAAAAGAAAACTAATACTGAAATAGGACCAGATCAAGGAGAAGACAAGAACACACG
>JASKGM010000013.1:14366074-14380092 GCA_034509205.1 Ceratonia siliqua | reverse complement strand
TGAATTTAGTTTTCTATGATTAAGCTGCGTTGTAATGAATAGTAAATTGATATGATTGATATGATCTGTGGTGCCTGCACATGGAGAACAAAACATTGAATCTTTGAATATATTTTGTCCTCTTACTTCAGAAATATGGATAGAACACGATATCTTGGGTCTACGCTGTAATAGTTGTCCCTCTTCAATTCAAAGTCCAAACATCCTGATCCCATTACTTCATTATCAACCCCATTACCCATTAATTTAAACTCCTAATTGTATTACTTAATCATGAAATTATTTAAATCTTCTTATTTTATTAAAATATAATCAGTGATCATCGGGACATATCTCTCTCAATAACTCATTCACTTCTTTTATTATTTTGTTGACTACATTACGGGTGTATATATATATATAGCTGGCACAGAGTTTGATTAAGAACTCAGTCAAAGCAATTTGGATGCTTAATTGATAGGAGAGACGTGCTTTATTTATATATTATTATTCTATTATTATTATTATTATGTTTTAATCCATATCTACTTATCAAGTGCACTCTTAAATACTACTATCAACATTCAAAACGTATTATGTGACCACAAAATAAAATTCTTCCTGTAACCATTTTCAGGATTTAAGACTTGCACCTGTTTATAATTATTGCCAAAATATATATAAAGACATTAATTATATTTACTATAGAATATTTTCACGAGACATATATTCGAGTTTTTCTATGTTATTTTTAGAATTGATATTTAAAAGTTCATTTTGAAGTAGAACATTTTGTTCCCTTGTTGAACAATATTATGTTTCCATTCTTTTTATTTTAATTATATTAAAACAAATTGATAAGTTTAGATACAATTTACAATTTTTATTTAATTAAAAATAAAATAAAATAAATATATTTATTTTAAAATTAATAAAGAGAGATAGTATCTAGTAGGAAAATTAAAATTATATATAGAAAGTTTCAAAGAGACCATCCAAAGTCATATATAATAGTATAGATCATATTAATGAATTATATTATAACCATCATTTTTACATGATCAATAATTTTTTTAGTATTATCTTCAAAATAAATTGAAAATTCTAGTTGCTTGTCCAATGAAAAATACATAACATATAAGTTTATCATGATTCATGAACATGTGTTAATGATGTTGTTTTAGGAATACGATCATTTGTTGGTATTATAAATTTTCCAATATATATATATATATGCATGATATCTAGTGGCATATTCTCTGTGTCTTGACTTTCAAAATTAGAGAGAGACAGACGTTTAAGTATTGCGCAGGGGTCTATGTCAGTTGTTAGGCGATGTTACATAAATGATTTTCTGCATGTCATTATTTATTGAAATTGTTATTTAATGATCATTTAATTTATATTATGTACGTATCAAACTCTGATGAGTAACAACCGAAATTGACGTCTTTCATTAATGTGCATATGAATTAAGAGTATTATATTAGTATTTTGAAATTGGAACTGAACACTAACTAATATCTATTTAATTAGATGAAATTGGAAATGCAGTCCTTCAAATGTTATAAGAAATTCCTTTGTCACTGTAATGCAGAATTAATATGATCTTAACAGATGGAGTAATTAGCTAGTAAAATGTGAAGAGCCATTCGACCCACATCTTTGACTTTCACTATAAAGATTCTAGACAATTGAAGACCCAAGTAATTATATCATTATCGTACCCTGCCCGACCTCAACATTTTGTTGAAAGAGTTGAAAGTGGGTTACTTTTTTAATTGTCTCCTTTTTGTTTGTAATGAAAATCGGAGCTAGGCATTAACGTAATTTCTTAGTTGCTTCTTCCCGGACGGTTCTGCTGTTTCGCTATTTCTTTTCCTATCATTTGAACACATGAGCACTAGAAGCCTCAATTTGAATCCCAACCACCCGCGTCAACTCAAAACAATTCACACCCGCCCCTTGATTCATCTCCCCCATTGTTGACTTGTCCCGCCCCATATTCTCCTCATTCAACCTTACCCAACAGGCCACCCCACCACACTCTCTATAGTCTATTTATATATATAAAAACTCCTCCTTTTCCTAATTTCTCAGCTCAGCTTTAAGTACTCCTCCCTTCCATACCTCCCCAATCCCCATCTAACCCCTTCAACACACTTCTTCCGGCAAGACTCAGGCCAAAACATCACTGATATAAGAAAAATAGAAAAAAGCCCCTTGTATAGTGTATATTATAAACCATCGGGATATAACGGTCAATTTTACTGAGAATACAGACCGTTTTTCCCATTTTCTTGATCATATACAGGAATCTGGAGCGAGGGCTATAGCTTGGGGGCCGGGGCTGAGAATAGCAACAATGGAGATTCAAGAAAACCAGCCCGAGTCGTGGTCGGAGACAGAGAGCACGGGAAGCCGGAGCACTCAAGTGGGATTCAGTGGGCCTCTGAGTGGTCCGTTAGTTTCCAACAAAAGGAACAGCAGCAAGAAGAGCGCGAGATTTAAAGACGAAGACGACATGTACGTGGAAATAACGTTGGACGTCCGCGATGATTCCGTGTCCGTCCAAAACATTCGAGGTGGTGACTCGGAGACGGCGTTTCTGGCCAGCCGTCTTGAGAAGAGGCCTTCCATGTCGCTTGGGTCTCAGTTGTCGTTTCGGTTGAGACAGGTGTCGCAGGAACTGAAGCGAATGACGTCTGTGAAGAAGTTCGACAGAGTTGATAGAAGCAAATCTGGAGCCGCTCGTGCCCTGCGAGGTCTAAAGTTCATGACCAAAAATGTCGGAACTGAAGGTTGGTCCCAGGTGGAGAAGCGGTTTGATGAGTTAGCCGTGGAAGGAAAATTGCCCAAAACGCGCTTTGGCCAGTGCATAGGTATGCTACTTAATTTGCTAGCTCTTAGCTACGTGTTTTGCTTTTTAATAAACTGATTTTGTTATATATTGATGATGAATTTTGGGTTGAAATATATATATATATATATATATATATATGATGATGATCAGGAATGCACGAGTCGAGTGAGTTCGCTGGTGAGTTATTTGATGCATTAGCTCGTCGTAGAGGCATAACATCAGCTTCCATAACCAAGGATGAGTTACGTGAATTTTGGGAACAAATTTCGGATCGGAGCTTTGATTCAAGGCTGCAAACCTTTTTTGACATGTAAGTTTTAATTTGTTTCATTCTTATGTCTTCCTGCACTCAATTTTATTCGGATATGCTAGTAGAAATAGAAATATGGCAGCTCGAAAGAGCTGGGTTAATTTATTGGCTTAAACATAGAGGGAGGGAGCTAGATGGGTCCTATTGGTGCCAACATTATGTATTAGCTTAGTATAAAATAATAAGAGGCTCAACTTTCTACGACACTGAAAAGATCAATTGAGAGATTGTGGACTTGTTCACGAATTATTGTGCTCTTTCAGACGTGGAAAAAGCAACACCGCATTTGGTGCCAACTTGCATATGATCATAACAATATATACGACAAAATAATATGATTGGCTTTGTATGTATAACTATTAAGAATAATGATATTTTTATATCATTTTTGTTACACTAGTTTTATATTTTTTGTCACATATTATTTTATTTATTATACTTATGATAAAAAATAAATTCAAAAGATGTATGAAATTAAAAAGGTGAGAGGGACAATTTTTAACTATTAATTATATTATACGCTTAAAAAAAAAAGGCAAACCCAAATTAAGCATTGGGGGAGTTATTATTACATTTATAATCAATATTGTAATAGTAGTGGAGGAGTGGAGGGCAAAGAGGTGTGAACAGAAATGGGAACACTATATGGATTCACGGAATAACGCGTTGACAAATAAATATACGAAATTTGCGACACTAAGTCAAACTGGGGAAAATCAAAATGTATCTATAAGAGCCAAATGTCAAAGTTATAGAATCTTGATTAGGTCTACATACACTTTTGTTGACTTAATACATTTAATGCACTGCCAGGGTGGACAAGGATGCCGATGGACGAATTGCCGAAGAAGAAGTAAAAGAGGTGAGAATTTAACATAAAAGAGAACAAAATACCAATAATCGTAGTTTGTTTTACGTATTAGATTCCTGATTTTACAAGAAAAACGTGAGCATTGTTGCTAACTTTATTTTTTTTTGGTTTTTTTTTTTGTGCAGATCATTGCCTTAAGCGCTTCCGCTAATAAACTGTCCAAAATACAAGACCGCGCGGAGGAATATGCAGCTCTTATTATGGAGGAGCTCGACCCCGACAACCTGGGGTACATTGAGGTTTGTCTTCTATATTAATTCATAAAAGAAAAAATAACAATAGATTATATGAATAATGAATTCCCTAACCTAACATAAATGTGTGGCTTCAATGATCAGTTGTATAACTTGGAAATGCTTCTTCTGCAAGCCCCAGCACAGTCAACCCACATAACCACAGATAGTCGGGTGCTAAGCCAAATGCTGAGCCAGAAGCTGGTGCCAACCAAAGAGCACAACCCCATAAAGCGGGGGATCCGAGGGCTAGCCTACTTCGTGGAGGACAATTGGAAACGGCTTTGGGTTATAGCCCTGTGGCTTTCCATTTGCGCGGCCCTTTTCGCTTGGAAGTTCGTTCAATACAAGAACCGGGCCGTTTTCCATGTGATGGGCTATTGTGTGACCACAGCGAAGGGTGCCGCCGAGACCCTTAAGTTCAACATGGCCCTAGTCTTATTACCGGTCTGTAGAAACACCATCACTTGGCTTAGGAGCAGGACCAAGCTAGGAGTGGTGCTTCCATTTGACGACAACATTAACTTTCACAAGGTAATAGCTTTTGGCATTGCAATCGGGGTTGGGATGCACGCCATTTCCCATCTAACCTGCGACTTCCCAAGGTTATTGCACGCCACGGACGCAGAATATGAGCCCATGAAGCCATTTTTTGGGAATGATAGACCCAACAATTATTGGTGGTTCGTGAAAGGGACAGAGGGTTGGACCGGGGTGGTCATGGTGGTGCTTATGGCTATAGCCTTCACATTGGCTCAACCTTGGTTCCGCCGGAGCAGGCTAAAACTCCCCAAACTCCTCAAGAAGCTTACTGGTTTTAACGCATTTTGGTACTCTCACCACCTCTTTGTCATCGTCTATGCGCTTTTCATCGTTCACGGATACTATCTATACCTCTCCAAGAAATGGTACAAGAAAACGGTATGCATCATCCCTTAGCTAGCTAGCTCCCCCTTTTGTTTTGCTTCAAGTTATTGATTGCTGATGAATTTGATGTTGCGGCACAGACGTGGATGTATCTCGCGGTTCCTATGATATTATATGCATGCGAACGGCTCATTCGAGCTTTCAGGTCTGGCTACAAAACTGTGAAAATTTTGAAGGTACATTTTCAGCAATTTTAATTTCCTTCATCTGTTTTCATTTCAATTGTTGTTAATTATGAGTAAAATTTTTAATTTCTTCTTTCAAAAAACTCCAGGTTGCAGTGTATCCAGGCAATGTATTGGCTTTGCATATGTCTAAACCACAAGGATTTAAGTACAGCAGTGGCCAGTATATTTACGTTAACTGTTCAGATGTCTCACCATTTCAATGGTGTGTACCTAATTAAATATTTATGAGTTTCAGAACTCCTATTCAATTCATATTGCTGGTGCGACGGTAGTATTAATATGAAATTGATGGCTAATTTAATTTTGCAGGCATCCTTTCTCTATCACATCGGCTCCAGGAGATGACTATGTAAGCGTTCACATTCGAACTTTGGGAGACTGGACATCACAGCTCAAAGCTGTTTTCGCCAAGGTGAATTAAATTTTCAGAACACAGAATTTGTTCTGTTCTTTATTTGGAGAATACGTTAATGTTCTGAATGTTCTTCAATCTTCATGATTTAAATGCGTACTCATATATCCTCATGATTGATGCAGGCATGTCAACCAGCAAGTGCGGACCAAAGTGGTCTTCTACGTGCTGATATGTTACAAGGCAACAACATACCAAGGTAAGCTTACAAACCATGTATAGAGGGCTAATCCCAAGAACAGAACAATAGCCTTCATTTTGTTTTTTTCCTCTTTAAATCAAAATAGCTTTTGTTTGACCCCAAGTGAAACTGAAATGAATTGCAGGATGCCAAGGCTGTTGATAGATGGCCCTTACGGAGCTCCAGCACAAGACTACAAAAATTATGAAGTCCTCCTTCTTGTTGGACTTGGAATTGGTGCCACCCCTTTGATTAGCATACTGAAAGACGTGCTGAACAACATTAAGCAACAGCAAGACATAGAAGAAGGAGAGATAGAGAGTGGAGTTAAGAACAACAAGAGGAAACCTTTCGCCACCAAGCGAGCCTATTTCTATTGGGTTACTCGTGAGCAAGGTTCCTTTGAATGGTTTAAGGGTGTGATGAATGAGGTTGCAGAGAACGACAAGGATGGACTAATTGAACTTCATAACTACTGCACAAGTGTGTATGAAGAAGGAGATGCTCGATCTGCTTTGATCACAATGCTTCAATCCATCCACCATGCTAAGAATGGCGTCGATATTGTTTCAGAGACAAGGGTGAAGACCCATTTTGCTAGACCCAATTGGCGCAATGTCTTTAAACGTGTCACACTAAAACACACTAACCAAAGAGTTGGTAAGTATTCATTTTAATTACTAACATTCTAAAACTATTATCAGGTAATACTCGTTCCTGCTTGGCTCATTTTCTTCGTATCTACTCTCTCAGGTGTTTTTTACTGTGGGGCTCATGCATTGGTTGGAGAATTAAAAAGGCATTCTCAGGACTTTTCCAGGAAAACGGCCACCAAGTTTGATTTTCATAAAGAGAACTTTTAGAGATGTTTTTTTTAATATAGTTCGTTATTTTTTAAAACTGTAATATATATAGTCGTTTCTGGTTGTTACTTTTTTGTTGTAGGTAGATTAAAAGGTGCATTTGATACATAGAAATGTATCAAGCAATTAACTGTATTTATTTTCATTTCATAACATGAAGTCATGATTGTTTTATGCTTTCACACGATCAAAGAAATCAATTAATAATTGCAATTTATAACATCTTCTTTAATCAAGATTAGCAGTAAACAACCACAAAAGGAAAAAGAATAGTAATGTTTAATGTAAACTTGTCTTTTTTTTTTAATAAGCAAAATAGATGGTAAATAGGTTCTTCATCACTTGGAATATTACCCACACTGTATCTCCATCAGAATTAAAGTTAAGGCTATTGTTTGTTGTCAAAATTAAGGATATTCTTCGTGTATGAAAATAAAGGTGTAGACTGTAGAGTTTTTATCAACAAAAGAATGAGGGGAAAAATAAAATCCCTGACAAAGAATAATTCCTGAGATAAAGCTTTATGCATTATCTCAAAAAAGGGGAGCCAGTCTACCACTTCAAGGCGAACAGCTGGGCTTCTCCTTTGGCAATAAACAAGGAGCTTTACCTTCAACGAGTTCCAAACAAAATGTGGCTTCCTCTTTCAAATATATAATTGATATGTGAAAAACTGACAACTAAAATTGATGCAGAGTATGAAGCTTTCTTTCAAACTAAGCCAATGGCATCAGATAAAAGTATACAGCAAAGTCCCATCTGTATGGAAAGATATGTTAATTGCAACCTCTCATATATAAAAGAAGAGAAAAAGAAGAAAATAAAAGAAAACCCGGCATTCTTTTTCTTTTTAAAGAAATAGCTTTCCAGTATTGCCTTTTGTGACTCATACAAAAACTCACTTGTGCATAAATAAAATTAATTTCCAACTTTTCCACTGCTATGAAGAATTTTATATAAACCGTAATTAGTTGAAAATGAATAATGAGCTGTCAAACCATGGGTTGTTTCATGCAATAAATTACAAGCATTGCCATTGGGGTTGCTTTGTGAATTACACACAGAAAGAAAACTCTTCATTCAAAAAGCATCAGACACCGATTGGCTAAAGGAGAAAAAAGGCAAGAGGTATCAAATGCTAAACTGATAGGTGTCCACTATACAAATTGAATTCTATTAAATTAAAATAACGTATTCAAGTATTTCTGCAATTACACTGAGACGTGAGGCCCAACCCCTCTGCCCCACCATAGTTTTCCTCTCTCTTTCTCAAATCACAAGGCCCTTCTTTTTAATAGAAACCTCTCTTTTCTTCTTTGGTCCCATATCTTGAGGCTTTATTTCTTTGCTTTTTAAGCATTCGCACCAGTTTCAGAGCACCCTTCCGCCCTCTCTCTCTCTCTCTCTGGCAAACAATTCCAGCATCTGTCTTCGAAGTCCGAATGGCTGGTACAGAAACGAAAGCGGAATTTAAAGAAGTAGAAGAACAAGCAGAACCCCTCATGTGCAAGGTAAACCATTGTTCTATCATTTACACTTGTTCATCTAATTAACAATTCTCGAGCTAACAGGTTTTGAATCTCTGTTTCTCAGACCTGTGTGTTGAAAGTCTCCATTCACTGCGAAGGATGCAAAAGGAAAGTCATAAAAGTTCTACGGAGTATAGATGGTAATACGCCAACAGTTTCCAAAACCAAAAATATTCTATTTGATTTCATTTGTATTCTTCCTGATTTTCAATTTGTTTTCACAACTTCATCTGGGTGCTCGTCATTTCTTATTTCTCTTAAATCTTGCACTCACTCTTGTTCCTTTTTATGCCACACACTTTTTAATTCTTCTTGAAATTTCTCAACTACTCCACATGTGTTTTTCCCTTTGGTAAGAACTATTTCATATGTGCTCTTTTTGTGTTGTATCATGGCTTCTTCTGGTTGTTACTTTAGTATCTGTTCAATTTTAGTTAGATATCATAGTTCTGAGTTCTCTAGTGTTCCTGCTTATGGTCTTTTTACCTATTTTTCTGCAACACCATTATCACTTCTGAGAAAGTTTCTCCTTAACATTATCATCAATTCCTCTGTAACTCAGGAGTTTATAGTATAAACATTGATTTGAGGCAACAAAAAGTAGTGGTAACGGGGAATGTGGACAGTAAGACTTTGATTAAGAAATTGATAAAGACAGGGAAGCATGCTGAGTTGTGGCCCGAAAAAGCTGATTCAAAAAAGAAAAAGCAAGGAAAATCAGAGAACAAAGAGAAACAGAACGACCCAGAAAGCAGTGAAGAAAGCAACCAAGGCGGTGACAACGAAAAAGAAACTGTGAAAGTTGTAATCCAAGACCCAGCCAAGAATGCCGAAGGTGGCAGTCCCAGTAAAAATAATGAAGGATGTGGGGTTAACGGTAACAAAGCCAGTAAAACCGGGGAAGGAGCTGCAACCGGTAAAATCAGCGTACAATTCCAAGAACCAAAGGCGGAGGAGGTGAAGCAAAATGTGATCTTACCGGCCGGTAACCAGCCACCGGTGACTGAGAAAAAGGTTAGCATTGCTGTCCAAACTGGTAATGAAAATGAAGCAGGGAATGAGAAAAGCGGCGGTGGGAGTGGAGGTAAAAAGAAGAAAAAGAAGGGGCAAAAAAGGAATAACAATGGCAACGAGGGTGGGGATCCCTCTAGTGATGCGCCAGCAAGCACTGGATCAGCGAACCCAACACACGGACCAGTTCCCATCCCAAGTCCAGCCAATCAGAGTCCTCCACGTCAACCCATCCACCATCCGTACCCACCCCATTACTATGCACCTCCGGTGTATAGTGTGAGCTATCACGCAGCGTATCCGAGCAGCAGGTACAGCGCACCGTATTATGCCTCCCCACAACCGTATTCATACGCTCAGGTGCATCCAGGTGTGGGGACTGAAATGGAGGCTCCATCGTACGATTCGGAATCTTATACATCACAGCCGTCGGATTCATTCGAGTTCTTCAGCGACGAAAATCCAAATGGGTGCTCAGTCATGTGAGAGGTATTGCGCGTGAATGCGATGATGACATTGAAGGGCATTTTGGACTTTTACCAAAACTCATGCATACAGTTCGTATGACTATGGGAGTATTGTGGTAATGCATGTAGATATAGAGGGTATTAAAGTAGCAGTTAGCGTAGTGTAAGATAGGGAAAGTTGGTATTAGTTGGTTTGAAGAGATAAAAAGATGGGTAAAATAAATGGGACTGTGAGCTGTGGGTAATCACCAGTTTTTGTTTAGTGGGTGCTACTCTTGCTTAGCTTAACTTCCTTCTTTTTGTCTTATACTATGTAGAAGGTTTGCGTCATATTGTAATGGAGAATCTCTCCATCTCAGTGGTTGATTTATTTTTTATGCTAATTAGGCATGAAGAAGATGATTGGGTATAAATGCTTGAGGTGGGCAAATGGAATCAAGGACTAGGTTACGTGTTAAAACATAAGCGGTTCAAAAAGATTAAAACAATAATAAAATGGAAGTGGGGACGTGTGATGGGTTGGAAGCTTCGTCGCACTTGCCTCCATGATCTGTGCTCTCGCTTGCAAATGGTTGGTTGTGACTTGTGGGGAGTTGGATCGAGATGTGTAAAAGAGTAAGTTGGTTAATTACTTAATTGTGTGAAGTGGGTTTTCATAGAATAATATGTCGGCTTATTGTCTCTCTTGTGAAAACGACTCCGGCCACTCTCTGGTTTCCTATTATTTCCCTCTTCCCAAAGCAATCATCTGTTGGTGTGTGAATTAAGACAGTCTCTTGAGAGTTTATATGGAGGTGTTTTAGTGAATCTAACTTTTTCCGTTTTTCTTAATTCTTTTATTATTATTTTTTTTATCAGTATGGAACCACCAAAACCTTCTTTAAATATCTGGAAAGCTCTTTATGGCTTTGATTCCCTCATTCTCCTATCAACTTGAAAATTATTTGACATTCCAAAATAAATTTTAGCCAAAAGATATAACTTTCGCAAATTAATTATTCTTATTCTTTCACGAGGAGAGCAGATAAGTATGGAGGAACTCAGTTTTATAACGCAATCGATTAATTGGGACAAGTTATAAAATTGACCTCTTAGCTAACTGGGAAGGCATGGAATAGTGTAGAGACAATGTTAAGGAATAAGGAAGAGGGCTCGGTCATCTATCCCTATTTGCATATTCTGAGCAGTTGAATTCGGAACCTGATTCTTTCTCTACCCAATCCATGCGCTCTTCTTATCCAAGCACCCTCACGCTTTGAACTCTTTTTAGCTCTATATTATCTACATCCTTGACTTCAACTGCAAAGCCTTTCTTAATTATTTCCGAGTGATTTATTTATGGGGATCAAGATCTCAGCCATATATATTATCATAAATAAAACAAGTGTTAATGATATACCTATGAAGTAGAGAGCTGGGCAGATAAGGACAAAGATAATGATGTATTATGGGATAATGATGGTAAGGAGAGAGCCCCTAATTATGAGTGTTACTATGATGCCAGGCCAGCACTTTTTGATTGGGTTTAGTACATATATTGGTTAATGTAATCTATCCCTATTCAGATAAATTACTTTTATATTTAGGATGATATCATCCTATTCATGAAATACTACTAGAAACTTTTTATTTTTTTATTTTAAGAAATAATTAAAGATTTTAAAATCAAAAATTAAAAATAATTATTTACTTTTATTGATTTTATTTTAATTTATTATTTATTTATTTTTAAATACTTATGTTATGCTTTTTTTATTTGTTTTTTAATTTTAATTTTTTAAAATACAAATTATAAAAAAAATCATAAAAAATTAAATGTTACTTCAAAAATATTACTAACATAACAACATCCTTATCTTTAATTTGCAAATGATGTCCTATAGGCTATAACAACACTCACTAAATAAGATGTTATATTTTAAAGCATTTATTTAAGCGTATATAAATAAATTATTTCTTAAAACAATATTTTACGAAATTTATTATTTATTTCAATGTATTAAATAATTTTAGAATAAGATATTATAATAATATAAAATTAATTGTATACAATATTATTATAAAATGACTTTTAAAAAAATATGAAAAAATAAATTTGTTCCAGATGAAAATTGCGAAATAGTTTGTATTCAGATTGTTAACCGTATTTCTTCCTTCCCGCCCATCCTAAATAGGAGCATTCCGCTGCGTGTGAGTGTCTGCGAACTGCGATATAGAGAGAAATCAGAGAACGGAGTTCCCTTTGAGTGATAACGCTCTGAAAATCTTCACACGGATCTCGTAATTCTAGCCTCTTCCTCTCAAGTAATATGCTATGCTATGCTCTGCAACTTTCTCATTCACTTTCTCTCGGTTTCAGATTTTCTATCGCCATTCAATTTCTCTTCGTCTCCCTCGATCGCATAAGCTCATACCATCGATTTTGATGACCAGAATGAATTTTCAATCCTCAATTGGTGAAATTATTTGATGATAACGCTGAATCAGCCTCGGGGCTTCTGAAATTACTCTTTGATTAGGTGTTACTTTTCTTACTGGAAATTATATTTCCATGTTCATTCTTTTCACTTTATGCTAGTTGCATTTAAGTTAGGGTTTTGCTTAATTGACACAGGTTTTGAGAAGAGCATAATGAGTACTCTGCTCCACAGCAAACAAGTGAGATGGTAATTGTTGACTACAACGACTTGTACAACACTACATGTTTAGGTTGTTTGGTAACCTAGTTTTTTATCACAGCTTCTTCATCGTGGTATGCGTATCAATCTATAACATCCAAACCAGGCTTCTTCATTGTTTATTCAGTTTCCAGTAACCTGGTGTAATATAATGCGCCCCTGAAGGCGTCAGATGGTTTTCGTTTTACTTGATTTTAATTAGGGTTTCTAATGAAGAATCCTCAATAGCATACTTAAATTAGGCTATTTGTTCTGTTCTCAAGACGCCTATTACAAACAAATGCCATAGGATTAAATATAATCTAATCTGGAATATCAAGTTTATATATATATAGCTCAAATTGAATTTAAGTTTGGACTTGAATTTTCAAAATTTGGGGCACCATGCATATGGTGCGAGGCACCTCTTCTACAGTGACAAAATTTTGTGATAATGTAAGGGGGTGACAGCCCCTTCAAAAAAAAATTTGTGTAATTTTGCTTTAAAATTTTTTATGTATATAATCTTTTAAAAATCATTTACTCCCCTAAATATTTTTTTTAAGATCGGCCACTGCTCTTCTACACTTCTTTTTGTCATCACACAACAACATTCTTGTGGTGGTGTGTTTGCCTTTGCCAGCTTGATTGGTTGACTATCCAGAGGCCAGAAAAATCCTAGATTGGACGGACTCCTTCCAAGTTCCAACCTTTCTAATTATTTAAACGATATGAGGTGCATGGAATGAAGACTGGATAAAACACGTTCAATTCAGCTGTTAGACTAGAGGGCATATCTGATATTCCAATCAAATAAACTATAAAATCATTTTGATTTCGTATGACGGGTTTGTTATTACAATTTACACAGCTGGCCTGCTGGAGGTGGCTATGGACGCGCAAACACTACCTACGGATGCCTATTGGGTCCCACTCCTACACTCTCCAACGCCTTCCTCTTTTGCTTATTTTCATTTTTGATAAATAGGCTGTATAATTATTTTATTATGAAAATAGAATACTATTATAATTTTCAAAGTTTTAACACTCCTCTAATTTTAATTTATTTAAAAAATATTTTTTAATAGTTATTTTATATCTCGGAGAAATTATGAAACTAAAAGTTTGGTAATATTACATATATTAATACACATAAAAAAATATGAGAATATTATCTAATATCCTGCCGTTGACTATTTTAAAAAAATACTGAAATATTTGAGCAACGAATTCCATATTTTCTACCGTCTGGTTGCGGAAATTTTATTAGACAAAAGGACAACGTGAACAATATTCATTTCTCAGCTAACAACTAATTCGTTACATAATCATATGAGCATAATTACTAACTAGTGTTAAATTGGGTCTTAATTTAAAAAAAAATTCCATTTTATCAATTTAATTATATCCATTAATGTTATTCGTGTCTCTCTAGTCATGCTTGATATTATTTTTTAGGTAAAGACTATCCTACATGCTCATTTTTAAGATTATAAGATAAGTATTATTATCTCAGTTTTTTATTTT
>JASKGM010000013.1:14319117-14342700 GCA_034509205.1 Ceratonia siliqua | reverse complement strand
GAATTAATTACTTCTCTACATTTATGCAAGTGAAACTCGGGTACTTTTACATCGAAATTTCATAAGATTTATAGGCGAATTTCCTATATTTACACATTTGAGATGACTTGCACTCACACATGTAAAATTTATATACTTATACAAAAACTTCCATTTAAAGGGATGAATGTTTTATATACTCGTATAATTGAAAACCATACACTTATAGATTGGAAGTCCAGTTACTTGTGGAAAGAAAATATTTTTAAGTTAAGGATGGATCCACTCTTTTTTCGTATAAGAAACTCTCTCATATAACATTTAACATATAAGTGTACACCCAGAGTGAACTCAGCTCATGGATGTTAGCTATATACCCATTTCATGTAACTCCTTATGCCTCCCAATATAGTCCATGGACAAACTATATACTAAGTGCACCAAGGGTTTCCTTACCGAAGTGACTAAGGATCCACCCAAAAAGTTTCATTCGCCTTGCAAGCATACTTTTAATAAAACATTTAACCATAAGGTGTAAACCACATAATATTCATGTGCACAATATTATGATGTGAAAATCTAGAGAAAACATCTTCAAAAAAAAAAAATCATGATCAAACATAGGTAAAATCCTCTTAATTGTACGAGTTTAACATGCTTGTAAAATTACAAAAATCACAATAAAGAATAGATGTATGGGTCAATATGGCAACATGAACATGCATAAAATTATGAAAATCAACTCATGTCTTGTAAATTTAAATTTATTCAAGAACGATAAATAAATACCAAATATATTTCAATAACCATATATTTTAAGGAATTAAAATAGCATAATTACTAAGTATTACAAATACTCAACATAGTTAAAGTAAATATAACTTACAAGGAAAAAAAATGTAACCAAGCGCATAGGAATCGACTCACCTTGTTGACTTGAACCTTAGAACCCATTACCACTATTCTTGAGGTTTGGCCACACCAACTGAGAATCAAGATTTATCCTTCAGTTTTGGAGATTTACTTGAGACAAAACACCTAGGAGAAGTTTCTTGAAGGACTCCTCAATTCTAATACCATATCCAAAGAGTGAATCAAAATCACAAAATGAAATCTTCTTAAATCAAAATTAGAGTAAAGTAAATCCCTTTAAGTCCTTTTAAAAAACCCCATAGGGGCATCCTAAATTAACATCCAAATATATAGCAAAACTAAGGACTTCCCTTACCTCTACATTTCCATTTATTGAAGCCATCAAATAGCCAAGGGATACTCAGATTTTAAAATGCCATAGCCACTATTCAAGTTACTCATAAACCAATTTGTTCATATTTAGTATCTAATACCAATATCAAGCCTCTAGTATCTAAGATCAAGATTGAGCTTAAAAATTATCTTAGGGAGCCAATAGTTAGAGAAATTGGAAGTGGGTTTGCACTAGAAACCCCAATGCTGCCAACAACTTCAAGAAGATGCTAACCCACTCTCCACGCCGCTCACATCAACCATATCAGTATCCCTATCTGATTTCTCTTTGTTTTTTCAGCAGCTGATACATGCTTCTAGTTGAAAAATAGAGAAGGAAGCTCTTGTTTCTCATTCTCTCGTGTATTTCCAGCTGATGAGATGCAAGGGAAAAAATAAGCTCAGTTTCTCTCCATTTCACTCACTTTCTTCGTTGCCAAGAGACAATACAGAATCATTCTTTTTGGGAAGAGTGCACAAACCAAACAATAAGGGCTGTTTGGAACGGTTTTTGTTTTATTGTTTTTAAAAATAGTTTTTGAAAACAATTCTAAAAAATAGTTTTATAAAACAAAAAAACAAAAAAACTTGTTTGGGTAAAAAAAAAATTAGTTGTTTTTTGTGTTTTTTCAGAAAACAGCTGAAGAAAACAAGCCAAAACACAAAAAAATTGTTTTTGTTTTTTTGTTTTCTAGTTACTGTTTTCGGAAAACAGTTTTTAAAAACAACTGATGAAAACAGTCATGCAAACGAGTTTTTTTGTTTTCGCAGAACAAAAAAACAAAAAAAACAGTTTTTAAAAACTAAATCAAACAGGCCCGTTATTTCTATATTCTCATTTTTTACACTTCTCTCATATTTTTTTTTTACTCACGTGTTTTCTTTTTCTTCCTTCTTTCAGCCTTTCTTCTCTCTTCCCTCTTCTCACTGCAAATCACTACAAATTAGAACTCTCGCTGCAAATCATGCTTAGTTCTCTTTGCTATTTGCAATCGCTTTATATGTTATTTCCTTTCCTTTAAGACCAAGGTCTCTTCCAAAATGAATACTATTAAAAAGACTTCCGCTGTTCTTCTCTTTGACCCATCGACTTCGAATTAAATGAATTTTTTTGCTTCCATGCCTGGTCAATGACCGTTTCTTTTCTTAGCCGAGTGGGTCTTATTTAATTTTCAAAAAGATGAATCTTTCTTTTTCATTTTCCAAAAGCTGTTAGGGGAAGGGAGAAGGCCACAGGGGAAAGAGGGAATGGGAGAAAAAACTGGAATATGTCAGCAATAAAAGTATTAAAAAATTGGAGTGTGAATAGAATGTGAGGAACAAATATGTGAAAATTGTGCATTGTTAATTTTCAGTGTACTTTCACTTTAGCCCAATATTTATTGGCTAGAATTGGTAATTTTTTATACAACTCATGAAATAATTCAGGGACTCTCGATTGTATTACGTAATTTTGTTCTTTTTTGAGTTAAAAAACACTAAATAATGCAATAATAATAATAATAATGAGAATATGATATAGTTATAATATAATATAAGAAAATGATACAATTATAATACCGTATAAGAATATGATACAATTATAATACGGTATATATTGCGCGAACCTCTATCATAAGTTAGATCCTTATAAATCCCTTACTCCCTCTCCTTTCATTAATTTGAAATTTGAGTTTAAAACAAATTTTACTTACCAGATAGTTTCACCTTTTACTGTGGCTGTTAAAATATACCAAATTTAATAATTTGCCAATCATGAAATCTTTTTTTTCCCCCCAAAGATACAATTATTTTAATTTATTCATTATTATTTTTTTAGAAAATATATTCGCCAAGAGTTCAATTGACATGCAACAAAAATATTTGAGTCAAGCGAAATGATAGCATATACAAGAGCATACACTTAAAAAACAAAAAAGAAGCACCAATTTAAAATTCAAAGCTTCCAATATACGCCCAGTCGGTGCAAAATGCCAGCAACGATAGCCCAGAATAGGATCTCGGCAAAGATAACATAGAGCAGAATGCCTACTCTCCTTGAATGCCATACTTCAATGAAGATATGCTTTTGGATCCAATATATCTGTTAAAGAACAAATTAAACCAACCAAAAGTACGTAGTTAGTCATACATTGATTGAATATAAACATCATAAAGATATAATTTTAAAAAAATACAAGAATACTTAGAAGTGAGGCAGACAAGTGTCATATTTAAGTCAATAAATTCATAAACGTGTAGTCTACCTCGATTATACAGTAAATCAATAAATTCATAGTTAAGTCAGAAATGATTTCTTATTCAAAGGAAAACAGGTTGGAAAGGGCGAATTTTTTAATGTTTCACAATTCTGGGAAGTCCAGGAGCTGGATAAAATACTTATGATGTAAAAAGAAGAAAAAAAAGGAAGCAATTCATGACTTCTAGACCTCACTTAGACATATTTATGGCTTATAGTACAAGAAGAGAGAATTAGATAAGTTAAATATACCAGTGTATTATGAGGGTCATCATAATACCACCCGTTAATAAATCCTGCAAAGATTCCTTCAGCCGCCATAACATAGACAAGCATGGCATTCATACCAATCCACTTGAAAGGCAAGAACAAATATTTCAAACCCCAAATATCAACCTGGCATGGCAGAGTAACAAATTTCTATAAACTCCAAATCAGAATAGTAAAGCAGTAACATTAACCACATGGAATCTACTATAAGGGCTAGTATAAGTTGCAGTGTTCATCATCATAAAGAAAAAGCATACCATAATATAGAAGGCCGAAAAAACTAATGCTGCTGCTCCAGATGTTACACAAACATAGCTTAGTGTGTACAACTGTTTATTTAGAGGAATGGCTGCAGTAGAAGGAAAAGACAAAAGGCGAGTTCAGAGTTGGACCACAGATTAAATGAGGGGTGTATAACCATCACTTGATAATAAAGTGTAGCACAAGAGTTAATAGTTCCCACCATGAGTAAAGTGAAGAATAACTCCCGAAATAAGGAGAGCTAAGCCCATAAGAAGCCAGTGCTTCAGCCTAGAATGATGACCCTAAAATGACGTAAGTAAAAGATATGTCAAGCACTGATCACTTGTTGTCAAGCACCGGTTATTTGGTTCACAGGCTTCACCTGCAAGTGTACCAGTACATGTCCAAAATGCAATCCGATAATTGTGGAGAGAATAGCAGATACTGAGCTGCAGTTGCATATCATATTGCTCTAAGGATCAGAAGAACAAGTTATACTTCTAGTATGCACAAGAAATGGGTCATATTCATCGTATAGTCTTCTACAGGGTCTGAGCATATCAAAGTTAAACGAGAAAAGCCAAAAATTGAATAAAACGCTCCAACCAAGCTATCAAATAAAAGGAAAATAAATATGGGAGTCCTCAACTCTTTTTCTTGGTAACAATGGGAAAACTGTTTTCTCTAATTTGATCATGTATATGATAGTTATTAGCATTCACAGAAATATACTTATGAACTGATTGAAATCTAGACAATAGAATCATTAAAGAATATTGAGACCAGATAGAAACCTTAAAATTCCTTCCGGCTCAAAAGGGGCATAACACCATGAAGGAGCATTTTTTTTGAAAGGTCCTTCATGTGGGGAATTCTCATTGCAAGCCTGCAGCATTTTGAATAAATGACAGTAAGTCTTTCTAATTGATAAAGATCATAATAAAAGTGTTACAAATTTATAGTAGAAAAAAAGTGTGGCTACACACTTCAGATCTCCTCCAAGCTGGACGCTTATACATGTGATTAATTCCAAGCAATTCTCTGTCAATATATCCCACAACATTACAGGGAGGATCTACTTTCCCTCTAACACCACAGGCCACCTAAAATTGACAGAGCAAACAAATTAGAGAGGCAGCGAGAGTTTTAAAAAAGGGGAAAGCAGAATTATTTAAAGTTCAATCAGTTGCTTTCTAGTCAACTGACATTCATATCGTGCCATTCACACCACAATATAGTTAAGTCAACCATGATATGTAAAATAGAAGTGAACTGGTAAGACAAGGAATGAAAACCAAACACTGTACTTTGAGCCAGTAGGGGGGAAAAAGAGGAGTTTCAAATGACATTGTCATTTGTCCCTTACATTAGAGATTATTGCTATTACCTCTTCAGAGAGAGAGAGAGAACATTACGGAAGTTAAATGTAGAGAAATTAGAAGTATCAGAGGCAGGCAAATGGAAGCTTACAGTGAAAGTTTTGCCATTATTTGTGCTGTCTGGGTCATGGACAGTGAATTTCCAGTCTGGAACATAAAATCCATAAAGTAAAGCCAGGTAAATAATAAGTATACATGCCCCCACCAGCCTGACATTTTAAAGGCAGATAAAATGTTAAAAGGAAGATTGCATTGTCAATCAACCCGAAACCATAATATCATAAAACTAACCAATGCCAATAGTATAACTTGAATACTGAAAGTTGGGTGAGTGCCAGATCTTTAGCTTGTGCACGTCTTGAAAATATTTCCACCAGTGCAACAACCAAATATGCTAGGGCAATTCTCTATAAAGGACACAATCAGTCAATCACAATGTTTACTCCATTTATATTCATTTTGATTAGCTAAGATCTTCTGCTATATAACAAGAAGAAGGAAAAAATGACCAAAATCACCTGAAGAATGCCACACCACCTTATGCGTTTCATGTCAACTCCATATGTTAGATTGTCCGGAGCATGTGAGTAACCACCTTCATCACACAAGTAGGTCAACCATTACATCAAAATATGGCACAATGATGTTTTGTTTCGGCCCATTACCGGCACAAAGACATGTTATCAGGAAATAATTTGTTAATATTAATTTGTGTCAATTATCACAGTGTATTTCAATTAAGAATAACTTCCACATGTTTGATTAATTGGAAGATAGCAATGACGCTAGTGCAATCATTGACTTGATTGTTCATGTTTCCTCATCCCCTCTCAGATAGGGGCGCTCTAAAGAGCTATAGATATTAACTAGTATACCAAGGCTTTAAATTCAACAGAAAATGTTCACGTGTGATAAAAAAAAAAAAAAAAGGAGGTGGGAGGTGAAAGACGCAAGGACAACAGGTTATCATTTATTACCATTACTTTGTTGGTTTTTTCTTGAGAAGAAAAACTTACCTTGTAAGAGGAGACCCCAGAAAAGGAGTTTAAGTGTTCTAACTAGCACCTTTTTCACAGCTAGAAGTCTGTTGGGTATTCTCTGGAAATAAAATAGAAGCATTAAGAATGGAAGGAAACTAGAAACCAGAAACCACTTTGACCATTCTTGGCCATCCTTTTTCTCATTTACAACTAACCTTGAGAGCCAGTGGAATAGCCATCCCCACAATGAACAAAAAGAAGGGCATGACAAAATCAGCAAGATTGCAGCCATTCCATGGCGCATGACCAATTATAGGCCATTGGCCACCGGCATCATCAACCAAGATCATTAACTACATCACATATTATCATAACGCATTAGAGCACAAAAAAATGATATGATTTATAAGAGAAAACATAGTTACCTGTAACGATATGTCAATACAAATCTAATCATGTACATAAATTTAGGTGAAAGCAGATTTCCCAGCAAGAAATAGCTCTTTAGCTTAGTTAAGTATAGTTAATTCGCTAATATTTTTAACTTGAAACATAAAAAGAAAATAAAAATAAATTTTCCAAGACAAAATTAGTGCCTTGGCCGTCTTACAACACTTTCGTTTTTTGTAAGCATTGCTGGAGGTTGTTTACTTATCCTTTCAATATATTTTATATATACAGAAAATGAATTTCAAGATATTTGGGACATCTGCGCATTCACTCGATAATCACGTTCTAGTTCTCGTAATCTAAACAGTTGTTTACATAAGTATTAAACCGGAGATGAAAGGAAGTACCACGACAGCGAGACCTCGGAAGATGTCAAGAGAGGCGACACGCTTTGGCTTAGGCAGCTTGTCTTGGGAAAGGAGCGGTTCCGATGGAATCATAGTGTGCTGGTAAGTTGTATCGGCTTTGATTTCGGCCATTGTTGGATTGTTAGGATTCAACAAACATAGGTTGGTTTACTGATCTTCTCGGTGAGGTGCGAGGATAAGTGTAGGAAGAAAAAATGTGATCAAGTTGAACCTCACTGGACGAGAGTCAGTCACGAATTGATTTAATTGCCTTCTTTTTAATTATTATTATTATCATTATCATTATCACGCCTATCAAATATAAGATATAAGATACATATTCTTTTGTTTAAAAAATTTAAGAAAGACAGAGACACTTACAAAGCCAATTATTGAAGTGTAGAAGAGAACATGTAGTGAAATTACTCGGATGCCATTGCTCTGCTTTGACGGTGACAAATAAGTGCGACTTTCCCTCAAATCAAAGGTAGTGAAGATAAACTCAACTCTTGCACGCAAATCCGTTGTCGTCCAGCGGTTAGGATATCTGGCTTTCACCCAGGAGACCCGGGTTCGATTCCCGGCAACGGAAGCAGTTTTTGGCTTTCGATGTAAAAAACATGATCGAGCAACGACAAGGACGGCATTAAAGCTTACAAATGCCTTTCCAAGTTTCTAATACGTCATCATTTTTATCATTAAACTTCGACCGCACTTGTTATTTGTTAATCAGAGTTCTGCTTACAAAGCCAATTCAATCCGTGCGCCTGCTAATCATAGGGGCTTCTACTGCTTTTTTCATTAGGCTCTGTTTCTTCGTTTTTTAATTTTATTAAAAATATTTTCATAACGAATTTTTATTATTATTTATTACATTACAACTTTTTGTAAAAAAATATCTTTTATTAAAATTACATGAATAAATTTATTTTCTGAAACAATAATTGATGATATAATAATGAAGACTAAAAATAGTAATAAAGGGAGTAAAAGTTAATAGTAATGACAGTGATAATATAATGAATTATCTTTTCATTTAATAAGTATGTTTAGGTATAATTTATTATAAGTTTTTTCTAACCTACCGTCTTAGTAGGCGTGCAGCTACATTTTTATGGGACTAATTGCACGAGACCCATATCAACGGTAGAACAACAGACCCCTTTATTTTAATTAAACTTAACCTAATAAAATTATTTAGATTCTTAGCCTAAACTTATTTCTTTTTTAAAGCTTTTATTGATCTTAAGCTTAGCTTGAAATCTATGCGTGATTGATTTATAAAATTCTTATTTAGACTCAAGCCTTACTTTAATTTTGATTAAAAAGTTATAGCGACACTGATAAAGAGTAATAGTAAATAGATAATAATAAAATAATTTAAAAATAGTTTTTCACTTATTTTTATTCTTTAAAAAAATAAAAATAAAAATAAAAGTCAAAGTCAAATTCAAATAGTTGAATTTTGTGTTTTTATTACAAAACACACACTAATAAAATCTTTTACGCAACTTCTATGTCACGGGTCTAATAATTCACCATTATGAAAGAAACCACCAGACCAATGTAACCAGGCGATTGGTTTCACAAACACCACATGGGGGTATCCAACGTAAATACGTCAAACCCACGACTGGGAAAAAAGAACTCAGTAAGACATCTTAAAAGTCTGGGAAAACTAAAAACGCCACATCTGAAAGAAGTCTGTTGCAATTTATTTAAGTACAACCACAAGAAAATTTCTCAAGAATCTTGTCTGGAAACAGTACAAGGGACGTAACTGAGTAAGAGACTTGGAAGAGAGTGATTTATGAAACAAATGTGGGAAAACATAGAAGATCAAACCTAAGAATGATTGACCTGTTCAAATGACAAATGGTGACTTTGCTGTCACAACTCTTTATTTTGTATCGGTGTACATTTACTTTCCAATGCCAAGTTCTTTTGTGATGTCTCTAGTCAAGCTGAACTGATGAGTATTATGCCAGGGAAATAAGGTGCGGGTGACTGGAAGCTTTCTCCGAAGATCCTGTAAATAATTGTAATTGAAGGGCTTCAAAATTCAACAATGTATAGTTCGTTGCTCGTATCTCAAGCATGATCAAACGAGTCTTATACATCTAGACATAGTTACACAGCACTATTCTGTTGGTACAAACCATTAAAAAAATTTAACTAAATTTTGTATTGATTGACCTCATAAGGGTTAGCAAATTCATGTGTGACTAAATTTATGTACTTTAATTCATCCAGTTCTCTTCAAATTTTGGAAATGACCACAGGGTAAAATTATCACAAAGAAAAGCATCAGAGGGTTGTTTGGTCTCAGCAATGACAAAGATGCATAGCAAGAAAAGATCGGATAGCATTAATAGGAGTCAATAATTATCAAAGACTTGGCAGAAATACCACATCTGAAACATTAAGTGAAAATAAAAAATCTGAGACCATAACAGAGTACCTTGAAAGTGGAATCAGATAGGTTCGAATACGATGCCTGTCAAGTTTTATACCATTAGTAACTCAACGTTATCATAAACAAAGAAGAACCCAGCTAGACAAATCAGAACCTCAAGAGAAGCCAGGTACTCTGTTTCATGGTGACGTATAATACTTAATATGGCATGAGCACAATCTTCAGGGGCCTGAAAAATAAGAACAAATATCAGGTATGGAGTGGGTCAATCAATGATGATATATGAATAAATAACTACGACAGGAACAAGGTCCATCCACGAAAATTAGATCCTAGTTGAAGTGTCTTAGACCTCAAGAATTAAATCAAGGAAAGAAATGAAAGAATCTTTCTCGAGTAGCAACAGAGACAAGTTAGTCAAAGGCAATTGGAAAACAAGCAACAGTAGTGAGGAAATTTAACCAGTCATTTATATAAATTGTAACACATAAAACCTTCCAGTATATACTCCCACCCATATCTCAATCTCATCTATTTAATATAGTTATGGTATATTAATAAATAGGCCAATACTCCTCTACCGCCCACATTAGTGGGCGGTAGGGGAGTTTTCAACTTTTTTTTTTTATATTTTTTTTGTTTTTTTTAAATTTTTTTTACTTTTTAAAATCAATTAATTAAGTTTTATATCATAAATTTTTTTCAGAATTTTTGAAGATGTTTTTGTATTTTTTGCAGAATTTTTTAAGTTACAAATGAATAGTAAAAAAAATTATGGATGAATAGTAACAGAGATGTAAAAAAAATTTAAGAAAAAATGGAAAAACATTTTAAAAAATTTTGAAAAAAATATATAAGATAAAAAATACTTAATTATTTTTAAAAAGTAAAAAAATTTTGAAAAAAAAAACATAAAAAGTAAAAAAAGAAAAAAAAGATTGAGGGTGGTAGGATAGAGTTCTCCTAATAAATATCATGTCACAGAAATAAATTTATTAATATGAGATTCTTACAGTCTTACTAAAATGTTATCTCAATTCTCAACTGGATATCTACATGGGATTACCCAATGTGCCTTCTTACATACCTGATTTACAATGCTTTATACCAAAGAGACGGGGGTTGCTGGCAGACAGAATGACGGAGATAATGAGTAAGGATACCATAAAAGTACCTTACTTTGCAAAAAATATACGCAAGGACATGCAGATTTAAATTAAGCAGTAATATATCACCTAATAAAAATAAAAAGTCCAAGGAATGCTTAATTAAAGTAACCTGTAAAAGAGTTGCATCTTTGCATTCTCGTTTTGTGTCTAACTGCACATTTCCTTCCTCAAAATAATGGGCACCCACCTAAAAATAGGAAAAAAATCATAATATAATATTAAATATTAAATAAGGTTTCTATTCTCATTCAAATCAATGCAACAAATATCTCCTTTATATTACCTGCATTTTGCCCTTCACTTCCACTGTCTGTTGGTCATCCTTAAACTCAATATTCCACACTAAACACCAACTCCCGTTGCTAATCAAATAGGCCCCAAAAGAAAAAAGAAAACAATTTAAAAAAACACAAAAAAACAAAAGAAATATACAAAATATTTACATCGGTGGATACATCAAAGTTTCTTATTTTGTATCTACTCAGGGAGAAAAGGTTCAAAAGCAAAGCAGGATGTTGAATTGAATATTTTAACACACCAGAAATTCTGTGGGCTGTGCCTAGCAGCAGAAATCACCACAACAAGCTCAAAATCAGAACCTGGGCCTTCCGCATCTTTTCCGTTAACACAGTAGACAGAACAGACACCTTTTGGGTAAGCTTCATCAATATACTTGAGTATTTCAGCATCCAGAGCACATCTGCAATAAATAGATGCTGTGTTATGCATGCAATATAGTGTGATTAAGCTGCAGAAGTTTGGTAATCAAGTTGCTCTGTTTCAAGGGGTCTCTGCTTAATTTCCTCAAATGATAAGTTATATGTTTTTCTCAACAAGAAATAAAAAAAAAATTAGGAGAGAGTAAATAAGCCAGATGTTGACAGTCACTTAAGTGGGTCTCACTAACTAATTAAGAAACCATACACATTTTCAGTAAAATTGTAGCACGGATACATGAATCCAGAACAGCACAACATTTTCAGTACACATTCAGTCATTTTACTGTAAGCAATTATTAACATTTTCAGACAGTTGAAAATGGGGGAACAGAAAATATTAAAGCAATTTAGAAAAATAAGCCCGTCTCTTAATATCACATCAAATCTTTCGAACCTCAATTCACTTGAAAAAAAATCACAGGATTAAACATAAAACATTTCAATCATGGAAATTTCAGAGCATACCGGAACTCTTCAATGTATGGAGATGGAAGTTCTCCATCTATTGCAGGTCTCACCTCTGTACAAACCTAAGAAATTTAGCACATTATTAAGAAATTAACTTCCTTTTACCTCCGCTTATCCTAGGAACAAGACAGGACTTACTTGTTTAACATGATCAATAATAGCAACTTGGGCAGTCCTAGGATCAAGAAATGCATTCTCTTCAAGTTCACCAAATGATGTAACCAGTACCTGTATGCACATGCATGTCAGGGTGCCAGAAGAAATTGGAAAGAAGAAGGCAGTCGGATTGTACAACGCAATTCAATTACGTTTGGGTGCGCATTAAATTATACATCATATTATCAGGCTTTCAAAAAATTGGCGCTTTAAAACAAAATCATGAAGATGCACACAATGCGCATTAACAATATATTCGGTTTATGGAGCGAAAAATAAAACTATTGCGCCTTCCAGAATAACAATTAGCATATACAAATTCGATTTAATGAATCGAAATTAATTACAAAGTTTCAAGCAAATTCGATCTAATGAGAGTGGTGTTTGGTCAGAAGAAACATATTGATACTTACGTCTCCGCTTCGGTCTGGCATTTGAAGGCAAATCACGTGCGATTTATTGTACAAGGGAAATGCCTCTGACGCCGCCTTATCATACAAATCGCCGTCGTTCAGGATGGATTTCACATCTGCATAGATAATTTCAAACGTGTATGAATTTAATTTCCACATTGCAAATAGCGAAGAGAAAGCAAATGCAAGCAGAAACATTTGACGCAGAGATATAAAAGCATAAGGGAAGACCTTTGGCAACGTATTGGATTTCTCCAGGGGGTGAGTTAAGTAGAAACCATTTGGCAATTTCTATTTTCTGCTTCTCGCTAATCTCCGCTTCTTCTTCTGCCATTGCTCTGTTCTGCGCATGCAGGAATTCGGATGCAAACTTCAGAGGTAGAATATCAATTATGATACAATGCTAGGTGGGTTCCAGAATCTGAATCCGAATCCGAATCCTCTCGTTGGGGAATGCTTTAGGAGACCATTGGTGCCCCCACAAATTTAATTTATTATTTATTAATTAAATTAGTATAAAGTAATAAAAAAATATTTATTGAAAAATTACTTTGTAATTGTACAACAATATTTGCATTACATAAACTTATATAATCAGACAATTGTGGGCCTAACCATGCTTGCTGTATTAAGCGCTATGATGTTCATGGCCAACGAAATAGTGCTAAGCGCATCAACTTTTTTTCCTTTTTGGTAAAACAGAGGAAAATAACAAACAGAGGAGGGACTAAACGGGGTATGGAGGTCCCTAGCTTATCAATCACGCAGATATTCGAACACAGGATGTGAGGAGCTTCTTCGATTACCCTAAGCGCATCAACTTGATAATCAACTCTGCAATCCATTATTCGTGTGCTTGGACAATTTTCAAATATCAATCACCATAACTGCAAAAGGAACATTTTCAGCACGGAACTAAAAACTCAAATAGAAAAAACTAGTGATGTAAATTACCTCAAATAGGTTTGAAGGGGAAAAAAGTGGCAATTTCCTTAAATAGAGCATCAGCATATGAAAATTTGATAATTTGGAGATTCAGATCCTACATTCAAGTAGTTCACATCAACAGCAACATCTCCAAGATCATCTGCACAGAAGTGATAACACAGTCAATTCATCCTTCCCAAACCAAACTTAAGCTACAAAACAAAATAAAAAGTTCAAATCTTCACAAGATAAGAAGTGTAGGAAAGAAATGGAAACTCAAACCTTCATATATAGTCCTTGCGAAATTTACATAATCAGGTATGAGATCTCTGTATATGATTCCATCTGGACGGGCATCCAGCACTACCAGAACACCTGTGCAATTGACGTTTATGCATATTAACTATCCGAGTCTAGCAAAATTCTTAAGTTGGCATTCAACTTGAGTTCAAATAAACACAAAAGGAGGAATAAAAAAAAGGGTCAAACAAATGACATTCTCTGAACTTCAAAGAATTTTAAAATGAGGTAGGAGATCTCAATGACTATCTCTGGACAGGCATTTAGCACAACTAATAACGTGAAATAATTGATATAAAAACCATGTTAAATATCAAATTCCACAGAAGTAGAGATAACCGCGTCCATTTAATGTATGAAGGATGCAGAAGAGAAAGAAAAATGTAGATAGTGCTTGCTTAAACTTCAAAAAGTTCTGCCATACTATTTCCTTCAACTTGCTTCATTTCAGTCCAAAGAGTTGAAACAATTACTTTTTGTCCGAAACAAAATAAAATTCAGGATTTGTAAGTAACCATAAGGTGTTAAGACTATGCAATGTGGTAACAGGACTCCTGCAAATATGCTTGAGTATCCCATTCTCTTTTCCAGTATAAAATCAGGTTCCATGGGCCAGACATTCAAATGAGTTTCACACAGGAAACTATAAATTCAAAGTTATCATAAGCCAATACTTCAGTTAAAATTTAAACAAAAAAGAAAGAAAGAATAAATCAACTTACATGTCAATGTCACTAATGAATGAGAAAGGTCACAAATCACAATCACATTGAAACATTTCATGTTGCACAAGATATGACTTAAGTTATAGGTTATGCCAATTATTGAAAATAAAAAAAAATTATGCATGAAATTTATGTAGTATGTATAATGCGAAAGTCACTCAAAAATTGTACAGTTAGGGTAACTTTGGTGAGATACCCGGTGCCACCCAAGATTTACTGGATTTGTCAGGCAATGGAGCCAACCAGAGAATATTTCGCAGGTTCATTGAATCATCATATGTCACTTTAGACCCTGAAAGGAAAGTAGTAATATTAGCAGAGCATTCAAAAAACCAAGTACCTAAAAAGTTTGACTATTGGAAGATTATTAATCAATAACTTACTGTTAGATACTAGGAATATATAAAATAGGGTTAACATAACTTTTGATCCCTATATTTTCACTTAACTTTCACTTTAGTCCTTATAGTTTAATTATGTTCAATTGAACCTTTACAGTTTCAATAACTTTCAATTTGGTCCCTATATTTTAATTATGTCTAATTGATTCTTTATAATGTCAATAACTTTCACTTTATTCCCTATTGTCAAATATCTACTTAACACAATTAATATAATTGTTAAAGTGATAAAAAATTAAACACATGATAAATTCACACGTAGGCATGCCATGTGATTAATTTTTTACCACTTCAACATTTATATTAATTGTGTTAAGTAAATATTTAACAGTAGGGACCAAAGTAAAAATTATTGAAACTATAAAGACTCAATTAGATATAATTAAACTATAGAGACCAAATTAAAAGTTATTAAAATTGTAAGGACTCAATTAAACAAAATTAAACAATAGGGACCAAAGTAAAAATTGAGTGAAACTGTAAGGACCAAAAGTTATATTAACCCTGTAAAATAAGAGTACTATAAATAAGGGGTAGTTTATAAGAGAGTTATTAGTAGCAGTTATTATTCGGACAAGTGGTTAACTAAGGAGTTACTTGGTTTGTCATGTATAAATAAGAGAGGAAAGATTGCAAGAGTTAGGCAAATATTGAATTGGGAATTGGGGAGAGTCCTAACCTCTCAACTTGCTAGGAAGGGGAGTGTCAGGCCACTCGAAGTGTTGGATTTGTATCTATGTGTTTACTATAATATTTGTAGTAATTGTATAGGAGTCAAAGTGTGTATTTGTGGGATTAGTTATTGTATTGTATTTTAGTTTGCTATTAATATCACAATATTTCAGTCTTGTATCCTTGCCATCTGGGTTGGTTCCCATCACTTACTAATATTTAAATATTTTTACATATTCATTCTACCAGTATAAACTTTTTCAGCATTTAAAGTATTTAAAGGTTGAGGGGGATGAAATTATCTATGTACTATACATAACAAAGCTAAATTATCAATGTACCTATTTGACAAAAACCCATATTGTATGGGAACACTTCTTTATCATACGCTGGGTATTCCCTTGCATGGAATCTGCCAAATGTGAAATTGCAGAATTAAGCTTAAACAATGAATTATATTTTTATATACCAGGAATCAGCGTATAAGAGAAATTCATCCTTAAGACAACAAAAAATACAAAAGAGAGCATACTGAGAAAGATATCAACTTACAAGATACCGAGTCTTCCAGAGTCTACAGCAAGAAATATGTGACCATGGAACAGATCAAAGCGGTTCAATGTTACATTCAACCCAATAGAAGGACCCCGAGCAACAATGATATCAAACAAAAATTTTAGATACAAATTCAATTCCTGCAAGTTGATAAAGAAATGCAATATCAGTATTGATTTTTAATTCTGTGTTCTTTGATTTTTCTAAAAAGAAGTGAGCTTTTGTTCCATCAACCTCACTAATGAAGCGTCTGCCATACGGCGTTCTAGTGAGCTGACAGTGATTTTCATCTGATCCTTCAATATCAGGTACCTGTTACAACATTAAAACCATTATTTCACTAAGCAAAGTTGACCATAAATCAGCAATTTCAAGCAACATCCGGATCGACAAAGGGCATAACATAAATAATTGAAACATAACCTGCATTTTAAGGAGGTGTTTATTACATTGTCATCTTCATTCATGCATCTAGAATTTCTTGGTATATTAGATAACTGAGTTATATGCATGTGTTTCATGTATATATATATATATACACCGTCATTTAATAATGAGGATACCTTCCGAATCTGGGAACAACCTCCTCCTGAGCCAAGTGTTCCATTTTTTGCTCATTTATCTTGTAATGCTTTTGTTAGGTTCTAGTTTGTTTCTGTTTTTCCTCTTTTCACCCAAAAAATAACAATTACCAATTGAATCATTTCCTTAATACTTTTCAATTTTTATACCAGACATGACATCTTAAATACATATGCTTCTTATACCATGTATCCTGTAAACAATTATCCAAGATACGTGAATCCAATGTATTGACATACCAAACAGCTCCTAATTGTGTAATTAAACTATCAACACCATTAATAAGGGGTACATTCTTAACAAGGGTTACTTGAAGAACAAAGGTAACTCACAGGAATGATGGTTGGATCAAGAACGCGTTGAATAGCCGCCGGATCACCACCGGAATCGACTGCGAGACGTGCGAGCTCTAAAACGGGCTCCGGCGGCCACCAAATTAGCTCGTCTTCCTCTCTCTGACTTGGGCCAGTGAATTTCGGCAATCCCAATATCCGTCGGGCAGAAGGCTGAATAGGCTTCATTTTGACACCATTCGGAGAAAAGGGAACGAGAAATTTGAAGCAGGAATTGAGCTCTTGCGCTACGATGGGATTGACGGCTAAGGATTGAGGTTTGGAACCCAAGACAGAAAACAAGTCAGAGGGAGTGGCTTTGGGGATGGGTGGTGAAGATGGAGAAGAACGTTTGGAAAAGAATAGTGGCAATGATGAGGAGGCAGTAAGAGAGAATGAGAAGAAAAGTGCAAACCTGAAGGAGAGGGAGGGATTGCTCATTGTCCTCTCTCCTCTCTCCCTCTCCCTCGACGAAGTGGAATTGACTGCTAAAACCAGCCACAGTCCTCCAATGCTTAATACAAGAGAGGTGGCTCATCCCGTCCTCGCCATTCGCCATTCGCCATTCGCCACAATTTCATTTTTCACCTAAACTCTACATTTAACAAAAATTCCATTACTTTTGGAAAAATAGATTCAATATTAATTTATTTTTTTATTTTGTATTAATTTATTTTTTAAAAGATTAATATTTATGCCAATTAGTTCTTTGAATTATGACACAAATTCAGCGTTTAAACTAGTCAATTAATAAAAAATTCAAGAATTAATTAATATAAACCTAAGAAAAATAAGATTTTTTGTCCTTTCCATTTTTATTTTCAAACACACAAAAATGTTTTTTTTTTAATTTTAATTGAAACTTGAAAGCCATATAATTTTGAATTTGATATCAAAACTTCTTCGTAAGTTATATGACCGACTAGATTTATTACCTGTATCATGCTAATTTTTTATAAAGTTTTTTTTTAAATATTTCTTCAATTTTATTGCCACCTTGAGAAATAAACGTCTAAATATTTCAGATATTTTTTTAACTTCAATTTGTTCAATATTATTTGTCTTTCTTACACTTAGAATATCAACTTGTTTATTATTTATTCTTTACATTATCATTCCCTATAAGTTAATGCTCCAATTCCTGAGTTAATTCATTTAAAAACAAAATACAATTAAGTTAATAAATCAATATAACAAACTATAGTTTACCCCAAAGTAAATTAATTAGCAGCTTCTAAAAAAAGTGTTATTTGAGATATCATATTTTTGTATAATTTTCATAGCACTTAAATTTTCACTTATGTCAAGAGGCCATATGTAAAAATAATTGGTGTCTTAACATCAAGTGAGAATTTAAGTATCATTAGACACCATGTATATAAATGCCCCAACTGATAATCCCATTATATCTCTCAAAATTATTTCGCCATTAATTTTTTATGAGTAATATCTCAAAAATAATAAAACATACACAAAAATAAAATATCTTTCAACAATATTTTAATCATTCATTATTTTAATAAAAACTAGTTCATGAAAAAAATATTTTAAATTCAGTTATTTTGTATATGAAAATTAAACAAGAAAAGAAATATACTATTTATTTTCATTCCCTTTATTTTATTATTTTTTTACATTTTATCATCAAGTAAAGACTAAGAGTTCTCTATTAAGGATTGTTTGTTTTTCTTAAGCATTTACGCAAATTTGCATTTGCTCATATAAGAATTAGATTATTGTTGCAACAATTAGAAGTGGAATGATTTTAATTAAAAAATGAATTTTAATGTAAGGGACTAAATATATTTATTTATTTTTTGTTTATTTGGGTAACTAAATTTCAAACTTCTCAGTATGACAGCACCTGAACTAAAAATTCATTATTATTAAAATGATACATTCATATGTGCAAGGCCTGATTGGTTATCAAAATTGCATTAATTATACTCTGCCCACCTAACAAATTAAATATTATAAACATATTCAGTCAAAATTTTATGAGTTTATTGTCCAAATGTATGGTCCCTATCACCATCTAATAATATTAGTGACTTAGTGTCACTTTTTTAAATAATTATTAAAAATATTGAAAATTTATTTATTTATTTATTATTATTTTAAAATAATAATTCATAATTCACACAACATACATATAAATATATAAATATTTGTATTTAAATAGTCACTAACCTTATATAATACATCAATAAAAATAAAAACTAATGTTAATATAATATTGCAGTAACATTAAACGCTTAAAAAACAATGGAAAAAAACCAAGGACCCCAAACAAGAGAGAGTTAGTGACTTGGGGCGAATCAAAGTGAGCAACGAAGAATCAGTGAGCGGCAATCCCAGCTTCAGGGGGTCCAGAAAATAAGGGCTCGGTGTCGGCCTCGTTTGCACTGAACAAGCTGGCTATCTTCCCTGTAGGCACTAATGGGAGGTAAGCTGATACTCTGTAACCCTTCTCCGCGGTGGAAAGAACGGTCTCGTTGTACTTCTCCGTACAATAGGCAGCGGTTGGCAAAACAGCATTAGCCACTCGAGGGAACAGTGGCAGCTGGTTCAGCTTTCGCCATGCCGACACCGCGCACTGCTCTGCCTTTGGCTCGCACTTGGAGTAAACGGACTTTGCCAAACCCGAGGCAGTATCCACCACGCCCGCCTGCCTAACTTGGGAAACCACGGTTCGAGCCGCCTCCGGAGCCTTCTGAGCGGCTGTGAAGGCTTGAGCCGAGACCATCTTCACATTGGGAGGAACGTGGCGGTCCAACTCAGTGACGGATTCATCCACCTTGCGATCCACGTATTTGAGGACCTCCACTGGGACGCCGTGAAACTTATCGTATACAGGGCCAACCACGGTTTTGATGGTTTCCTCTACGGTCTGAACGCCAGGTTTCAGAGGGCCCGACCGTTCCTTGGCAAAACCATAGATGCTAGATAACCTCACCAGGGTTCCGATGCTTGCCGATTGCACCAACTCCAGGTACTTGAGCTCTTGTGCCTCATTCTTGTCACCCTTTTCCATAGATTCAAAATCCAAATAAAATTACTCAATGAAAATTCACTTAAACCCTCATTCTCTTGCAATTGATTGAAAAAAGAAAAATCCTACTCCCTCTGTTTGCTGGGCATTAAAAGATGGCATAGAATGCATATGATGAATAGAATTCGAAAAGAGAGCAAAATTGAGGATCAAAAGATGGTAAAGACGGAAATGACGACAATATAAAGAATTAGAGGGAGGCGTACATACCGAATCTTGTTGCACTTGGGGATTTCCTTCGGCCATGATCACAGAGATAGAAATGTTTTGATTGGGAGTTTGGTAAGATTTGGAAGAAAGATAAATGGAAGGAAAGGTCGATGGGTGTTTTATAGCAAGAGGGAAATAGAATGGACGCAAGGAAGGAAAGTTCCGGCACGAATCACGGTATGAACGGAGGGCTCCTGTGAGAAGCGACTTGGCGACGCGTTTTTTGCGGTTGCTTAGTTTGGTAAACAAACCGTCAACTTTGAGGCGTTAAGTTGCCAGCAATTAGCCGATCTTCCTAGGTCATAGCTCTTCCGAAAGTGGACGGCCCTAGATTCACTATTGACAAATATAGCAGTGGCTTTGAATGGATGGGCCTAAGAAACTAAGCCCAAATAGATCTGATTACATGCGGTGGGCTCTGTAAGTGGGTTTGTTTCCTGGATCTGGTAATTGGCATGTGTCATAGAATCTGAATGTCACCTCTGACCTCTTTGATGATTTTATAAAAGCAAGTGGTTGGGAAGGCAATCAAAATTCAAATCCAAATCCAAATCCAAATCCAAATCCTTACTCGGTGCTTCCGATGTTTTTGAAAATGGTTAGTGGGGCCCTTTTGTATAGAAGGAAGGGGACCACCCTTTCCTTTAAGTTGGTGTGTGTGTGTGTGTTAGAACCTAGATACCCATCATTAACAAGTAACAACCCAACCACTCATCAAATGAAAACTCCTCCTGCCGCCAGCTTGGCCTTAAATTTCCCATTAATCTATTCACTCATACGTTTCACGCCAAAAATTCCACTCTCTTTTATCTCTTTGGTCTTCGTTCCTATCTTGGAATAGCTTCCCTCGCTGCCCCCACTTTTTTTTATTATTATTATTTTCTTTAGACAACACATGAGAGAGGCATGTAGTCAAATTTAAGAAAACATGAGTAATTCTATGAGGTTCTCACCAGAAGTTACATCTTCTAAAAGTGCAATTACCTCAATCATTTCAGACTGGGATGAGATTATTGAGGCAGAAACTGCTCCCTCCTTCTCTTTTGTTTTGTTGTTGCTTTTCTTATACCTCTTCACCACTTCCCACTTCACACCCACCTTCCATTTATTTATTGAAGAAAGCCCAGAGCCAGATGATCAATGGAATTTGAACTCTCATTGCGTTGATCACAACATCAATTATTAAATTGGTTTATGCTTTCTTTCAACAACAAAAATCACCCATAACGGATACAGAGAGAGAATTGAGAAGAGCTGGACAGAAGATTGTTCTAATAAAAAATTATATTGATTATTCACTTTTTCTTTTCACAAAGACGTCCAGAAATGCGAATAATACTATAAACACACTATATTCATCAATTGTCACAAAGGTGAACAACAAGTTCATTGACATCGATCTCTTCCTTCTTCCTGTATAACAATAAAACCCTTTTTCTTTTTTTACAAAACAAGAGGTCAAACGAAAATTTAGCTCCTGCACCTTGTGATGGCACTGCAACCACGACTGTAAGGATTGGCCTGAGCTCCAGGTCGGCAGTTGTAGTAGGAGGCGCCTCGGCGAGAGCAGGGGACGGTGTTCCTCTGCAACGCACCATAGCTGATGTACTGGTTGGTGGCTAATATGCGCCGATTGATCTCCGAGTCCAACTCAAACTCGTCTCCTCCCAGGCACTCGGCGATGGAGCCCTTACAGGGTGATTTGGTGGATATCCATCCCAGGTGATGGTGGTGGTCCCCACCTGCATCCACCACGCTCCATGAACTGATCATCCACATGCTGGCGCAAATCACTATGAAAGCTAGGGAATAGGAATTCGCCATTGTTTTTGAAAACCAAGCTCTGTTTCGGTTTCTCAGTTGGAGGATTTGCCGTGCCTCTCTCTCTCAAAATGAATTGAGCAATGTGTATAACTGAGGACCAATTAAGAAGTTTAAAAGCCCCCGGTGTGAACAAACGACACCCAAGTTCTTGTTATTTACATAGATGCCATTGTGAGAAAGGCTTGGCATTTTGCATTATTTTATGGTTATGCCGTGCATTGTTGGGGACTACTCCATAATAAATAAATAATCACAAAATAATTCTAAAGAAAAAGGACATTGCAGAATGTTTATGATATTCCATAGATCTGATTTTAGAAACTGACTTTCTCTTGTTCAGTTAAATGCTGGGATAGATTGACTAAGGAGATCATTATTATTATTAAAAAAACAAGTTGGAAACAAAGAATAGACTAAGGGGAAGGAGAAAATTAAAAGGAAAACAGACAACGTAATCAAAAAATAATGAATTATTATTGAGAAATGAGAATAGTGAATCTGTTATTAAAAGAGAAATCTATTTCTTTGCTCAAAAATCACTGACAGATTCCAGAAAATCTCAAATAGTTGATCAATTAAGACAAAAATAAATAACCTATATATATATATATATATATATATATATAATACATCAAGTGGAGCAATCTACTGGAATATAATTTTTAAACAATGCAATTAAGGAATAGATTATGGCGAATTAGTAAATTAATAGTAAATTATAAGAATGGGTTTTTGGTAGTTTTGCATGGAAAGTGGGGCACAATTTTAATTTGAGGTTGGGAGATGACAAGTATGCAAGGTTGGTAGGGGTGAAGAGAAAAAAATTAAAATAAGAAAAAAGGAAAGAAGAGAAGTGGGAAAGGGATACAGAACAGGGTTTGCACCTATTCCAACTCCATACCCTCAACTCTCAAGGCCTCAAGTCTGTTAACCCCACCACGTTTTCTCTTTCGGCTTCTTCTGTTTGGTTTCGAATGCCGAACAAGTAACCACTATCCCACTAACATTACGTTGTTTGGAATGATAATCCAATAAGATTGCTCCATTTCATCTTTACTAGTTTATTTATTTACTTTTCTTTTCCTTCATTTTTTACACAGCTCATGAAACAATTTTAAATTATGACATTTTTTTAATACTAAACAAGATGACTTTACGAATTAAATTTTATTCTCTTCTTGAACAAAAACACACACACACAAAATCAAGCCAAAAATAAAAAATAAAAGGTTTGAAAACATTTTGTTGAATGTTATAATGAAGCTGCATCATGGACTATATTGTAAAGGTAAAGAAAAAGATAATATGCGCTTTTAGTTTAAGGTTTTCTTTTGCTTTTAAAAAAGTGGGAATATAATATATACTCTCTCCGTTTCAAATTATCTGTCGTTTAAGGTAATGGCACAAGAATTAAGCTACCTATTAAATAGTCTCAATTATAACAAAAAATAAGTGTACTTGACTAAATTACCCTTATTAAAGTCAATTTAAACTATTGTTACTACTTTATTGAAGATAACAATAAATAGG
>JASKGM010000013.1:14295279-14319017 GCA_034509205.1 Ceratonia siliqua | reverse complement strand
TATAAAACTATTTTTTAGAATTGTTTTCAAAAACTATTTTTAAAAACAATAAAACAAAAACCGTTCCAAACAGCCCCAACGTTTCCGAAAAATTAATTGGGATTTTGAACTCCAATCCAAATTAAATAAACTAAATAAAAATACTAGCCCCGTAATTTTTATGTGAGTGGGTCTCGTTTCCTATAAAGTATGCAGATAGCTTACTTGTCTAAGGCCTGCATTAACTAAAAGGCCTGGGCCCAATTAGGGCTTGGAAGATTAGCCCATAAGTTCTCTTTCTGCGTAAAGCGTAGAGCAAGAAAAACACGAGAATTTTATCATTTCTTCCCTAACAAGTTCGTTAGTCCAGAAAACCCTTGACGCACTCTCTTCTCTCTTTCCTCATTTGATTTCTCTGTTGAATCAATTAGTTGCATCATCTTCTAAGCGAAACTTGTTAATTGATGGCGACCGCCATGGTAGAGGATACCAGCTTCGAAGATGATCAATTGGCATCCATGACAACCGACGACATCGTTAGAGCTTCCCGTCTACTCGACAACGAGATTCGTATCCTCAAGGTTCGATCTCTCTTTCCCAATCTCTTGTCATTTGCATCTACGATTTTACAATATCCATTGCCGTGTAGCTTTCTAGCATGCTGCTTCCTTCTTATTAATTAGGGTTTACTAAGGTTTCATTCGGTTGATTTCATCTCCACGCTCTCATAGTAACAAAATATCTGTTCCTGGAGAAGTTTATATTTTGTTTCGCGTTGAGTGTTTTATATTTGCAGGCGCTTAGATTTTGCGGATTTTTTTCTTTAAAAAAACGAGAAGAGAGGAAAAGTTCTAAACTCTAACTTTTGGTTTTTTCCATTTATGATTTTCGCAAGTTTCTGAATTTGGCTGAATTGTTTTGTGGATGAAGGAAGAGTTGCAGAGAACTAATCTGGAATTGGAATCCTACAAGGAGAAGATAAAAGAGAATCAGGAGAAGATTAAGCTCAATAAACAGTTGCCCTACCTAGTAGGCAACATTGTTGAGGTAATTTACTGGTCTTATTTTCTGTGCTTCTTTCTCATTTATGTTGAATAGTGAATATACATCACTCAAGTTCATATCTTTTCTATTGCCATGTCTAAGAAATTAAAATTGTGTTGAGTTTTGAATGGTAGACACTAGACAATTATTTAATCATCATACTACAGATTGAGTATTAGAATTTATGTCTGCCAACCAGTAACAACTTTAGATAGTAATGGTTCTTTTACCGGGACAGCAAGTTCATGCCCTTGTATGAGTGATGGCAAAATTATCTTCATTTGAGGGATTTTGTTTGACATATCACATATTCATTTTATTTTCATTGGAAAACACACGAGTGGATTGCCATACAAGAAAAATCTGGAATCATATCTTCCTGAAGTCCTCATTAAGTGATATTTTGACATGTCTTATATACTATTTTATATCTTAACCATTTTTCACATGCATCGCTATTTCTGCTAGTCGGCACCTTTAATCACATACACCACTTATCATAAATTCAAAACCATTGGAGTCATGTTGCCCTTTCTGTTTTATGAATTTCAATGCTTCCAGAAACACAGACAGTTCTGGTATGTCAAAGTCAGGAGGGAATTGGGAAACCATATACTCCAGAACATGAAAAATAAAGGTAGCATTATGTATAATGATATTGCTTGAATTTTTACTTAGTAGCAAGTTAGAATGCTAATGGATATTTTCTAGACTTTAATTTGTGCCCTTTTTTCCTTTTGGACTCCAAAGTCTTTTTAATTTGTAGATAAATATTGATATACCTTTTCACAAGTAGATTAGGGGGGGAAATCTCTAAGTTGATAAATTGAAGAAGATTATAGTTCACCAGAGTGTTTTTTGGTGGGGATTGTAACCTGGGTGGTAGTATTTAGCACAATTAGTCCAACCTTGAGGCCATAGTTTGAGTTTATTGGCCACTCTATCTGCTAATGTGTAAACAGCGAATGCTTGACTTCCAAGCTCAGTATGATTTGCTGATGAAAGAGGTTGTTTCTTGGCGGAGATTCAACTAGGTTGATTTTAATGTTTCAGTCCTAAATTCTGATCTGATATTTTTTGCTGTTAGATATTGGAAATGAACCCAGAAGATGAAGCTGAAGAAGATGGTGCCAATATTGATCTTGACTCACAAAGGAAGGGCAAATGTGTTGTGCTAAAGACATCTACTCGACAGGTGACACAGCTGATTATCTCATTTTTTTGGGGGAAAGTAGATGCTTTGATATTTCAACTTCTGGTTCCCATATCATGGTTTGATTGCTTCATATTCATATTTTTAGTTTTTCCTTTTCTTTTTTTGGCCCCTAGTCAACGTCAATGTGTTTGGGATAAATTATGGAAGAAAAGCCCTATATATCTTACAGCAACCTGGAACAAAATTATGTTTTCTTTTTACTGCAGACAATTTTTCTTCCCGTTGTTGGGCTTGTTGACCCTGACAAGTTGAAACCTGGTGATTTGGTTGGTGTTAACAAAGATAGTTATTTAATCTTGGATACCCTGCCTTCTGAGTATGATTCTCGAGTAAAGGCAATGGAAGTTGATGAAAAACCAACTGAGGACTACAATGACATTGGTGGGTTGGAGAAGCAGGTGAGGTTTAATTATTGGCATGGTTTATGAAATTTTTTTTTATTATTTATTTATGGTAAGGTAACAGGAGTCCTTTGTTCTTGTCAACAGATCCAAGAATTAGTTGAGGCCATTGTTTTGCCAATGACCCACAAGGAGCGGTTCCAAAAGTTAGGAATTCGTCCACCGAAGGGGGTGCTTTTATATGGACCTCCAGGGACTGGGAAAACATTGATGGCCCGTGCTTGTGCAGCACAAACTAATGCCACTTTTCTGAAGTTGGCAGGTCCACAGCTGGTCCAGGTATGACAATTTGTGAATAATTGTATTTTTTTCTTTTAATTTCTTAGTATGGCTAATGACTTCATTGTTGCTTGTTTCGTACTATTTTTCCTGCTTTTTTCTTAAATATTTGAATGGAATTAGTATTATGAATTTTTCTGACCTTTAATGCAACCAGGCCTGGCTTTTCTTTATTCTCCAATCTCCATTATTGTTTGGCTAATAATTTGCTTGTGGTTTAAGTTGACATCTAATACTTGGAAAATGTATCAGGATAGTTTCTTTCTTATACAGTGTTTACAAATTTGATACATGTGTTTGGGTTATGTTTCCTATCTCTCCAGCCCATCTAGATAGTCAGAGCTCTGTTTCTCCATTAGCAAGTACAGGGGGATTACATATGAACTTCTTCAATGTTTGTATTTATGTCTCTATACTGGATTTGCACTTTGGAGTGGAGTGATCTGATGTGGAATTTTGTTCAGATGTTCATAGGAGATGGAGCCAAACTTGTCCGCGATGCCTTTCAGCTGGCAAAAGAGAAGTCTCCATGCATCATATTTATAGATGAAATTGATGCAATTGGCACAAAGCGGTTTGATAGGTATAAGCAGACAGAATTTTAAATCTACATCTGTATGAATATGCCTCTTTCTTTTTGTTGGGGGATAGGGGTTGTTCTTTGTTTGTCATTGAGTTTAAGTATTGCAGTTTGGCAACCTTATGATAATATATATATTCTTGCGCTGACTGCAGTGAAGTAAGTGGAGATAGGGAGGTACAGCGAACAATGTTAGAATTGCTCAATCAGCTTGATGGTTTTAGTAGTGATGACCGCATTAAGGTTTGTCTTTGTTCCTTGTTATCTATGTGTTTCTTTGTTTCTGATTGATGTGATAAAAATAGCTCTTAATAAGATTATATCTTATAAAGATGCTTGCTGTCATTGGATTAAGCAAATACGATTGTATCTTCGGGAAATCCACATTCTAAAACTTTTAGAACTTAAAAGAAAACTTCTGAATTGTAAAATCAACTAGAAGTTGGCACCTAAAGTAGTCCATTTTTGTTTTCACTTCTCAGTTACGATTTAGGAACTTGAACTGTCATTTTCATTTATTCTTGTAAATTGTAGGTGATAGCAGCAACAAACCGTGCGGATATCCTAGACCCTGCCCTTATGCGTTCTGGTCGATTGGATCGTAAAATTGAGTTCCCACATCCAACCGAAGAAGCAAGAGCTCGGATTCTGCAGGTTTTGGTTTCTTCTAACTTCATCTTTAAACATTTTTTTGTCAAACAGAATATTTACTGACTGCTTTCACATTGATATTTTAGATCCACTCTCGGAAGATGAATGTTCACCCAGATGTGAACTTTGAAGAATTAGCTCGGTCCACTGATGATTTCAATGGAGCACAACTAAAAGCTGTCTGTGTTGAGGCAGGAATGTTGGCCCTTCGCCGTGATGCAACTGAGGTATGTTCCCTTCTCAGATATGCAACGAAGATAATTTGAACATCATGATTAATCGAGCTATTGAGACATTTCTGTCCTATTGCAGGTGAACCACGAGGACTTTAATGAAGGTATTATTCAAGTCCAAGCAAAGAAGAAATCAAGCTTGAACTATTACGCATAAGATGGATTCTGGGATTTTGTTTTTTTTAAAAGTTCACGAAAAGGCTTTGATATGTATTCAAGCTGAAGGAAAACCAAAGCTGATGTTCGATATTTCTTCTAATATATGTAACTCATAGCGTGCTGCTTGCCAACATTATCTTTATTCAGGAACACAACTTGTCATAAATTCTTAATCATAGAAGTATGATTTGCTTGCTATGTTTAAATTTGTTGCCTGCGTGGAGTTGATGCATAGTTTATCACTTGATTCAATGGTTTATTGTTGCTGATCTGCGCATGTTCAACTCAACTTAGCTGTTAATGACAATGCGAAAAATAAAAAATACTTTTAGATCTTAATCAAAATAAAAATTAGTTGAAGAAAGGCCAATTTTTTTCTTTCGTTTTATTCTTGTCATCGAACTGTTGTGTGTGTGTGTTAAACTTGTTAGTTATCTTAATTTAATTAATAGTGATATTGAATGGTTACGTATTTGTTAATTGGGTTAATGAAATTAATAATTTGATTTATGTAGAATGTTTTAGATGATTAAAGTGAAAAAATAAATAAAAGATCAAAGGGAATTAAAAAATATAAAATGATCAAAATAATAAGGAAAAATTATTTTGTGGTGTTCAAATTAAATTTTCACTTGTGTTCCATGGACATTATATTTTTAAAGGTTACTTACAGTCCATTTTAGAGCATTAGCATAATTTCTTTTACTTCCATTTCTTATCTTTTATTTTATTTTTGTTTTTTTATAATTTTGTTATTAATTTATTATTTATTATTATATTTTTTAAAGATTTTTTGAAATAATTTTTATTTTTTAAAATTTTTTTTACAGTCATTCAATATTTTTCTGAAATTTTTTTATAAGTAAAAAATTTTAAACATTTCAAAAAAATTTTAAAAAATACATGACATAAAAAATAATTAGTTAATATTAAAAAAAATAATAAAAAATAAGAGAAAGAAAGTATGCTTCCAAAATAGGGTGATAGCAATTACTCCCATTTTAAAAGAGTCTCGTAGAATGTTTACATTTTTTTGTCTTTTATAAAATAATTACTGTTATAAAAAATAATTATGTAATAGTTATATTATAATAATTATTTTTTGAATAATATTTTTATAATAAAATAATATTTTATAAAATAAAAGAAATAAAAATACATAATATCATTTAAAAATTTAATGCCTCAATAATTTTTCCAAATAATAATTTAGCTAAAAAGAAATTACCCTCACATAATAATATTTCAGTGACGTATTTGATGTGGTATAAATCTGAATAAACAAACGTAAAAACGTCAATTGTCCACGTAAACTGAAACCATTATTACCCAATTAGCACAAGCGAAACAATACGAATTGATCAAAACAAATGGTTTCTGATGTTGGGGAGGATGAGAAAAAATGTTCTCGGCCATTGAACGTCAGTTCGTAACAAAAGCACCATTAAAACAAAGACAACACCAAATCACAAATCTCTCCACTAAATTATTATATAACATTATCCTCTCATAACAACACAAAAGCATACGAAATAACACTCTTAAACTCTGATTTCTATTAAGGCCAAAACCGAAAACCAAAAAAAGAAAAAAGAAACTAAATTTCGATATTAAGTGCAGATCGAACTTCTCGGCTCAAACCATGTGCTTAACACTTGACTTCCTTCAATCCATAGGCAAGGTAGATAAAAGTTGGATCGGTGGCACCTTCTTTATAGTATGCAAAGACCACACTGCCATCATCGTGCATGCTCTCCCCAACAAAACTGCCATATTGGTAGTCAACCAGTGAGTACAACTTATGTGAAAAGAAAGCGACTAAATAGTTAAAGGCTCAACAAATTAGCAAGCACTTACAATTGGAGGTCACTGAGCTTTGAGAGGAGGTACTTAGTTGCTCCCTCAATGTGCTTCTTAAATAATTCTTGCTTCTCCGGCTCCAATTTGGGTGTCAGCAACTTAATATATCTCTTCATGAAAGTAACAAATTGCTTCTTATCAAAAGCCGGTTGCTCCTGAAAAAGGGAAAATTCATTAATACACCGAACAATGACGATGCATAGTTATAAGAAGAATTGGAAATTATCTTCCTTACCTGAAGCCTAAAAGTGTCAACAATATCAACTACTTTGACAGCTTGATCATCTACACCTTCATCCTCTTCTCCACCTTCTGCTGAAGGATTTGCACCAATATCTACATTGATTCCCCCTTGAACAACCCACTGCCACAAGCCACATTGAACTGGTGAGGCCATATAGACTTACATGCTGGGACAAAAAAATTAAAGCAACATAGGAACAGAGGATCCAAATTATGTAAATACTAAATAATTCTCACCTTTCCTTCCACTTCCCACAGCAATCCATTCTCAATTTCCTTGTATGGGAATGAGTCAGAGAGAAGCTCATCACCTGAATATTCATCACATGACAGGAGATGTTTATTAGATCAGCAGTATTTAATTAATCCGTCAGCAGTAAAATCTATTACTCCAAAAATTATAGCCGCACAACGTAGTTCTTCCCAGGCATAATTATCTGCTTGCAAAAGATAGGTCTAAAAGAATAGGATTATATGAACTTGGGTCCTCTTCTATGTGAAGTTCCGAATTGAATATATAGGTGGAGACAAACATAAGATGAAACTCACTTCCGGGAACAACTTTTATTCATGCGTCCATCAAATTAACAAGAACCCTATTGCTATGAAGTTTTACAGAAGGAAAGAACAACAGAGTGAATTAACCCAAAAACAAAACATAAAACTGTTGAAGAGTACAACTTTACCTGTAAGAAGATCCTGGTAAAGAAGCATGGTTACAATTCTCCTTCTTCTTGTTGTAATCTAGTTCGAAAATTATATGCAGAGTGTGAGACAGAGAGGGGGCTTCGGAGGGTTTGAGGCGGTGAGCTATAAGAGGAAGTGTCAAGTGGACGCGGATTGAAGATATTTATATTGAATTATTTAATATTTAATAGGCCCTGCTTTTCTCCGAATCCCATATTCCTATTTGGCTTAAGCACGGTTTTTTTTTTTTTTGAAGTTGGGGTTCCACCGCTCTGGTTATCAATAACTTTATGAAAATTAAATTAATTATATTTTGTTTTTAAAGAATAATAAAATACGTATAGGAATGATATAATTTTTAAAAAATAATTAACACGCACCTTAGTAAAATTGTGAAAGTCGATAGATATTTTTAATTTTTAAAAAATAGTGATATAGATATATTTTTACAGGTTCTGGAATCCTAGTGGCTTGGAATATGCTTTTGATGTGAGAAACATATTCTTTTTCAATGGATAAGATTCGGAATAAAGGCCATCACTGACTAGAGAGTTGACCTTTGTCATCAATAACCGGCTGTTTAGTTATTATCAAAACAGTTTTTTGTGTTTAAAAATAAAAAAATTTTATAAGGTGTTATTTTAAAATAATTTGTGCAAATTTTTATTTTAAAAATAATTTTATGATGATAATTATGTAATTTTTGTTAATAAATAAAAATACAATAATAAAAAAGGGAGGTGAATTTGGAGATGAGAGATTTTATTGGTGTAGAAGAGGGCCTTCATAATCTAATATTCTTTTTAATTTTCCATTATTTTTATATATTCTAATTAATGTATTGGTTTTGACGTTCATAAATCATAATCTAAGCTTGCCATCTATAATAATAATACATTAATATTTTTTATATTATACGTATTACTAAATAAAAAAAACTGTGATTCAATGATGTACTAAAATCTTATTAAATATAATACAGATTGTTATGAATTACATATTAATTAAGCAAATTGTTTTTTAAGTTAAAAGCTTCTTAAATTTTTAATATTCTTAAGACCTACATCAACTTAGAAAGGACTTCACAAGATGAAACACAATCAAAAAAATACTAAACATGAAGTAAATATTTTGTATTTTATAATAATATCTTATAAATTTTATTTTAATGTTTTAAATGATTGTAATATGATACTTTATAATGACACTTTAAATAAAAATAAAAATTTAGATTGTATCATTTTAGAATAAAATATTTTTGGAGACATTACAGAATTGCAGTAGAAATTGTTATGAACCAAATATATTTAATTCAAAAAAATTTCAAATGAATTGCAATTAAAATTAGTTAATTTATAATATGTTTTAAATTTGCAACTTTTTATTAATAATTTATACAAAAAATGAAAATGTGGCTAACAACCGCGTGAACCAAAATCCAACAAAAAGCTACCTATTAATCTCATCCGTTGATGGGCTTCGTTTGGATAGCGGTTATGACTTCTCTAAATAATAATCCAACGGTTCGAAATGAGCATACAGAGATAGAGAGAGCAGGAGACGGAAAGAGAAGGTAGATTTTTCCTTTTCTCAATCAAATATTGGAAATCCCAAGCCGAAACCATCTTCGCCCTCGTTCTCTCTCTGCAAAAGAGTTTAGATCTCAGATACACACGTCGACTTTTTCATCTTCGTAGCGTATTTACGCCCGGTCGGTGTACGTCGTTATTCAGACGGAGAGAAGGCGAATATTAAGCGGTGTTACTGCAAAAATTAGGGTTTTGAAGCTTCCAGTTTGTGATGGGTCTTGGAATTGATGATGACGTGGTGGTTGATGATGGTGACGGAGACACTGGCGGTGGAGGCAAGTCCTTCGGTTCAGTGCCTTGCTCAATTTGCCTTGAGGTCGTTGCTGATAATGGGGATAGATCGTGGGCCAAGCTTCAATGTGGGCATCAATTTCATCTTGGTAAGTAATTTTTTTGGTGGAACTGGAAATTATATTATTGCAATGTGTTTGAATGCATGGAATTTGAACTTGGAAAAGGTATGTAATGGAATTAGAACTTGTATCTTGTTTAATAAGAAGGTTATCGGATTACAATCAATGGCCAATTCAATGTGGCAAGATTTGCCGGAACTGCTTTGGACTGGAGCTATTGAATTCTGATTCCGGCTTTTACCATTGATGCGAGGATTGAGGGGGGAAAAAGAGGAAATGAAAATATCAGCCAGGCATAACACTTATTGTGTGCTGATATGGTCATTGGCGCTCTTTCTTACTGGGTTATACGCACAAAAAGTTTGAGGTTATAGAATTCCTTTTGTTTTTACTTTCATGGTGTATGTTTTGATAGTGAGCAAGCCTAGAATGGGGAAGTATTATGAATAGTTTTCCCTGACACAATATGCATACTTTCTTTTGGATTGAATATTTGCATGCTTGATCTGTTATACGTGTCATTTGATTATATGATGGATTGTCTCTTTATGGTGAAGTTAACTTTACAATGGAACTGTTGACCTCCAGATTGGTTTTAAAGATTTGCAGTGGGCAGTGAAAATTATTTCTGTGTACATTGGAACTTGGAAAAATCTTGTTCTTGTTAAACTGAGTCACTCAAATTGTGACATTTCAACTAACTTGCTAAAAATTCATGAAATATCTGAGCAACATATGCAGTTGCCTTGTTTAAGAGTATAGATGGACTGCTATTAGTAGAACTTGACAACAATGAGGAACAAATGTTCATGAGTATATGATTGCTTTGTGTAAGGAACTTAGGAAGGTAAAGAATTTCATGGATGAAAATGGTAAGAAAGGATGAGATTCATAGTATCTTGAAGAGCACCAGATAGAATGATGTACAAGACACATACTTTTTTCCTTTAAAATTCAGAATTGTTGGTGATTTTGTTTCGCATATTTAAAATCAAGAAATTAGAGTCAATGGAATCATAATTTTTGTTTTAAAATGTGTCCTTTTAAACATTTGGAGACTGAAGAGGGATTCTAAGTGCTATGTGAAGTAGTTTTCACTTTTTATAATTATATTCAATGTCAAAATTACGAAGTAGTTTGCTACTCTGGTTGAATAGGGACATTAATGGGAATAAGACTCCATATTAAGTGTATGAAACAAGTGTTTAATGTCCTAGTGAATTGGAAACAACACACTGACAGTTATGTTCTAGTGATATTGCTAGGTTTCATGTATTTATTTAGAATTAAATTTCTAAGCTTATATCTGCATCTTTGCTACATCATATTCTTATGCTGATGATTACTTCTTTAAACCATTCAGATTGCATTGGATCAGCATTCAATATAAAGGGGACAATGCAATGCCCTAATTGTCGGAAGATTGAGAAAGGTCAGTGGCTTTATGCTAATGGCTGTCGGTCATATCCAGAGTTTAGTATGGACGATTGGACGCATGATGAGGACCTTTATGATCTTAGCTACTCCGAAATGGTAATAGTCCTGTTAGATTTCACACAGCCACTTTATTATTTCTGCCATTTTTTTTCTTCTATATTTTGCTGAAAGCATGTGTTTGAATTGTGTTATTTGGCAAACAGGCTAGCAGGCTTGCACGAATGACTCTTTTTTTTTTTTTGCTGTTTATATTTTGGATCATGTTAAATAATTTTCTGCCATATGCCTTTTCTTTCAAAAGTTGATAAAACATCTGCTTCTCTAATTGCTAGCACTTTTGCTCTCCCTTCAAGAAACTTATATTGGTTCCCTTTCATCTGCATTTAAAAAATACATCCCTAGTAGTCTCATAACCCTCAGCAGTACAAACTACGTCTTGACTGCTACTTGCTTGTAAACTAATTTCAAGGGGAAAAAGTTTCTATATGTATGTGTGTAAAGAAAAACATGTTTGTTTCTTGGCTTTGTCAAAAAGGTTTTTCGTGGATTTTTTTTTTGGGGGGGGGGGGGGGTTTGTAGGTGTGTAGCCTGGTTATTTCCCTCCTCCAGCAGTATTAATTATATCATAAAATGCATGAAAGGTATGCAAGTGGTGTAAAAGACAAGTTATTATCTAGAAAGAAGAAACTGGATGTTGCATATATCAAAATAATATTTTACAACCATCTTTTTCCTACTCAGAAGTTCAACTCCTTTTATTGTTTCCTTCTTCATTCCTATACCTTTGCCAACATGCAATAAGAGTCACTCCCATTCTAGGCATTACCCAAGATTCAGCAAAATACACGCACATTATGGCTACCACTAATCCCTGCTAGTGCAATTTTTAACTCCATTTCCATTTATAGTTTATAAATCTAGATGAAATCGTTTTTTTTTTGACGTATGAGTAATTGGAGTTTAAGGTCAGCATAAACCTCCGTCAATTGTATGTGGATGGATAATATTCTTCTCACCATTTTGACCATATTTTGATTTCTAAATGGTTCTTGCAGTCTTTTGGAGTTCACTGGTGTCCGTTTGGTAGCTTGACACGACTTCCTTCATCTTTTGAGTAAGCCCAGTTAACATACCATAATATGCATGCATACTAATATCTGTCAGGTTTCTAGACTTTTGATCTGTATTTGTGATAATTTCTTTTGGGCATTGTATTTTGTGATATTTTCTTTGTTCTAAGTGCCTGAACTCCTGTTTGTTTGCGAAAACTTCTTTAATACTTTTTAAACTTGAAAAAAAAGGAAATAGACTTATTTTTCTTATTATTTTTTTTCCAAAGGATTGAAGACAGAATTTTCCTTCTGCTGGTATATCGGCCAGATTTAGGTTTGCAGACACAATAGACTTGTCTAGTTTTGGCAGAAACTGCCAAATTTCCACTGAGCAGCTTTTGACTTTATCTTCTACAACTTGTGGCTTTAACTAAATTCTATATAGGTTTCATTAAAAAAAAAAAGGAAAACCGTTGATAGATGAGTTCGTGTCATCTAATCATCATTGATTGATATTTTGAGTTCAGATCTCCTCAACTACCTCCTATAGTGCCTAGAAGCTGTCATGCTTTGCTTTTCTACTACCTGTCTACCACCATAATCCCTGGGAATAATGCGCTCTGAAGTTTTTAGTTTTTTCTGTCCTTTCTTTTCCTTCTTTGGTAATGTAATTTTGTATGCGTACTGTTTGCCACTCCCAACGGTGGGACCATCTGAAAGATATGCTTAATTCTGTAAGATGCTGAATGCCCAAAATTCGAGTTGATATTTCAGTTTATCCATTTTCACTGCTGTTCTTCAAAATGGGCTTGTATTCCCAAAATACTGTCAATATGCTAGCTGCCTTGCTCCCTGAAAAATAAAAGGAAAAAAAAGACCTTGTGCCTCCAGTTAGATTGTAAAAATTTGTTTTATGCCTGGTTTGTGTTTTCTTTTAATAATTTTAATTAGTCAATAATGATTTTATGTTTTGGTTATTAATATTTCTTTAATTTTTAGGGAAATTGACATATGTAGCCCACCAACTCTTGTGGGGGTGGGTTGGGATTGCCGTACTTATCATTTATTAACCTGCTCCGCCCAACCCATGGCAGGTTGGAGTGTATGACTATTCTACCTCATCCTAATGTCTACAAACAACACTCCTCCTCTGAGATAGAGTATCGAAAGATGAACAAACATCTACAGATATAATAAAACGAATGAAAAAAAAAAGAACTATCCTCGTCAAACAGCCAAAGTAAGCCTTCAAAACACCCTTCTTTCTACCTGAACTGAAGTTTCTGTTACAAGCACTGTTAAACACACTGGCATAACTCAGTTGACACCATAAGGGAACATTAAACACCAAATATTTGAAGTTATCGGGTTCAATATTTTATGTATAAATTTTAATAAAATATTCTAGAGGTTGGTTTTATGTTTGTTTAATGAAGTCATTAAACATGTTGGGTATTCTTGAATATTGATTTCTTTTTTCAATGAAGGGAGTAGCTTTTAAGTGAGTGTGAAGACACTAAGTAACTATGAAGTTTAGTACTTGGTATTCCACTTGGTGTTTCTTCCCAATCATTATCTCAGATTTAGAGATTTATAGGGGACATTACAAACCATATTAAAGTATAAAGTGAACTGATGGTGTAATCACTTGGGTTTAGTGCATTTACCTAGCCCCCCGGTGAGTTTCTTTTTTAATTTTTGAAATAGTGAATGAATTATCTGCATTCTCTGGAAGCATGTTAAACTACGATGATCTCATTTGTGTTGTTCTATCTGACTATAAAAATTGTGGACAGTGGATGCAGTTAATTACTTGATAAACATTTAATTCATTTGGAAGAGCATTTGGCTGAAGAAAGAATGCTTGTGTTTTCAGTTCATGCTTATCAGCTGAATTTAATTTATAATTAGAACAAGAAAGAGAGAAATTCTTTTTCTCATTCTCCTAAATGAGTTCTGGTGATGGATTACAGCAGGTAGTTATCTAGGTTGAGCTCTCCTTATATATTTGTCGTGTTGCTGTAATTCAAAAACAACAGCACATTCAATTTGCATTCTCCAGCGACCAGCTACATTTTTAGTAGACTTTTTGGTGTCTTTGGTGAATCATGGGTGTGCCCTCAAAGCTTGGAGCGTTTCCTTTTGATTATGTTACAAGGTTTTGGCTGGATTAGGGAGGTAAAAATTTTATGGCAGTATGCAATCTATGCTGTTGTCCTCTGGTGTCTTTGGTTGTGGCAGAATGCTCGGCTTTTTAGGGAAAATTTTGTCCTCAGAATTGTTATGGGATAGGGTTGTTTTGTGGCCTTTCTTTGGTGTTCAGCACGTGGGTTCTTTAAGGGCATATCTTTGGCAATTGGTAGATGAGAAGTAATTGGAGAGCTCCTGTATAACTTATTATTTTGGTCTTCCTGTTTTGTTTTGCTGTAATGTTTAAGAGGATTTCTTATCCTTCTTGCTTGTAATTATTTTTTCATTCTAATGAAGCTTGTTCTTTTCTGTAAAAGAAAATTTAGGCCAATTGCTATTTCATGTATGAATGGAGCAGGTTTTGGTTATATATCCCCTGCATTGGGATATTGCTAGTCATTGCCATCATGTGATTCGTTTTGGCCAAAGTTTCCATTTCACATTAAAATGGAAGGATTAGTTGAGGACATATCAGTAAATTACTATTATGATTGCAGGATTGGCCTATTGGGGGAAGAATTTTGATGATAATGGCTTTTGTTATAGAGCAGTTTCGGAATTATTAGATCTATGAAGTTACCTAAAAAATTAAGATGACATTTTACTTTGTCCAATGTTAATGGTTTCTACCCTCGTTTATTTTTTCTGTCTTTTGTAATGCAGGTAGTCTCCTAGCACCCTTTCCCCCAAAAAAATTGAAAGTCCTTGTTTCTAGGAAATTGTAGGATGTTCATAGACTTTCTTTAATATTTTGCTCCTTTTTTTTTTTTTTTTTTTTTCCAGGGAAGGGGAATTTTCATCAACTGCATGTAAGATCCTTTTTCCTGGGTATCAGCATCTCCTTTTAGTTGTAGTTGAAGCTTGCATTTGATTGAATATGCTATCTTGACTGGAATGATGGGATGCAGATCATGATATAGTGGGACAACATGCTATATTTGCTGAACATACACCTGTATCATCCGCTAGTCATCCTTGCCCATATATTGCTTACTTTGGAACAATACATCCCTCCTCCAACTCTGGTGGAACTGTTTCAGAAGCTTCTAACTTTACCAACCCCTGGAATGGCCCATCTGTGCCTAGTGACATGCCAACTTCCTACACATTTCCTGCTGTGGATCTTCATTATCACAGTTGGGAACACCATTCCTCTCCTTTTTCTACAGCCAGCAGTCGTCTAGGTGCTGCTGATCAGCCCTCAATATCACCTGGTATTCAAAGGCCAGCCAGGGGTGGTTCGGATATACCAAGATCAGGATCTTTTATGCATCCTTTCCTTGTTGGTCACAGGTACCAGAAAAAGAAAAAATTACTGTTTTGTTTGCCAAAGTGACTGTTAATTCTCAAATGTAACTTGATATGCTCATTTTCAATCTTATAGCATCAAATATTTAGGCTATACACAACTAATATATAAATGACGAAGGAACTAGGCATCCCTTGCTGGCTAGTGGAAATTTACTCATGTCATAAGATAGACATCTGATGCACATAATTCCTGCAGTTCTGCTACTAGAGCTGGGAGCTCAGCTGCTTCCTCAGTGATCCCTCCTTATCCAGGCAGCAATGCTCGGGCCCATGATAGAGTCCAGGCTCTTCAGGCATACTATCAACAGCAACCAACTAATTCAGTCATGCGGACACCTGTTGCTTCTTCTGGCAACCGAAGATCCAGCAGTCATAGAGGATCAGCTCAATTAGCACCAGTCGCCTCATCCCCAGACCAAAGTGGTGGCTTCTTTTTTATTCCATCAGGTTCATCAGGTCGCAATTTTCAAGAACAAGAAAACCATCTACCAAGTCACTTCCATGCTTGGGAAAGAGATTACTTGCCTTCGCATGCATCAAATCACGCTGATAGAGATTCAAGTTGGGGAGCATACCACCAGGCTGCCAGCGGCTCAGACCCGGGTATGAGGTCCGGTGGATTTCGATTAAGGCACGGGTCAGAGAGAATGCCTTCTCAAAATCGGTGATATACTTATTTTAGTGCCCTTTTCCCTGTGAAGAAAACTACCATTACTAGGGAAAATCAAAATTTTATGTATGCTTGAGAAATGTTACATAATGCTTTGGCCTTTTGATCTGTCATGTTTATGGCAGACTATATATACTGGCTGGCCCTTGAATTAATCTTTCTGGCAGCCACGTGGCAGTGTGATGAACATTGGCTTCCTCTAGTTTGTTTTCCTTCGAGGGCATAAAATAAGATGGTGTCTAGTTGGCAAAATTAGGTATTTGAAGAATTACGGGAGCACTGAGATGCCACATCAAGCGTACGAGGGCAGCTGTGGCTGGATTTGGAGTGGGTCAAGTATTGATATTTATAACTACGCTCGTGCAATTGCTTTGTATTGACTCTTGAGAACACGAGTGATGGAACTTTACTTACCCTTCGTGGTGAGGGTGATTTTAGACAAGTGTGCAAGAGCTGGCCCAGCGTATGGAACTTGCATGAGATCGAGAACTAGGATTCCTTTGCATAATATTCTAGTTCAAGGCTGGTTAGCAAAATTTTAATTTAGTCAAGTGGATATTTTAGTAAGAAATATATTAATAACAAAAATAAGTCGCATTTAGTTTAAGGAGTAAACTATTTGTATTATTCATTAATAAAATAGGATTATTCAATAAAAAAAATTCTATTGGCTGTAAGAGGATTATTCAAGAATTTAACGTGAATATCTAATAGATCGGACTTAAACCCAAATTCCAGTTCTTGAAAGTTTGGAAGTTAGTGAGCAGCATGGCTATGGGCTGCGTAATAGTATCTGCCTTTGTATCCATTACGGGATAGGAGTTGAGATAGTATTTGCACGCTACCAATTGCAAGTAGAAATAGGGAATCAATAATCAATTCCAGAAATAATTAGTAGACTTTTAAGGATAATAAATGAACAAACCAAAGACAAATGAGATCTGTACAAGCTTCTAGGACTGCGACTTTTGTGAGGTTGAGGCTACAGCCTACAGAGAACAATACCATAAAATTGTTATGGAATGACTTCTTGTTGACATAAATCTATCTATCACATTAAACCGCTCTTTGGCTTGTTTCTTTTCCCTCTTTTCTCCATAGTTATTGCTTACCAAATATCAAAGGGCCAAGGTTATGCAAATAAATGTCAAGAGAAGCTTAGCACAGTAATGCATTTTCAATCCATTCCTTCCCCTCCTAAATAATCTCAAGTAAAGCAACTTAGATAACACTTACGGGTGAATCTGGACATCTGGATCTTGAGCGAGATCTGCAAAAATTTTAACAAACAACCCAATTATATATCCAGAATGATCCATCCAAATTTTTTGCCACGTTTACATCAAATAATGTGTTAAATTGCAAATGTATGCTATATTAGGTTATCACAATTTTAAAGTCAAACTTAGTGGATATTTATGAAGAGAAAATCACTAAAACTTGTTAGTTAATACAATTTCATCTTATCGATCAAAGTAAAACTTTATTTACTAAATAGTTTTTTTTTAGATTGATTTTAATTTTAATTTTTTATTCATTATTTTAATGTAGCATAAATAATTAGTTGAATAATTTGGTAGGATTAGGTTGAAGAACTATTTTGTTTACTAAACAATTTTTTGTAAAAAACTTTAGATTTAATTGTAGTTTTGGTCTCCATAATTTTTTAAAAGTTGTAATTTTGATCCTTATAATTTCTAATTGAACAATTTGATTTCTATAATTTCATAAAAATTGTATTTTTATCCCTCGTTAATTTTTTATTTATTTTTTAATGAGAATGTTAATGTGAACCTTAAAAGATATCAACAATACTTCAAAAAATAATACTTTAACCCTCCACGTCACTCAATTGCCATACCCCCAATCCCCAAATTTCCCATCCTCTCCCTGAAAACGAAAACGAACGTCCGTTCATTCTGAGCTGGATTCGATGAAGGCTACCAAACACTGAATATTGATGAACTACCCCATATGGCGCTGTAAACTACCGTTCCTTTTATTTTTCTCTTCCTCTTCTTTTATAGAACACTCTTGAATATTGATGAACCAACACTTATCACATCGTTTCATTCATTCTGAGCTGGATTCGACGAAGGAGCTTCTTAACTCTTTCAGCTTACTGTTAATGGAACACAAATCACAACACGTAGCACATGCCTTGTACCTTTTATTAACGCCCATTATTTCTTTTTATTCCCTAGACAACTTTTAGCTGATCGCAGCACTTCTCAATTTCTGATTTTTATACTTTTTTATTGCTTTTCCATTTCAGGTTATAATGAATCTGAGAAAGTTGTAATCTTTGCTTGTTTCTTTCCCTCCCCTTGAGATCTGATTGGAGTCTGCATATGAGAAAATGAAGCTTGCTGTAACACCTTTTTCCTCTTGGTTTCCATTATGATTTCCTCAAAGTTGATTATTTAGTGTAATTCATAATTTCTGTGATTCCTGAACCTGGTGATCGGATATGGGTTTGAGGGTCTGTCAAAATCCCAAGTGTTGGTAGAGTTCAATGCTCAGAACCCCTGATTCTGGGGGTGATCCTCAGAAGCCACCTTGTGCAATTCACTGAGAAATCCTAGTGACTGTAACAATGTTCTGCCATGTCGCTGGGTGCATGGATCTGCTTTTTGTGGCTCAAAAGGAAGACTTTGGAGTGAACCAAAAGTTCAAAACTGACTTAATGGACGTTCGTTTTCGGGGAGGGGGGAGGGAAATTCGGGGATTGGGCTGAGGTGGTAATTGGATTATGTGAAGGGTTGATATAATATTTTAATTAGTTGATGTGTTATTTTTGTAAAGTCTAATTTAATATTTTTTTAGAGTTTATATCAATATTTTTGTTAAAAAATAAATAAAAAATTAAGGGGAGATTAAAAATATAATTTTTATAAAATTATAAGAAATAAATTATTTAATTAAAATTAAAGGGAATAAATTATCAATTTTAAAAAGTAAGGGAGTAGGAATTGTAATTAAGCGAAATCTCTATTATGAATCTTGTTGCGGCGGGATGGCTTACGTTTGACCGTACGGAGGCTATTCTCAATTATCACCGCATAAAAAGCTTAGAGCCGCCCTCCAACTCACGGACCGTGCCCGTTCCCTTCGTCTCTGAAATCTTCTCTCACGCTAAAATGGCCAATTCTAAAACCCAACTTGAATCTCTGAGGGAATGGGTCGTCCAGCACAAGCTTCGTACTGTTGGTAATTTTCTCTGCCTCCATGGTTCATTATTCATTTTGTTTTGTTCTTTTTAAGTATCTATTTTCTTGGTTTACATTAGGGTTTTCTGGATAATTTTTGCCTCAAATGTTTATTTTTTGAAATTTCTCTCATTCGTTTCTGTTTTGGATCTTGTTGGGCTAAGGGTGTCTATGGCTTAGCGGTATTGCGGGTTCAATTGCATACAACTGGTCTCAACCCACCATGAAAACAAGTGTTAAGATCATTCACGCGAGGTAAGTTACAATTAATGATATTTACATCTTTTTACAGAATAAAAATAAAAATAATCTGGATTTGCTATTACGTTGAATAGATTGTTGGCGTCCGTGGAATAGAAGAAGCACCATGTTTGAATTTTTAAGATTTGACGAACATATTTGTTGCTTTCCCTTGTGTCTTATTTAACAATTAAGAAGGGAATTTTTTATCCCAAAATTAAAAAACAAAAAAGTGATACGTAGGCGTTTTAAAAAATAAATAAATAAGAGAATGCTTTTAGCAAAAATGTTGGTATAGTTGAGACATGTTGAAATTACTGAAACTCTGTTTGAAATTATTCTTATTGTATCAACTTGGAACTCTTCATTTACCATTTTTATCATCTCCTTATTTTACATCATCTTCTAATACCTTTTCCACATTTCCCATGAATGTAATAGCAAAAATTAGCAAAGAGAATTGAAATCCAGCCCCTTGTATATAAATTTCACTCACTAACTTCCCTACAGGCCTACACTACCAGGCTTCGACATTAATACAACTTTCTCTTTGATCTATTTCCGAGATGGCAATGACAAAAATCAAATATTATTGGTTATTATGATGCATATTTGTATACTGTTATCTTCATTTTGACATCCAAGACATTAGAAGCCATATGTTACACTAGTATTTAAGATGTCTGGAGGTATAAGATGTCACATATTGGATATTATCTAATATCACCAAAAAACTATGAAAGTCTCACATATATGTTGCACGGGTACAGGTATTAGTATCGTATCTGGTATTTAATATGTTTGAAGTTGGTACATGCTTCATAATCTTCACATTCTTAATTTTGAGCTTTACTAATTTTTATAAAATATAAATAATATAATTTATTTAATAATTTTTAATTGTCATACTAAATATGAGAATTTTGAAATATAATAATATTTCAATTGTCTGTAAACATGCTGTATTGTTTGGTAATTAAGTTTTCTTTTCTGCTGGGTCCTGGTTTTTCTTTACTTGTTCATTTGGTCCATTTTTTGGGAAAGGGATTCTAGGAATATACACTTTTCATTCTGCAATTGTACTCCTGTCTCAAGGTAATAATCATATCTGTGCATGTTTGTACATATGAATCAGTGGTGGTTTTACTTGTTTTCTTGGGATCTAAATTTTACTTTTTTTCTTGTTGCTGCATAACTCACGGCTATGTTGTAAGGTTTTTTTTTTTTTTAACTTGCTTTGGGGACACCCGTAATTTGCAACACATGCTTCTTGTTAAATTACTTCCTCTCGTGCTTTAATTTCAGGTTGCATGCACAGGCTCTTACACTGGCAGCATTAGCAGGAGCTGCAGTGGTAGAATACTATGATCATAAGACTGGAGCGAAGGATGATAGACATGCAAAATTCCTCCCAATCGATAACTTCAACACACACAAGGATTAAATTTTCACATCTAAACATTAGTATTGGATAGGTTTCATAAGGAATTCTGAGCAATAAATATAATTGTTACCAGAGCGTCCTGAATTCTTTCCTCCCCATTTTTATCAGTTGTATGTGTGGGTTTACTTTCTACTACGGGATCTTACCAAATGCATATCTGATAGCTTGGTAGTAACGTGATCGTGGCAAATTTTGAATTTAGACTTTTCATTGAGAAAATAAATACTACAGTAGCGAAAAGCTGAGTAGGTACATGTGTTATTCTTGGGATTGAATTTGAAAGGCTTATTCTTGTCAAAGTGGATCAATTTCAAGGCAAGCCGCCTCCCTTAACTTTGATTGCAATTCTCGAGTATATAATTATCATCGGAATGATGTGGACCAGAGTATATAATTACCTTTGAACTATAAGTGTAAACTACTGGTCATTTAAAAGTTGCCCTGTTTCTTTATGGGAAAGCTGAACAAAATCAGAGATGAATTTGGAGTTTTTCTACATAAGCGGCAAAATTTAGCTCATGTTTGATTGGCTGTTGTCTAAATTTTTGAGCCAGTTGGATTTTGTTTGCTGACTCATTTAATTGGGAATTTTGAGACGATAGTATAGATTTAGCATATTGATATTTTCTTATTTTATTTGTTTTTATTATTTTATTATTTAATATTAATTAATTAATTTTTATATTATATAGTTTTAAAAAAATTGAAAATTTTTTTGAAATATTTTTATATCATTCATTCATAATTTTTTTGGTACTATTTATTTAGTAAAAATTTTAAAAAAATTTATGACATAAAAAATAATTAATTAATAAAATAATAATAATAAGAAAAAAATGAGAGGTAGGAAGAGAATAGTATATCCTAGCATTACTCCATAGTGTTTTCCATTTAATTGTTGACATTTAGTTATTTCAAGCATAGTAGGGCTATTTTTTTTTGCCAAAAGTTTATTGGGGCTATTGTTCATCCCTATTTGAACAATTTTATATTTTAAAAGTTGTCACAACAATGGAAAGAAAGAACAACAGGGATGAAATTGAGCTCAATTGCAAAATTTGAAGGATAAATTGCAATAATTAAAAGTAGATGGAATAATATGAATTTTCATTGAAACAAGTGACTAAAATGTTTCATATCAAACTTCTTTGAAAGAATCTGTCGATAGGCTAAAAGTGGGGCTGTTGAAATAGGTAAGACTAATCGCCTATGCAAGAATCCCTCAATAGGCTAACTGTGGCGTAGTTCTTCGTGGGATCATTGTTACCTCTGACAGTAACTTCTCTAAAAGATATTTCAATTCTAACTTCTTTTTTTAATTTTGCATTCACGTGTTTATATTAATTTCTTAGCTTTGGTTGATTGTAATTTTCCATTTCTTATCTTTTTCCAGGTACTTGAAGTACTTGACAAAGAAGTACTTGAAGAAACACAATGTGCGGGACTGGCTTCGAGTGATTGCTTCTAACAAAGATAGAGGTGTTTATGAACTAAGGTACTTCCAACGTTGCTGAGATTGAGGGAGAGGATGAAGACTGATTTGCCGATCAGCTTGTTCACTCAAGAATTCTTCAAATTAGGTGCAATTTAATAGTTTTGGCTATCCAAGAGTTTTTGACAATGGATTGGGGATAGGATTAACCCATCATTTTGTCTAAGTTTCCACCTTTAATACAGATACATTGCATGCATTGTGCTGTCTTTTCAGGAATCAGTTCACAAAGCATTACATTTTCCTGGATGATGCTCAAGTTCTCTCTCTCTCTCTCTCTCTTTTCTACTCAGGAAGTAGGATGGTGGCTCAAGGCATTAGTTGAATTTGCTTATGTAGCTACACTGACGTGACCCTTTTGCCAGCCTGATCCTTCAGAATTTCACCTTTATTTATTTATATGTCTTAAGGGTGTGTTTGGTTAACGGAAATAGAGGGATGAAATTCTGCAATTTATGCAGACATAGATAAGCTCCAGATACATTGACAAAACTACGATTACCTGGATAGTTAGGTAATACCATATCAAAACTACTAAGATCATTGGATCAATGATGCTGTGAAGTTATCTAACAAGCTTGTATTTTTGAGAAAATGATAAAACAACAACACTAACGCACATAGTAACTCAAATTTTGAATATTACATAAATCACTCTTAATCAAAACACAACCGCAAAAGAAGAGGACAAGAAAAGAAGGAAGGGCAGAATTAGAATGAGAAGAAAAAAAAAAGGCTGGCTGGTAAGGGGGAAGGTTCTAGTCTTTCTTATTTTCTCAGTTGTTAAACTGGAGGCGCCTGAACCTAAGCCCATCACCTTATTTGTGGTGAGACTGGGCAAAATTGGGTGATGCAGACAGTGACACTCTCTGCAATGTCTCCTTACTTGGTCCAGTGTTTGTGTGTTGGGAGATGGATTAGACTAGCGAACCACTCAGACGACTTTTTTTTTTTTTAAAGAGTTGAACTTAAAAGGTCGAGTACTGAAAAGTAGATTGGAGTTAGGTAGTGGGCTCTTTCTGATTCGGATTTGATATGAGGACATGATGGGTTAGTTGAAGTGTGATCGTTCATTTTTTATCATGATTTAACATAATTTTTTAAAAATAATTTAAATAAAATATTATTATTTTTTATTTTAATCTAAATTATCCGTATTAATACGGATAGTTTAAATTTGACAATAGCACAGTTATGTCTTAAAATAAGACATGATTTGATTCAAATTTTTTTTTGGATCCGAATCCAATTATGTCATATAATGATATGATGAGTTCAATTAAATCGTGTCGTTCGTTTAAAAAATGAAAGACCACTACTCAACATATTTTTTTAAAAAAAATTTTAAATAAAATATTATTATTTTTTATTTTAATTTAAATTATTCGTATTTGATATGAATGATCCAGATCTAATAAT
>JASKGM010000013.1:14282081-14292498 GCA_034509205.1 Ceratonia siliqua | reverse complement strand
TTTGTATGATATATGCAGGGGCCAAAGAGTCCTTCCGGTTTCGAAGAAGGTCGACCTCAGATGCGTACGAGAAAACAACCCAGAACAGATCAACCTCTTCCTCTCCTTTTGATGTCTGAGAAATGACTCTCTTTTTCTCATCCAAGTGGGTGCTGTGGGACTGTAATATATATATGATTAGTAATGGTAGAGTTGTATGATCCAATTAAGATCTTTATCTGTGTATATAGCCTCTCTTACGTTACTTCCTTTTTCTTTCTTCCTGTAAGTTTTGTGGGCTTAATAAGAACTTACTTCTTGGGAACTTCATCCTCAGTGTTGATATGGACCTCGCTATAACTAATAAATGTACTAACTGGGGAACAAAGAGAGAGTAGCTGAGTTGGTCAGCATTAAAATTATTTTTGTCTTCAAGGATGGTTGCTCTAGCTGAGGACACTTGATAATGGGGAACCCGGCCCACTCACATTATTGAGTTTTGCATGTCGGAACATACGAGTCTATTATTTCCGACGAGGAAGATATATAATTTATAAAATAAAGAAAGTAATGATTCCGACAACAATTATATATGCTTGTAAATATTGAACGGACTTAATGTCCTGTGTAAACAAATTATATTCTTTATTTATGTATTTGTATTTGTAAGGTTAAATTAAAAAATTATATATGGATTACATGATCTTAACATGGTGCAACCATATTTCTTCTTTAGTACTACTTAACTCATCCGGGGGTTGGTGGCGCGACAATTCCAAGTGAGAGCTATCGGCCATGATAAGAGAGTGTTGCCTGCTTATGAGTTGATGAGGGAGGGAAAGTGGAGAGTGTACAAATCACCCGCTTCCCTTTATTTCCTTATGACTATTCACGATTCCAAAGACTCAATTACTTGTTAATATATTATGTGTTAAATATATTTACTTATTTTATCTTTCCTTTAGCTTATGTTTACTTCATGTACAGGTACTTCTTATTTTCCTTAGCCGGTATTTGCTCGGTTCTCAACTTGTAGTATTCCTTTATTTACTGAATGAGATTGCAGTGTGGCAAATTGCCCTAAACACAAAAATTGCCCAAAACTCAAATTTGTTTCATGGTATCAGAGCTTGCCTATTCAAGTCAGAATCGCGTCATCCTCTGCTCCTCTGATTCGTTCTCTTGTTTGACGGTGGGCACCCTGGTTGAAGGAGTTCTCGCATGCTCCTCTACTTCTCTCATTCATCTTCGTTTTTTTTTCGGCTTCCTTTTGGTTCAACGACGTTTTTCTTGTTCTTTCCTTGACTGGAGTTTTGGTGGGTTGAGGGCACTCTCCTCACCCATTTCAGCATTCTCCTGGTTTCATTTTTCAGTGGGTTGGTAGTGGTGATTTCTTTCGGTGGGCTTGGTTTTTGGCACTTTGGTTTCGACATTCTGCTGGTTTCTTGTTCATAGTTGGCATTTTCGATATGGGAGTGAAAGCCCTTTTCGGTGGTATTTGGTTTTGGCATTCTGCTGGTTTCTTGTTCAGAGTTGGCACTTTCGATCTGGGAGTGAGGCTTTCTCACTACTTCACATTTATCCTAAATTCTGCTGGTTTCAAATTTGGCATTTTCAGTGGGGACTATCCTTTTTTCAGATTTGGGAGTGAGAATTTTCACTATTTCAAGCCCCTTATTTTTGTTCTTGTTTTGTTTATTGCTTCCTAGTCTAGTGCAGTTTGTGTGGTGAAGCTAAGTATGCTGAAACTTAGTATAAGTTTCTTTTTGCTCTTAGTTGTGTGTTTACTTTCTTGGTGAAGTTCATTTTGCCAGAACTATATTTTCTGTGAATTTTTGTTTACAATGGCGGGTAGCCCCTCCAACTTTAATTGTGTCAAATTCACAAGAAAGAATTACACAGCTTGGGAATTTTCGTTTCAAATTCTTGTTACTGGAAAGAATCTATGGAGTCATATAGATGGTAGTGTTTCAACACCTAAAGAAGAAAAAGAATTGGCTAAATAGAAAGTTCAAAATGCTTAGGGTGATGTCTTGGATAATTAGGTCGTGTGATCCACAAATTGTCCTTAATTTATGCGATATACAACTGCCAAGGATATGTGAGAATATTTGATAAAAATACATTTTCAAACAAATGTATTTTCTATGCAGGAATTTTATTATGGTTTTCAAAATATGTGGACTGAATTTTTTAGTATTATTTATGCCATGGTGCCTAAAGAAGATTGGATATTCATTCCACCACCAAGCGTGATTAGTTCCTGATGAAGGTGCGATCAAATTTTGAGAACAATCGTTCTAATTTGATGAGTCGCCATCCTCCTCCTACTTTATATGCGTGCTTTGGGGAATTACTTCGTGAAGAATGTGTGCTTACGCGGCTTACTATTGAACAAGAAAAGTTAACAGTTAAACCTATGGCTTTCTCTGCCTAAGAAAAAGGAAAGGGGAGGGATATGAGTAAAGTTGAGTGCTTTAGTTGCAGAAGTTATAGTCATATTGCTACACACTGTACCAACAAGAAATTTTGCAATTACTACAAAAAGTCAAGACATCTCATAAAAGATTGTCATATTTGCCCTCAAAATCGTCAGGTCACTACTTTCTGGCCACTATTAAGAATACGGGTGAGACCTCTACTCCACCCAATCCCTCTACTGCATCGACTACTCTCACTTCTGAGATGGTGCAACAGATGATTGTTTCAGCTTTCTCTACCCTTGGGTTTTAAGGTCAAGGTAAGTTATTATCCGAGTCTTGGATTATTGACTATGGTACATCTAATCAAATGATTAGCTCGTAAATTTGCTGAAACATGTTAGTCTATGCCATGGTTCCAAACATATTCAAGTTGCTAATGGAAACATCTTACCTATTACTGTTGTTGGTGATATTACTCCATCTCTAGAGAATGCTTTTGTTTTACTTGGCCTCTTTCATAATCTTCTATCAGTTGGTCAATTAGTGAAAAATAAACGTGATGTCTCATTTTCTTGTTATGGTTGTTGTGTGCAAGATCAGGTGTCGGGGACAGTGATAGCAAAGGGGCCTAAAATAAGATGTTTGTTTCCTTTACATGTTTCCATTTATAGTAATGTTACTCTAGCTTGTTCTTCTGTTGTCAACAAAAGTGCAATGTGGCACAAACATTTTGGTCATCATAATTTTTCTATTTTGTCTCATTTGTGGAATTCTAGTTTATTAGGAAATACTAATTCCCCTAACTCTTCCAGTCTTTCTTTTGATTATTCTACTTATAAATTAGGAAAAAGTAAAATACTTCCTTTTTCCTATTGTTAGTAGTTAAGTAACTCAGTGCTTTGATATTATTCACAGTGATGTATGGGGGATCACACCTATTATTTCTTATGCTCAATATAAGTATTTTGTGATATTTATTGATGATTATAGTCGGTTTACTTGGATTTATTTTCTCTATTCTAAGTCTGAGGTTTTGTCTGTCTTTAAGGGATTCAGTACATATGTTGAAACTCAATTTTCTGTTGTTATTAAGGTACTTCGGTCTGATTCTAATGGTGAATACATGTCTCATGTATTTCATGATTTTTTGAATAAAAAAGGTATTCTCTCACAGCACTTCTGTCTTAATACACCTTAACAGAATAGTGTGGCAGAATGAAAGAATCGTCATCTCTTAGATATTTGTTACTTGAATGCTCTATTCCCCATTCTTTTTTAGTGGAAGCTCTATCCATAACTATCTACCTTATCATTCGATTACCTTCTCAAACTCTTCAATTGAACTCTCCATACTATCGTCTTTATCATCAGCATCCTTCATATGTACATTTGCATACCTTTAACTATGTTTGTTTTGCTCACCTCCCTTCTTATGAACGCCATAAACTTTCTGCTCAATCTGTTAAATGTGCATTTATGGGGTATAGTACTAATCACAAAGGTTTTCTTATCTATGATCCTCATTCTAAAAGAATCTGTGTTTTTAGGAATCTTGTTTTCTTTGAAAATCAATTCTTCTTTTCATCTTCTTTGCAGTCATCTTTTGAAGTTGCATCTCTTCCTAATTTTGATGACTTATTTTCCTACATTGAACAGTTCAAGCCCGGGTCTGTGTATAGTTGTCGTTCTTCACTTCAGCGCCTTCCCGATCTTGCTTCGCCATCTGATCCTGTTTCGTCATCTGATATTGTTTCCTCTGCTCCACTTACCTCACGAAGATCTAACCACATTTCTTGTCCTCTTGCTTGGTATAACTCCTATCATACGTCATTTACTGCTGCTCTGTCTTATATTTCTGTTTCTTGTTCTTACTCTCAAGCAGCCACACAAGCATGTTGGCAGCAAGCAATGTAGGAAGAACTCCGGACCCTTTAGGATAATCAAACTTGGGAGATTGTTCCATGTCCATCTACTGTCAAACTTATTAGGTGTAAATAGGTTTACTTAGTAAAACTTCGCTCTGATGACACTCTTGATCAATATAATGCTAGATTGGTTGCTTTGGGTAATCGTCAAGAATATGGTATTCCTTATTATGAGACATTTGTTCTTGTGGCTAAAATGATTATTGTTCGTCTCATTCTTTTTAATGTCGCTTCACAAGGTTGGGCAATTCAACATATGAATGTCAAAAATGCATTTCTCCGTGATAACCTCAAGGAGGATATCTATATGACCTCTCCGCCTGTTTTGTTTTCTTTATCTTCCTTGGAAGTTTGTAAGTTACATCGTTTACTCTAAGGCTTAAAGCAAGCTCCGAGAGCATGGTTTGAGAAGTTTCATTCTACCTTATTTTAGTTTAACTTTGTACAAAGTTAATATGATTTTTCATTGTTTCTTCATAAAACTTCCACTGGAATGATCTTTCTACTAGTTTATGTTGATGATATTGTTATCACTAGTACGAACTCTTTATTGATTACTCAACTTTAGCAACACCTTCATAATTCTTTTCATATTAAGGATCTTGGTCACCTTACTTACTTCTTGGGATTAGAAGTTCTCACTGACTCTTCTAGCATATTCTTACACCAACATAAGTACACTCAGAACATAATTGCTTTGGCTAGTCTTCAGGATTCCTCCCTTGTTGATAATCCTTTGGAAGTAAATGTTAAATATCACACCAACGAGGGAGATCTCCTTCCTGATCCTTTGTTGTATCAGCAGTTAGTGGGTAGCTTGAACTACTTAACCATTACTCGGCCTGATATCTCTTTTGCTATCCAACATGTTAGTCAGTTTATGCATTCTCCTCGACATCTTCACTTGTCTGCAATTCATCTCATTATTCGATATCTCTATAGTTCTCCTCGCCGTAGTTTATTCTTTCCTGTTAAGTCTCATTTATGTCTTGTTGATATCTCTTTTGCTCTGTCACTGGTTAGTGCACGTTTCTTGGTAATTGCTTGATATCCTAGAAAAGTAAAAAATAAGACCGTGTCTCCAAATTTTCAACCGAGTCCGAATACTGTGCTATGTCTACTAGCTGCTTTGAGATTACTTGGCTTAGGGGATTGATAGCTGTGCTTGGCTTTCCTCAGCCTAATCCTACTCCTATCCATGCCAACAACTCCAGTGCCATTCAAATTGCTACTAATCCGGTCTATCATGAGTGCACCAAACACATTGAAGTGGCTTGTCATTATATTCGTGAAATTGTGAATACGCATGTTGTTTATCTTCCACATATTTCTACTACATTACAGATCGATGACGTGTTTACCAAAACTTTTCCTTGCCCACACCATTAGTTCTTTGTCAACAAATTGAGACTTACTGATTCACCAGCATCAATTTGAGAGGGGATGTTAATATATTATGTATTGTAAATATATTTACTTATTTATCTTTCCTTTAACTTATGTTTCCTTCCTATACAGTGTAGGTTTTCTTTACTTCTTATTTTCCTTAGCCGGTATTTGCCTAGTACCTTGTAGTATTCCTTTATTTATTGAATGTGATTGCAGTGTGTGAAAGATTGCCCTAAATACAAAAATTACCCAAAACTGAAATCTGTTTCATCAACAACCCCTACTATACCTAAATTGATGTTACGTCAGACTTTTTTGTGCAGTTCAAAGTTCGAAGTTATTAATTAGAATATGCTACAATAATATCTACACAGTCTCTCTGTTTCTTCCCCCTCTTTTAATTCACAGAGCCATGGACAAATACGGTTTACCAATATCTATCTTTGCCACGCAGCTTGGCTTGGTAGTTGGTAGTTGGTAGGATCCTTGTTTTCACATCAAGGCTTTGTTCTCAGCTTTATGTCTGAGAATTTATTTTAAGATGGAATCCTCCCCTGTACAAAAATAAATGTGCATAATTTTCTAATTAAATAATAATGGAGTAGTGGATGTTGGCAAGAATAATCTTGATCGATTAATGATTATGGAAAGCCTCATGAGGAAGGTCTTCTACCAACAAGAGTACTCCTGACTCCTGAGCAATCATTAAGATAAAAGCCAAAGAAATCCACTCGTTCAGAAACATGAAAATTTCTTTTGCACTCACAAATTAATTACATGCTAATTTGCCAAACACAAGTGACCAAATGCTGTGTATAAAGCAATAATCTCTGCTCCTGCACAAAAGAATGCCTGGGTGGTTCAGTTTACAATATAGTCTCAGAACCATTAGATCATTGGCAATCTTCAACTCATAAATGTCAAAGCTAAGGTTCTCCTTTGCCAAACTCTTCTACTTGAATGTGTTTCAACTCCATACAAGTCGAGTTTGCTGCGTTCCCGTTTGAACCCAAAAGCTTCGATCGCCAAATGACTATACTTTTCCAAGTTTAGGGGGCTGTTGATAAATATACACATGAGATATTGATATACAAAATCACATCCAAATCCCAAAAATTACAACAGCTGATTCATGATATATCATATAATATACCTTCTTAAGATTCAATTTTGAACCACTTCCTGATCCTCTTTCAATCGGTTTCAGTATCTCGAAGGAACATACAAGAGATTCATCAACGCTCAACAATGCCCCAGCATTATCAAACTCCCCACCGTAGTTTGGAGCAGAAAATATTGTGACTAAGCTTCGTTTAGCAAAAAACTCGTATCCATCCTCCACCACCTGTAACATTAATTTGCAAAGACAAAAATGAGACCTTAATTAATCAAGAGAACTTGAACGTACGCTTGTCAACAGTTCATCTGATACTGGCTCAAACAAGGAAAAGCCATTAAAAGAAAAAAAAAATACAAGGAGAGATTAATGATTCTTAATGTCCTAATTTCAACTCTATATCTTCGCTATAAACAGGGAAAAGTCTGTTCACAAAAAATAAACTAATTTCACACTGAGATTAGTATAACTTATACGACATATTCTAGGAGCTTTTCCAGTTAGGACGTAAATGGTTTCCAACAGAAGGATAAAACTTTTACTCCCTTTAAGACTAGTACAAATACACGCCTATCAGAACTTACAAGAAAGTTGGGTTTACCTGATGACCTCGGCAAATGAGATCAAGGTCATTTTTATCCAAGAACTCTTTAACTGCATCAGGCCCAAAAGTACATGAAACACCCCGGTCACTCTCTGCCCAACCCTCAACGCTAGAATCAGGATCAGCCCAAAGCAGATCACATAGAAGACCATTATCTGGAACTCCGGTAGGCCTTGAAATCTCCCTTATCTGATCCAAATTTTTTAATTCTGGAGAGAGACCCCCATGCATACAAAGTATTTTGCCATCAATGAGGCCAGCTACTGGCAAACAGTTAAAGCAGTCGGTAAATATCTTCCATAGCCTAACATTGAACCTCCTTTTACATTCATCGTAAAAACCATATATCCTGTTTATCTTTGCATCTTCATGGTTTCCTCTCAAAAGATGAATTTTGTCAGGATATCTTATTTTATAGGCCAAAAGCAAACATATAGTCTCCAAACTTTGCTTCCCTCTGTCTACATAATCCCCTAGAAACAAGTAGTTTGCAGCAGAAGGGTAGCCACCATATTCAAAAAGCCTCAGTAAGTCTTGGTATTGCCCATGTATATCACCTGCAAGAGAATTCCAATATTAGGATTCCGGAACAGGGGAAGATGGTGAGAAAGGCATTGAGTTACTCCAACTGCAGACTTTATTGCACCAGAATGCAAAATGTATTGTATAAGATTCCTTTCACCAAATTATTGAAGATGGATAAAAGAAGAAATGCATCAACTTTTAAAATATGACGCATCACCCTAGCAAGACATCATTCAATAGCAATGAAACTAAATAGCAACGAGTTCCTGAAATTCTAGGAAACAGTTCTAAGTAGATATCTATTTATTGCTCCTACTTTCGTTTTCAATATTTTCCTGGATAACCAACGCATAAGCAAGGTGTTATTGTCTTTGTTAATCGGCTAAACTTCTCAAAGCTTAATGTTCAATTTTTCAAAGCTTTTTAGGGATTTCCTACACGCTCTAAATAGAAACTGTCATCTTCTACGGGTTAAAACAAATTTGATTCTTGTTCAATATTAGAGAACCTAGCTCTGATCAAGCAAAGCATGTAAGTCCTCGTGTATACAAAAGAAGCAAGTTTCCACGGTTCACCAATGAAATTCCATACCCATAAATTCACTTGACCCCAGCCATATAGCCGATAAACCTATATCCCGACACCTATTGATATAACGAGCAAGTGAATGCGACACCTCCCCAGAACTCAAGCGCCCAATTCATAAGATGGTGGTGTTAATTGAAAAGCTTTAACCCACCTATGTGGATATTTTCTCAAATATCTTTTTTAAGAAAATGTAAAACAGGCCAAAAAAGAAAAAAACCCATTTTGTTTTATATCAAATTTGCAGATAAATTCCTTAGGCATGAGCAAGGAAAATTAGTTGCGCAATTGCCCAGGATTAGGATAGACTCGTGATTAATTCCAGCGTTGAATATGATCTGCAATTATAGTTAAAGGAGAGGAAAGGGAGGGATGAAGAAGCTAACCACAGACGCGGATAGGAGCATGGAGCTCTAGGAGATTGGGCTGAGAGATGAAGATTTGGCGAGCGTTGACGCAGAGTTGACGGATCTCCGACTCAGAAAGCTGCACTTGTTTTCCTCCTTTCCCTTCGAGTAGCCTCCTAATAATATCATCGAGAACGGTGTTGTCCATCATTCCCTCCATTGTCATCATCATCATCTTCTTCAATGAATCCAAATCCGAAACTTTATCAGAAGGGCTGGTCAAATAAATCAACCCAAAGGGGATAAGGTAGGAGATAAATAAAGAAAAAGAGAGTCAGCAAACAGAAGCGAAGGAGTTATATAGTTGTTGAATGGGAAGGATAGATGGGCAAGATGACCCAACTGGGAAGGGGAGAGAGACATAGACAGAGTTGTATATGTTGGATTCAGAGAAATTGAATCTGGTTGAATATGTGGAGGAATGCAAATGAACGGAAATCTGGTTGGTTTGTGTGGCTGTTTTTTTTTTTTTTTTTCTTCCTTGGTTATTCCAATATGTGGGTTTCAACCCCGATTTTTCTTTCCATCCACCTTGTAATTTTCTATCTAAAACTTTCTGCCAACTGCCAAATAGACTGAATGGCGCGTAAGAATATCAGGCGCATGTTAGCTCGAGATGGCCCACGTGGAAAGCTTTGGTTGGTCATGGTCCCCTTGGTCAAAAATACGGATCATGGAACGTTGAACTTGGGCGTTAATGTTATCCCTCTGGCCAGAAGGGCAAACTCCTTCCCCCATTCCAAAATTCCATTCAATTCAATGTTATGTATATAAGGAAAAAAGAATAACCATAAAAAAATCAATAAACATATTACTTTTGTTTTTTTGTGTCTTTGTATTTAAGTTTAAACTAGTTTTATATTTTTAATTAAATTAATGTGTACTATATGGATATCCAGTTTGTTTAATGGGTAAAAGCAAAACAGAGTTGGATAAAAAACCCTGAACAATTATGGTGGGGATGATGGAGAGTGGTAAGTGGGTTGGGGGTGGATTTGAAAGAAAAGGCATGAAGCATTGAGTGAAGTGAATGAAATGGTGAAAAAGAAGAAATATAATTTTGTGAGTATTGCAACTAGAGAAAACGCGTCATTGACTAGGGCTATCACGACTGCCTCCTCCTCTACTTGTCACCATCTCATTCATCCAAATCAAACCAACAATATGGGCCTACTTCTGCCTTCCTCACTATTATTTTGCAGGCGTACGCTATCATCCAATCACCTAGTAATAGAGACGGATCCAAGGGGGAGGGGCCCTCCATCACATTGGATATATCAGTTAGGCATATTTTCATTCATTTATTCTCTTACCCTAGCATTGATGTAATTAAATCACCAAAAAGAATTAGGCATTGGACTTTTGGGTTTGCGCTTTTCCTTCTATTACTTAATAAAATTAATATATGATTAAAGAGTTGCAGTGACTATATGGATATTAGATTAAAGAAAGCATGATTAAAG
>JASKGM010000013.1:14269407-14281981 GCA_034509205.1 Ceratonia siliqua | reverse complement strand
CTCCCTCAATTGAATTTATGAATTTTTTATTAAAAATATATCAGGTGACATATGTCTAACGAAAGATGTATTTGACTTTTTCAACGAATCACAGCTCAACACTTATCCCTCTCCATTCCCCTTCACCTCCTTTTTAATTATTTATTTTCTAAATGCCCAATATATGACATTCAAGACTAACAAAATTTTATTGATTGATTTATTTCTGATCTTTAATTAATTGTTAATATATACGTTACTTACATCGTTTCTAGTTTCAATCACGTTTGTTCGCATTTTAAAAAGTCGAATGGCCCCCATTGTTGCTTACCTATTATCATATTGAGTGTGTTGATGAAAGGGAAAATAAATTTAAAATGGCAGGCAGTCCATTTGGAATTGTATATGGATTACACCTTACAAGTAGTATGTCTCTTTATGTTTTAAAGATAACCTCTAATGCAAAATAATATAATATAGGAGAGTGAGAGAGTCAAGGATATTCCTGAAGGTATAGTCCAATGGGGTCCACCTCCTGCTGCGGATTGGGGCGGGTGGAATATGGTAAACTGTAGGCCCCGAAAGAGAGGGTCTTGAGCACCCTTCGCACAGTGTGCTGTCCATTGGAGCTTGGCTTTGGGAGGCTTTTCACCCTTTTGAGTGCCTTCGCCGCTTTCACATCTCCATCTAATTTCAACGTCCCATCTTCACTGTCCGTCTCCACCATCACCACCACCGAAGACGCTTTTTCTGTTCCTGCCTTCTTCTTGTACTTCGCATAAACTATCAGCTGGGCTGACCCCAATATCAGCCCCAATATGTTTGGTATCTGAAATGCGAATACTAGTTAGTGAAGGCAACTAGGCAAGGCAGTATAAGCAGGTGTATCCTTCCTACTCTTTCGAACGGGTGTTGACTGTTGAGTGAAAGTGATTGGTATCTCTCCCATTTGGTTTCTAATTTCTTCCAGCTGTTTTCAATTTTTTTTTTTTGAAGTGATTCTTTCCTCCTCCATAGTATAATTGAATAAAAATATACTAATGGAAAGCTACGTACGGAATAAAGCTTGGTCGAAACTATTATAAATAAATAAAGTTAGTTATGCTAAAAATGACTTCTGGGGCTAATTAGACGACATGCTTAATGAAGTATAGTAGTAAAGCTTTTCAGATAAGTAATTAGCTTATTTTAATTGTAGGGAAGAGGCCAGAAACATACTCCAATGTAGAAATCTTTGATGAGCAAAGAATATATTCCCCAAACACCAGCATTCAGAAACATGAAAAATGAGAGCAGAAACGGCATGTATTCCACGCTCTTCGTCTTTATCACCGTTTTCTGTTAGCCATGCAACATAGTGCATGTTATTTGATTAACGTGATGTGAACTTTGCAGATAATATATAAATTAAGCTAATTAAAGAATCAGAAAGTTACCATTGCTAAGAGAGGTGAAGCATACATGATGATAGTCAAGGCGGTGCATAGAATTCCAAGAAAGGTGAGTTGAATGGTTCCATGAAGACCAAAAAGAGTTACTGAAATAACAGCTCCAAGAAAACCCACATCCAATATACCCACCAATTGTGCCGTCTTAACCTACACCAACTCAATTCTATTCAAGTCAGTAATATTAGGAGATTAAATTTTGAAATGAAACGAAAATGATTCATGGACCATCACCTTCTTATCGGGAGGTGAATAGATGAGGAAAATAATTATGTAGATGCAGTGAAAGATGGAACCAACACCATTGACTGTAGCGATAAGAAAACCCCCTGGCTTTAGAACTCCATAGAACGTCCACAAACTTGTGCACAAGAAGCTTGTTATATAGGGTGCTCCTTTGTAATTCTCTGTGGATTTCTTCTTCACCACTCGCCCAAACGTTTTGCTTTTCAAAAATAAATATACATCATGAGAACAATATCCATATATATATATATCAATACCTAGCTAGCTAGTTAATAATACTACTTCAACTTCTTAATTATTAATATATATGTATATACTTACATGGGAGAAACAAACACCATAAGGGATATTATATTACCTACAAAACAGATTAACAAACTAATCAGAATGTTAATTAAGAAATTAATGAAATGATCATATGCATGAGTGAAGCCGATGATCAGTGAATATATATGTATATATATGGACTTGCCAATAATGCCAATAACAAAGCTTAAGTTGGCCATGGTAGAAGAAGATATATGTGGGTATATGAGAGGTGGTATAGGGGGTGGTTATATATATATATGTAGGAAGGTTGATGAATCAAAATTGATATTAATTAATATATATTATTAGTGATGTGATAGGTTATAAAAAGATTTATTGGATGTTATTATTAGTCTTTTAATGTACGATGCATGATCAGAAAATATATATTTAAACATCAATCTGATTCTGTTGTTAACACATGTATTTTGATAATTGTATTAGCGGTTAATGGGAAAATGGTAGGTGGTCACAACACCCATTGAAATGGGAGCATAGTGCTTTTCATACCCCGGCAATTGGAGAATATATATATATATTTTATTAATATTGGTGGAGGAAGTATCGTCACCACCTAGATTCACTGCTTGGAGTTGGAACTTGGAAGCCTATGCTAGCTCATGTATGCAGCTTATTAGCTGTTTCTCTTCTGTAAAGCTCATTTTTAATGTAAATTTAGGCCAAACATGACCTTAATGGTATGGTACGTACGTAGTATTAAATATTAATATATAATTGGCCCAACCCTTAAGCAAGAAGGCATTTTAAAGGAAAACTGGCAGGAGCTGTAGTAAATTATTGTAAGTAAAATTGAAATTGGAAGGAGTAGGACAAAACGTGGGACTAGGACCATTGTAATTGTTGTTGCTTTATTTATTTAATTCAATAATATTATATTATATAAAAGATTTAAAGATACCTGATGGGGAAGAGGGAGATACACATAATCGAAGTTATGCATCTCCTTCTCCTGGGAATTGCTGGGAGAATATCTCAAGTAGTCATAGGTTATAAATTTTAAGAATATATAAATACGTCAGTAAAATTCATTCAAAGGTATCTTCATTATGTTTAAATATTTATTTATAATTAATTTAGTTAATATATTTTTGTTTGTAATTAAGGTCCATTTAAAAACTTCTCACACATTAAACATTATTTTGGGTAGGAATGATTTCATTTTTATTCAATTTTTTTTTTGTGGGTTAGAAGGAACGGTTTTATTTTAACCACTCGCATGACGATTTTTTTAACCAGGCCGGTACTGACTCTTCAACTACTTAGAACTATGCCCAATAAGATCATCCCGGCCCGACCCAAATCCGTACTTAAGCTTAAGTAGAGCAGAAAACCCTAACTTCCAGTTGTCCTCTAGAATTTCAGCAGTCGGAGCGGGAAGCAGAGGGAGGTAGCTCTTGAAGACCCGAAGCTGCAATGGTTCTCTCTCTCTCTCTTTTCTCTTCTCTGTGAGCGTTGGTCTCCTTCCCTCTGGGTTTGTGCCCTTTATGACCATGTTTAATTTCCGTTTGATACACAGGGGATCGATCTTAAAGCCGGAGGTAAGAGCAAAAAGGCCAAAAGAACAGCGCCCAAGTCCAATGATATCTACCTCAAGCTCTTGGTCAAGGTCCCTTTCACATTCCTTATCTTTTGTTTATCCTTTCATGTTCCCAGGGAAATGAGTTAGTAAATTCTTGTCTTTCAGTAACGTTAGTGTAAATGAATTATGTGGTTGTGTGGAACTACGTATACAATTTTATGGGCGTATTACTGTTTTCTCGCGATGATGATAAATGTGATCCCAGCTCATTATGAGACCTTCACCATTCGACGGTCTGGGAATAGAATTATCCACATTTATCTGAGCCTCAAACACCTTTTTTTTCATGATTCTTTCCTTTTTGTTACTTTGTTTAAGAAGTAGCGATTTTTGCACCAACCATAGAAGCTGACTGCAATTTGTTGTCATCAAATGCTGTTCATTTTTTCTTGTGGTAGTTTTAATGAATTCTGGAGATGGAACAAGTTTTCCTCGAATTAATACCGTCTAATGTTTGTAGTCTTAATGGTTGATGGAACCAAAAATTCCTCATTTCATATGCCTTGTATCGCTCCTAGATTGATACATCCATGTTAAAAGTAGGTCAGCAGCTTGCACGTTTACTTTGAGTTATTCTCGTGATAATGACAATTTTATGCTTGTCAAGGAGAAAAGGTTCCCAATGATGCTGTTTTTTGAACCATGCTAATGCTGATAACAGATGATTAATAATTTCAGTTTGTATTGCTGAGGGAGCTAGTACTTATTTCATTATTATGTTTCAGCGTTCGATATTTAACTTTTCTGAATTTTTTGATGGAGTTTACTCATTGCAATGTCAGAAAAAATTATTTAATTTATTTTCAGTAAATTTCTTTATCTTCTGTGTGTGAAATTGTGAATGTACATTTATTTATTTTGTCCTCATTAAATACATTGAAATAGTCTGATTAGATGTTACATGATCAGCTTTATCGCTTCCTAGTCCGGAGAACTGGTAGCAATTTCAATACTGTAATACTCAAGCGCCTGTTCATGAGCAAGGTTAACAAGCCTCCACTTTCTTTGTCAAGGTTGATCAAGTTTATAAATGGGAAGGTTTGTTTTTCTGCATCCCAGTCTTTATAAATTTTGTAGTTTAATTAATTTTAGTTTCCATTAATGTTCTTCTGAAATTTATCTGTATAGGAAGATAAGATTGCTGTGGTGGTGGGGGCTGTGACTGATGATATTCGAGCATATGAAGTTCCACCGTTGAAAGTTACAGCACTCCGGTTTACGGAGACAGCACGGGCAAGAATTGAAAAGGCTGGTGGCGAGTGCTTGACGTTTGATCAGCTGGCTCTTAGGGCACCTCTGGGACAGAACACGGTATGTGTGAATACCATTATGGGCTCTCATTATCTGAATGAGCGCAGCCATTTGCTTTACTCTTATATGCAATAACACAATTCTTGTTTAGTTCCTTAAGCCCTTTGTCTTATTTAAAATTAAAAAAAAAATTTGTAGATACTGATTAGGTGGTTAATAGTTGTTCTACGTTGTTGATAGTTTTAAGTTCTGGAATCATCAAATATATATTTTTGGTGGACTATGTTGTGTCGTATATGGATTCAATGGACCTTCTGGTAGAGTTTGATGGAAGGATTTCTAGATATCGGGTTCATTTGTGCATGTTCATGCTTTTGAATTATCTCTGTTTTTACCATTAACATTATATAGCTCTCTTAACGTTTGCAGACTATACCCCCTGCAGTTTCTCAAGTTTCCCCCTTTTTGCATTAGCTGCTCGTTGAGATTATCAGCTTTGTGTATGTGTGTGTATGTATGCACACACACTAGTGTGCATTGGTAGAATACTTCGTAATTGTTGAGATAATCAGCTTTTGGAAAGTAAATCTTATTTATAAACACTTTGAAACAGGTCCTTCTTAGAGGCCCGAAAAATGCTCGCGAAGCTGTGAAGCATTTTGGTCCTGCTCCTGGTGTGCCTCACAGCCACAGCAAGCCTTATGTTCGAGCTAAGGGAAGGAAGTTCGAGAGGGCTAGAGGAAGGAGGAACAGCAGAGGATTTAGGGTCTAAGCTGATTACGGTAGCCGTAGCCTTATTTTTCGACACTTGTTCTTGTTGCATTGGAAATTCAAAATTTTTACTAGATTATAGGCACTGAAGACAGTTCATTTTATTCCATTTGGGACATGGATTTTCAGTATGAAAATTTGTGTGCTTGGCCCTCCTGTTTTCCTCTTTCTATCTTTTTTGGGAATTGTATTTGTTAAGCTTGCTTTTTAACTCGCTTTTAATGCTAGTATATGTATGGATAGTCATATTTTTTGATATGATTTTTTGGCATTTATTTAGAAATGGGCTAACTGTTGTTTCGCCGTAATGCAAGAGAGCGTGTCTCGTGTCTGCTGTCGATCTCGATATATTCTAGTTACTAAGTAGGGATGTGCAAATTTTGAATTAACCCAATTCAGTCTAATGTTTCTATAAATTTACAATACATTGATGATTGTTAGTATAGAATAAATATTTTGTAATATGCCAATAAAAGCTGAAGTTTTAAGTTGTCATTTTATATTAATAGTTGAATAAAATGTAAATAATAATGTCAAAAAATTATTTTATTTGTTTTAAAATATTTAAGATAATAACATAATAATTAAAAAAATTATTAAATAATTTTAATTATAAAAATTTAATTGTATTTTTTATTAAGGTCAATTTAAATTTGTTATTATATTGAAGAGAATAATTAATATGTGTAAAAAATTTAAAAAATAATAATTAATATTTTAATATTAATATAAAACGAAAAATAAATTAAAATTTTTAAAATTGATTTTAAAACAAAAAGAGTATATACAAAACTAAATTACACTTGTTAATTTAATTTTGATAATTTTGAGTAAATACAAATTTTGTAATGGTAACTAATCCGTTTAATTAATTAAAAAACCTTATCATGATGAATATATATAATCATTATTTAGAATAAAAGAAATTAAGCGTGCTGCTTGTGAATTGTGATGTGATGAAATTTTGAACACGTAGGTATATATAGCAATCACCGTTGCCAAAAACACTATTCCCCTCGCTTATGCCCAATCTTAATTGCTTTTCAATCATTTTGATCCAACATATTTTTATCAAAATAGTATAATGTTGACGCTAATGATTAAAAGAAATTAAAATATATTATCGGAATTTTAAAATCATTATCGAAAAACGAAAAATTACTAATTATATACAGAAGAAGAAATGGGTTATATTAAAGATTTAACAGAGTGAATTTACAAGTAGCATGTAGGGTTAGGGAAATGTGGGAAAATGGTAATCAAAATTCAAAAACAATAAAATCGAAGAACACAAGCTTGGATCCGTCCCAAAAACGTGAATGTTATAAATTGAATTGATTTGAATTTAATTCTTGGGTACCATGCCAGGCCAGTAGGGAATTCTAGTAACCTTAATCCATGTATCTCCCTTAAAGAACCTGAAAGGTGTAAAATCAACAGCATGTTCTGGAGTGATAGTCTTGATACCAGGCCATTTGACGCGCTTGGATTTGTCAGAACCGGGGCCTTTGTTGTTGTACTCGGCGTAGAAGCAAGTGCGGAGGCCAAAATCTTGTTCCCATGGCAGATAGCCATCGGGTTGGATCAAGTCATCAATGAGGGTGTCCATGATGATGGTCCTTGAGTAAATCTTCCATGGACGAGCAAGGTAAGCTTTGTTCTTGAACCTCAATGGATAGTACTCTGGGTCCGCCACTATGGAACCTCCTTGGATGATTATTGCAGATGGTTGATGCCTCTCCTTCCTGCCTTGTGCCGTCACAATGTTTTGTTGGTTTTCCAATGGCTTTCTTACCACGAATGTGCAGTTCTGGAATATGGAAACTGCATCACCGAACACGAAGTCGATTGTACCAGAAATGGTACAATCCCTGTAGAATTGACGCATGGCGTGGGCATAAAGTGTGTCTTGGTATCCATCCATTTGGCATTTGTAGAAGATGGACTTGTCAGCTTGCACCCTTATGGCCACTGCTTGATGTTTGGCTGCACCAGCAGAGTTCTCGAACCCCATACCGATGGCAATAAAGCCCTCTCCTTCAACAGCTGCGCATGAACCAATGATCATTTCATTTCCAAATTGTTAATGAATTAGTCATATATATGTAGATAGATTAATCTGGTATATATTTATATTATAATAAATATTATACCGATAGTGCAGGTTCGATAGGTATTAACGTTATCCATGAAGTTTTTGTTGCCGGTGATCCGACTCTTGTTTCCACCATCACCGATCATGACGACGTTGGTCATAGCCTTGGTAACATGAACATACTCTTGGTAAACGCCCGCCTTAATGTAGACCACGAATGGCTTTGTATTCTTAGAGGGCACCTGCTTTAATGCCTCATTGATGCTCTTGTACTTTCCACTCCCATCTTTCGCAACCACCACATCTGGCTTCACTTTTTCTTCTAGCAGTCTGCGAACACCAATCATACCATCATCCACCCACCCGGAAAAATCAAGCCCCCCCCCGTGACCCAGAACAGGTTCTTCGTCATCATCATCAGCTTGAAGAAGGCGGCGTCCTTGTTTCGTTAATTTCAAATCTTTTAGACTATCGGACATTTGGGTGATGATGGCAAGGCCATTGCTGCTCATGCGATTGGCAATTTGCAAAACTTCCTTCATCTTCTGACCAGCTTCGCTGGTGGTGTTCTGGAAGCCATCCAAGCAAGTGCCTTGGTAGGTGATGGCACCGCTGAGCCAAACCCTTAAGTTCATGAGTATGACGTCCAGATTGTTAAGATCAAAGGTACCCATATTGTCAATAGACCTTCTGAACTCCTCCATAGAAAGATTCATGAGCTGCTTGCAGGAGTCGAGTGCCACCTTAGCTCTTGGTTCCTTCTCCACCTCCTGCAACAGATTGGCTTTCTGGAGACCTGCATTGATCTTCTTAATGGTTATGCTGAAGGCAATCTTAATGAGTTCTTTTGGGTCTGTGGTGTTTCCAGCCTCCGCATTCAAGCTGTCCTCACATTCTCTTTTGTAATCCGTGGGTTGGCAAAGGGTTGTCACCGCCTTTGCTGTGGAAGACACACGGGACTTGTTGCTATCCTTTGGGCTCGACGAATCGTTCTGTATCAGATTCACACCAACCGTCACCCCCACCACCATTGCCACCAGTAAGAAGGAGGAGACGCCTATTATGGCGAGTCTCTTCTTCTTCTGGGTATCTTCCCCCGCCATTTTCAAAAAACAATCAACAGTAACTAAGTAACAAGTTATCAAAGAATATGAAACCTTTTGTTTTTGTTTTTGTTTTTTTCTTCTAATTTATAATGCATCGTAAAAAAGAAGCCGCCCAGGAGTGAAGGGAAAAGGGCCTCTTGGGGCTGTGCAAATCCTCCTTCCAAACTCTCTGGGGCGTGCTTTTCACTGACCTTTTTCCTGGCAAAATAAAATACATTTATAGAACAGGGAATGGTTATGAAGTTAGTTATGTCAGTTCACAAAATGTGAGGCTTGGAAGGGAATGGAAGACCTAACACAATCTGCTTTTCTTTTCTAAATCAGATGAAACACGCAAACCACACAATAAGTGGAACCTTCGTTAATTTCTGCTATGACCGGGTCAAGGGGAGCCCTTATTCATCTCAATTCCCCACACTTGTCCATCTCCTAACTTTTTTGTGGACTTGTTATTCTCATTGCAAAATTAACATCTTATCAATTTTTTAATTTTTAAAATTCAAAATGTAATTATTTTTCTTTTTTTAGTGGTTATTTCTTATAATAATATAAATAAATAATCAAAATTAATATGTTTACTATTAAATGCTTGTTCGGATGTTCTAAAAAAAAAAGTCTTATAAAAAGAGAAGTTGATTTTGATAAAATATTTTTTGTATTCAAATATATTAAGAGAGAATGATTTCTATTCTTTTTTTTTTTGTCAATTTCTTTAATTAAAAAAGTTAAAATTTTATTTTTTTAAATTAAAAAACTTATTTATATCAACTTTTTATGTTAAAAGAAAACTTAAACAGTTTAAGTTTTATCACAATAATTTTTTTAAAAAAATAAACTTTTCTCTAAAATAAAGAAGAAACAAACGACCTAAATGGAGAGAGTGAATAAGGAATTAAATGAACTGTTTGATGTCAATAAGGAATCTCATTATTATATTATTAAATTAACTTACAATAAGAAATTATGAACTGTTTGATGTCAAACTTTAAAGTATACAACAGATGGGTACGTAACTATAACACACAAAATTAAGGAATAAAGATTATGTCATATGTCATTTTTTTTTTATCAAAAAACATAAAAAAAGTACTATGTGGCATAATCCGAACAATAGGAGTATGAGTACATGACTTATTTCCAAAATTAAGATAGAAAAGAAAGACGTATTACAGTATTGAAGGTGCAATTAATGATGATCAATATAAATCAGCAAAATAGGGCACTCTGGTTGCAGGTAGCCAAACAGCTCCTTGTATGAAGTTGGAGACAGTGAAGCTAACAGCATCAGTCTCATTAATGATATGGTAGCCTGGCCAAGTGACCCTAGAACTAGTGTTAGATCCTGACCCCCAGTTATCAAATTCAGCGTAATAAAGCGTGGCCAAGGCAAAGTCTCCTGACCACTGTACCCAACCCGCAGGATCAATTAAGCTGTCCATGAAAGACTGCATGTAAACAGTTTGTGAATATTGCTTCCATGGCCTCCCTAGGTAAGTTTTTGTAGTGCCATTACTAGCAGCTAAGTCAGCGGCCGCAGTGATTGTACAATTGTGAATGGAAGTGCCAGTGTTTTGGTTAATGTCAGTCCGGCCCTGTGCTGTAATGGCATTGAATTGACCTTGCAATGGAAGTCTCGGGTACACGTTACATTGTTGGAGAACAACTGCTGCGTTACCGAATATGAAGTCTACTGTTCCATATACGTCACAGTTTCTATAAAATTGCCTCAGAGAATGTGTGTATAAGGTGTCTTGGTACCCTTCAAAGCTACAACCATAAAATGCTGATAGGTCTGCCCCACTTCGGAGGGCTACTGCTTGGTGTTTGATTTCTCCCGCTGTGTTTTGAAATGTTATGTTCACTGCCACAAACCCTTGCCCAACCACCGCTATAATATAATCAAAACTATGCGTGGTTATTTCTTTGTTTACCAAATTAACCAACAAGTCAATAATAACTAGTTAACAACGAAAACGGAAGTAAACAAGAGTAGAGTTTATTATGATTTGAGCTGAAGAAACAGAATATTGAGACTATGCATGCACTTGAAATCTTAGAACTGTAGATCTATTTGACCCTTGAAGTAAGATTCCTCTCGCTGCACGTGGTTTCATTAATTATTAGGCATGTGATAGCTAAGAAAATGAATGAAGCATACCAAATGTGGCGGAATTGAAGGTAGTCGAGCCATCTACCACGCTCCGGTTACCGGTGATCACAGTTTGGTTGATACCATCTCCTATCATCATCAAGTACTGCTTATTTTTGGGAATGGACACGTACTCCTGGTATACTCCCGCCACCACGTAGATCACGAAGAAACCATTGGTGCCCCCGGTGTTGTTTGGGGCTGCGGCCACCGCATCGTTGATGGTGGTGTAGTTTCCAGAGCCATTTTGGTTTACCACCACCATTTGGCTCACCGAAACATTGTCAGGAGGCGTCTGGAGCAGCTTTCTTCCACTTCCACCGATGAGCTCGTATATCCTTTCTTCCCAGGGCTTCTTTCTTTCACTTAGCTGTCTCCCTGTGTTTGTGTTCATAGCCCAACCACGTCTAAATAGCGAAAGAGATATGCTATAAAACTTAGTCCCATTGGAAAGAAGGCTTAGTAGGTCGTCATTGTCAGGGCTGGGTATCGCTTCTTGAAGGCTGTTTAGGCAGGTTTCATAATTTGTTAGAGTAGCACTAATCAAGGTTTGCAAATCTTCAGCCTGCTCCGAGTTACTTAGGCTGTTGGTGGAATTGATGTTTTCAAGAGTCTTGGACCAGAAATCTACATTAAGGTCAGCTAAAAGGCCGCAATCTTTAAGGGCAAGCAGGGTGGACTCGGAAAATGAAGACCGAGATTGGAGGCGATTCAGGACTAAAGAAAGAAACCTCGTTGATGATTCTAATGATGTGTTTATGAAGAAGCGTCCATAGTCATGTATGTCAGCTTGGTCACTCGAAGGTGAATTAGATTTGCAAAATGAAGGGTAAGGTGTAGGGTCGCAAATGGCATCTATGGAGGAAGAGGAGGTTGCGAGAGACGCAAAGTTGGAGAAAAGGAAGACGATGCATAAGCTTATGGAGAACTTGGAAATGGCCATGGAGAACTTAAGGTTAATTGGATCAATAGGAATGATCAAAACTATGCCTCTCTCTCTATATATATAACTTGTTACTTGTTAGGAAGAACTTGCCGGCTTGATTATCAGATAATCAAGGTCAGATATAATATTTAATGAAGAGTATGGAATATCATAATGTAAGACCCTAGCATGCTTTCATCTTCGCTTAAATGTTGTTTCTAAAATCCACAGATTAAAGGGTTGACTTTTGGTCAGTATTTCTTAAAAGAAAAGTATATAAAAATGCAAATTTTGATAACCGAAAGGCGCAGACACAAGATGCTTACTTCAAAGAACAAATAGCTATTCGAGGATGGTGGTAACTGGCGACTATGTTTTCCTTTTGTAATAGTTCAACAGGGATTATAAGTCAACTACAAGGGATGTGATAACCCAGCTGTTGTTGACCTGCTTTTAAATTAATTTATAGTAGAATCCACGATTAAATTGAGTTCTAATGTTAATTAGTGGTGGCAGAGTCTCCACTATAAACATATTAATTTAGACTTGTCTTCAACCAAAAACTAATTAAAGTTTCTCATAGTCTTGTTACATGAAGTAAATTAATGAGCATGGGTTAACATTCATTATAAACCAGATTTGAAACCGTGTGTCAGCTAGTATAGATTTGAAATCTTACATGATTAAGTTTCTCA
>JASKGM010000013.1:14247302-14269307 GCA_034509205.1 Ceratonia siliqua | reverse complement strand
AGTTTGAAAGGAGAATCAAGTATGGTTCAATCATTTTATTTCAAAATTCCAAGTTTTTTAGTAAAAAATAAAATTTTTATTAATATTTCTTAACACAAGATTGTTAGTATTTTTTTAGGTGAAAAAAGGGGGCCAGGCCCAAGATTGCTTGTATTTTATCCTGAGGGATGTGCCTAAAGCGAAATCCAATCCTTTGGAGTTTGGATCTTTTAGGTTATCCATAAGAATACTGTAAGTAAATTCTTGAATACTCCTTCCATGACGGACCCATTATATATAATTGCTACAGAGATCCCAGTGTTTTGGTAAGGGTCTGTTCGGCCTAGTGCTGTGATGCCATTGAATTATTAAACGCAATGTGTGTTATTATGGGTTGAAGTTGAACCACGGGAGAGAAATTGTTTGTTTGTGATTCGTGAGGTTATTAAGGACGTTTATTTGGGCCAACGCATATGGGGTTCCATCTATTGGGGTTTGACCAAAAATGATAACAATAATAAATAACATATTGAGGTGGCTTAAAATTATAAACCACATGCATACTTTAGTATTACCAAGTATAACAAATCACCCTACCTCATCCAAACCCCAAACTACATAGAAAAAGAGGACCTAAATTCTAAAGATTAACCCATCAACAAAAAATAATCTCTTTATCTTCCATCTAAAACAAATGATGCAATTATTGGAATTGGTATACTAATAATAGGTATAGGTGGCAACAATAATGATAACTTAATTGCTCAAACCTCCCGTAAACTTAATACCAGTTCCCGGCAACCATGATCCGCCGTCAATGAAGCGCTGAACAGTGAAGAAATTGGCGGCAGCAACATCTTTAATTATGTGATAACCAGGCCACCTCACCCTTCCTGCGAGAGATGCACCTGGCCCATAATTTTTATACTCACCGTACCACAATGTGTTCAAGGCAAAGTTCCCAAACCACTCCAGCCACCCTCTGGGCTGGACAAGCCCACTCATGTAAGTGTTCATGTAAACCGTCCGGGAGAACTGCTTCCATGGCCTGCCCAAATAGGTTGGTTGGGTAGCCAAAACATAGCTATCCTGGATTGAAAACCCGGTGCTCTGATGTGGGCTTTTTCTGCCTTGGGCTGTGATGGTAACCTTCTGCAATGGAAGTGGCACTCTGGTGAATATCTTGCAATTTTGGAGCACGGCGGCTCCATTCCCAAATATGAAGTCTATGGTGCCATAAATTTCGCATTCCCTGTAGAATTGTCTCAGTGAGTGGGCGTACAGGGTGTCTTGGTGGCCTTCTATGCTGCACCTGTAGAAGGCAGATTGGTCTGAATCCACACGCAGTGCCACTGCTTGATGGTTTTCTGGTCCAGCCGTGTTTCGAAATGTCATGTCCCTCGCAATGAAACCCTTCCCAGATACAGCTACAATTTCCAATAATTACTCATAATAAATTACACAAACCTATCAACTTGTAAATTAAAGGCTTCATCTTTTACTTACCAACTGTGGCAGTTCGAAATGTAGTCCAGCCTTGCATGAAATTCCGGTTGCCTGTGACTATGGTCTGGCCAATACCATCCCCCACGAACAAAATGTTGGTCTTCTTTCTCTTCATATCAACATTCTCCTTGTAAATTCCCTTTTTCACGTAAATAACATACCTCCTGTTGCTCTGACTTGGAGCTGCATTTACAGCTTCTGTGATCGTACGGTAGTGCCCACTCCCATCCAGTGCCACAACCGCGTCTGCATGCGCGTGCACTCTTTGTGGCCTATGTTTAAGAAGCTCTTGATCACCCTCTGTCATCCATTCTGGAAACTCCAAGGTTTCTTCATTTGTTTGAGTTCTATTTCTTGAGGGTTTTATGGGTAAGGTATGTAATTGAGTATACAAAGCTAAAACATTACTGATAAGCTGTGTGACTTGCGTCAAGCTTCCGCTGATGTAGCTCTGAAGACGCCTGTCAGTGCCCTCAAAGCCTTCAAGGCATGTGTCTTGGTTGCTCAGCGCTGCACTTAGCCAAGCTTCGAGGTTTCCTTCATCTTGCATGTTCGTCTCACCTGCTCGAATTCTCCTCATCCCGCCTAAAGACCAGGCCAACTCAGAAACAGAGAAATCCAGCAGCTCCTTGCAATCTTCTATGGCAACTTGCTCCCGGTAACTAATGGAAAATGTGCTGAACTTTGTTATTTTGTCAATGGCGCCTCTGGCCTCATTGAGCGTGGCCCTGAGTGCGGCACTTACGACTGAAGTGGGGCTTGGAGGGCCAACTTTGACGAGCTCATTTTGAATATTGGTGAGGCATGAGTTTTGATTCTCAACATCCATGCAGACTTGTGCAATCAAGGCATGCATGTCTAATTGGTTTTTGATGTCTGAGGGAATTTCATTAGAAAGGGCCTGAAGTGAAGGTAAAAGGATGAGAATGAAAAGGAAATTAAGTAAGGCCATTTTGGGTGTCGGAGGGTTGCAGAAAGGCATAGAGATGTTTATGGTCTTTCAATGGAACTTTTATTTATACACGAGGGAGAGAATGCAGGAATTGTTTGCCGTCAAAGCAAAGGGCTTTTCTTCCTAGTTTAATATTCCCATTGCTTTATGCTTTGGATGGACAAAGTCTCAAGTTATTCTAATGCTTTCTTTTGTAGAGAGTATAGTCTGATTCTCATTCTCTGGAATCTCTCCTATTTTCAGCTTGTTGGCAAGACTGCTTCCCCGTGTCAACCAGGTTTTCAACTTAAATCTTCTTACAAACTACTAGGTAATGGCTTAAGATTCTCATTTATTAATGGAAGTAAACTGCATAGAGACTATTGAAAAAGGGTTCATTGATTGGAAGAAGTTTAAGTTGTGGTCTTCTCCTAATTAATATTGAAACTACAACTTTGATAATAGCTATAGTTATAGTAGGGAATGATATTTTGTAAAGCGGAAGATAGAGTTGAGAGGATGCCCGTTTGCGTGTTACATGCATGGCTAAAGTTAAAGTTAAGAACATGACACTTTTTGGAGGCACAAGTGGTCCAATCCAATCCCATGTATTAATATGGAAAGGACTCTCAAGCTCGTAAGTAAGCAGTTGCATCATGCATGATCTCATAATGTATTATTAAAATTTAGGCATCTTTTCCATTAAACTATAAAATTAAAGACCACATTTACAAATGCAGAATATATTAGCCCACAACACAGTAAGAAAGAACCCTTTTACAATGACTTCAGTTTGGCATTCTGATTCTGCAGGCCTTAGTAAAACCATTTCCCACATATTTATTTATTCGAGTTGTTTCAATTTTTTAAATATGTTTGCTTTAATTTTGTATAAAACCTTAAAAGGCCAGTTGGGCATCCACAGGCAGCGGAGCAAATATGAACTCTGCTAATTAAAAGAGATCCCTTCATATTTGCTCCACTGCCTGAGCAAGCACAATCAACCTTCATCTAACTCCATCAAATGAATCTTTTGAGTAGGTAATAGCTAATGCTTATCTCCTGATTCTTAAGCACAATCAATTAATGAATGCTACCATATTACTTAAAGTCGATATGCCTTGGCACTCATTAATTAATCTACTTCTGTAAACATTACCTACCTACCCAAAAAAAAATATATATATATATATATATATGGCATTATATTAGTTTTTCCGGCTATTATTTATTCATTATTGAAGGATCTAGTATTGAGCAAATATATTCATTATTATATAATATACTATTTATGCTTAAGACTTTTATAATTTAGTTTAAGGGTCTTGTTGCTTCCCATATAACTTTCATACAGTACTTTTATATTTTTATTTCTCATCACTTTTTTTTTATTTGAGATATTTTACATGTCTAGTATTTTTTTTTAAATTTTTGAAATTTTTTAAGAAACAATCAAAAATTTTAATGTTATTGTTTAAAAAAAGTCAAAATATTTCAAAATATTTTATAAAATAATCAAACATAAAAAATAGCTAAAATAATACAAAATAAACAAAAAATTAAGAAAAACAAAAAAATGATGAAAGATAAAATAAATAAAAATACTACATAAAAAAGGTATTGTAACTTAACAACTCTCTTAATTTAAATATATTCATTATTATTTATTCTGTAAACATTAGCTACCTACCCAAAAATTTTCTTGTCGAAGTGACAGGCAGATATAGACAAAAACTATTTCCATTTCACCATTTAAAGTTTACTGCATATAACACCAATCCCCATGAAGATAAGAAGAGAAAATAAAACATTATTAGGAAAAAATATTTCTCTTACAAAAATAATTTTTATAAAATATAATATGTATTTGTTAATTAATTATTACTATTTTTCTTACCTCTTTTCATTATATATTGATTAGTTTAAAAAATTATGAATTTTGTGAGAATTATAAGAGGAGCATTCCTTTTAGCAGTGCATAGAACAATAATTATGGATGGAAGAAGGTGATGTATCATTTTATCATTTATGAATCATACTCACAGAAATAAGTGAAAGTAAAGATGACGGCAAAAAAAGACCACAGAGAATAAAGATAAATAGCTGAGAAAGGCAAGTAGCAAGTGGAGACCTTAGAATGGTTTCCATTGCGAAAATGGAACTACTATTCTGGGTGGATGAGTGATTGGAAATTACCTTGTTACCCGTTTACTGACAAATTTTTTTGACGATCACACAAAAGCCAGAAGGGGACAAAGTCTAAATAGAATTGTTTAATAATGTGTGCAAAGTGCAAACTCCAAAACAAGTGTCGGACCTTGTTTTCCTCCTACCGTTGCATCCTCATCTATTTATATATATATATAATCTGTGGGTATGTTCCAATCATATTGCTACTATGTCGACATGTTCCTTTTTAGTCTCATTAATGTGTCGACATGTTCCTTTTTAGTCTCATTAATGTGTCAACATGACCACATCTATACACCAAACACACTTTTGAATTTCACTGAATCTGAATCTCTCAACTGCTATATATTTCTCATCTGCTTAATTCTAATTTCATCTTAATCTTCAAACTTGTTGCATCTCAATTCCACTCTTCTTTCTATCACGAAACAACATATTCTTATCTTCAAACAAGGATTAAAAAGAAAAAAGAAAAACTAATATAGAATACGAAAAAGCAAGCGCCATTCATCTTTTTTCTCTCGTTCTATCCTTTTCCTTTCTTCAAATTTGTTTGGGTCTCACTTCAATGCCTTCAAGGATAAGCCCTCCTTTCATTTGATAACCCACCTCCCTCACACTCATCTTCACCTCCTCATCATCTTCGCAGCTGAAAAATTCCCCCAGCTCTATCTCCATCCACCCATCCTCTCTTTTCCGTGGAACCCTTTCGTCTTCTTGTATTACTGTCTCTCTCAACATCTCTCTTCGGTTCCCATAAAACAACCTCTCCATCTCATGCTTCTTCTCATCTTTATGCCATAGATATGCCCTTCCACTCTGCACTTTGTTTCCCACTTCAACAGATAATTGGGATGCTGCGGAATCAAGCCCATATGCACGATCCGACACCTTCATGATGAGATATGCTGCATAACATGTGTTTGGTGTTAGACTTCCAGTTCCGATTTTGCCTTTAATTTCCAACCAGCTTACTGTTCTAAGACTGGCCACCACTGGAAACCTGCAAAATTATTCGTTTTCCTGTTTCAATTTTACTAGTTTGAACAAGTTATACTAATAGTGTCTACTGCTAGCTAAACTACAAAGTATTTGCCTCGATTCTGGCATTGGTATCCAGCTCCACAACATTGGGTCGTCGCTCCATTCTACTGATAACTCCCTAGCAGACAGAATGTAAGATTTCTTACCAGAACACTTGTCCAATTTGAGGCTCTGTATCAGATTCAGGGGACAGAATACAAAATCAGAAATTAATTAAGAGGTGACCATTATCATTCTTGGAAACAGAGGCACTGGAAAAAGGGTACCTTGTTGCCCCCATCTATGAGAAGCGGACGGCAGAGAGTATAAAATAGGTCCTTGTGGGAAGAAAATTTGAGGGGATTGACAGCTCTGGAAACAATGTCCTGATAATCAGAAGGCAAGAAGGTGCGCCAAAGCATATCAGATTGTGCAGCTGATCGGAAGGTGGAGGAGACAAGTGAAAATCTAGATGCCTCCGGTGGGGACGTATAGGAGAGAATAGCGGAAACACACTCTTCCGGCAGCATATCGATGTTGGAGGAAGTTGCCATGGGACAGTAGAACTGGAAAGCAATTGATGTGTGTATGTGAGCAAAATAGAATATATAATTGAAGGCCGAGTTTAAGAACTGGAAAGCAATAGGGGAAGTTGGCAGTTAATAGATAAGTTTATCTGTGGGTATTCTGCGAACTTGTAAAGACGGCAAGATAAACATGGAATGGAGTGTTGGACGGTTTAGTCAATTCGTGGGCTACAGGTTCACGCATCCTCCTCCCCTTGCCCTGTCCCCTTTTGCCTCCATTAATGTAAATAAATAGAGCTTTCTTTCTCTTACAACCCCCTTTAAGTACTTAAACTGTCACGTTTTTTAAAAAACAAAAAAGCTTATGGTCATTTCACCCTTTAATTTATGTTAAACTTCACTTTCATGCGGGTCATTTGCTATTAGAGTTTAGAACGCTCCACCACTCAATCTAATGTGCTCCATTCTTACTAGTCATAACATAACATGTTATTTTACGTACATTAATATAAAATATTTTATATGTTTAATATAATAATTAAAATTTATTAATAAATAAAATAATTAATATTTTATAAAACCTGATAAAATTAAAAATAATGTGTTTGTTAATTTTTTATAATTATAATTATAATATCTTAATAATATTAAGTATTTTAAATAATTTTATATTAAATACAAATATTTCATTTCATATAAAATATCAGAAAATCTCTAGGGCTACCGCTCCAAGTTTGGGACGGTAGCCTACAGTCCCAAGTATTTTTTTTTAATTATTTTTTTTATTTTTTTTATATTAATAAATTATTATTTATATTATATATTTTTTTAAAAAATTTTGTATTTTTTAAAAATATTTTATATTTATGAATGAATAGTATCAAAAAATTTGTTGTAAATAATATAAAAAAATTTTAAAAAATTATATGACCTAAACAATAATTAATTAATATTAAAAAATAAAAAAATTAAAATAAAAAAAAATATAAATTTGGTGTCAGATAACACTCTAAGAAAGTGTTGTCCAAAATATCAAGATGATAAGAAACAAAGCCTTTAACTTGGTCGCGTGGCACAAGGGAAATGAAAAACGGCTTCGTTATATACAGTGTACTTACGTGGCCTCTCGCTCTTCCACCAGTTGGATGGCATGTGTAAGGCAAAGACGACTTTAAAGTTTAAACGCTAATAATTTAATACATTATTTTTATAATTATTATTATCTTATAAAATTATTATTATTATTATCTTTTATATCCATATATTTAGAAACAGATACACACTATCAAGTTGAACAGTGGCATAATCCAAAGACACTGCTTCACAAGAGGAAAACAAAGGATTATTTTTCAAAATTTTTAAAAATACCTCTTTTGAGTATAGCCATAGTTTTTTCTTAACTAGTCTCTCACTAATCTTTTAGCTAAGAATTTGCATTGCTGTTAGCAAATTTTTATTTTTTGCCTTATAGCAAAAGATTTTTTATTCTTATAAAAAGTTTAGCAAAAATAGTGAAAGGTATTTTTTTATTAATAATATCAATTGTTGAATAAGCATCATACTTTTTGTTAAATAAATTATTTTATGGTACCTTATTTTGTAATGGTGCCTTATCATTTTTTTTTGTTATTTTAAATAAAATTATCTCCTTATTTTCTAATGTAAAAATAAGCTTCATTTCATACATTGAAAAAATAAAATAAAAACACGCCCAAAAATTAATCTTAAAACAACGTGTGATGGGCCAGACTCAGAAGGACCGGGCCAGGCCAGCCCATCCCTAAGGTTTAAACTGGCAGCGGGGCCAGAACCCAGAAGAAGACAGAAAAATTGCAACATAAACACCAAGACCAGGCCTGCTATTACGAGGAAAGATCGTACCCGTACATAAGGCCATAAGGTCCATAACCCACAACCTTGAGCCCGCCGTTTTGGTCTTTCCCCCTTTGCACTTTCCTTCGTCGACCTTCTTTTTCCCATCTCCGTTCTCTTTCAAAATCCATTTTAAAGCACCCGCTCCACTCTTTCAAAATTTTACCAACACCAGAACCCTCCTCTCACCCTCACCCGAAGACGGTTCCTTCCTTCACTCTCCGCTATCTGGGACGCCGTAACCGCCGGCAATGACGATGCCCGTGTAGTCCTTTGCTACTCGACGTGGAATGCTTCTCTTCAGCCAGGTACTGTTTACCTTCATGTACTAACAGAGCAGATTTTCGCACTCACTCTTCTATCGCCAAAATCTTGGCAATTCGGGTTTCCCTAATTCTTGTGGTGCTTCTAATTGTGACAGTTGATGTTTCGGGCTCTTAGAGTCAGATATTATAATAAATCTATTTTATGTGCATTCGTTTACCTGTTTTATGACTATGTACATTCATGGAATATGCTTGAAATGATTCTTGAAATAGTATCTGGAATACATTTGAGTTGAAATGATTCTTGAAATAGTATGAAAAATATTTTATGACTATGTGCATTCATGGAATATGCTATGGACATTGTGGTTGTTGTCAGATCTTTGGCAAAAGGGGCTGTCACTTTACTAAATAATTATTCTATTTGGTCTAACAATAGAATTATGATTGAAATCTATAGTAACAAAGACACAGACAATGTCTGCATTTGAATATAAACTGAGGTGGTTCCTATTATGATAGATATGAAGAAGGAGCGGAACAGGGCAGTTTCGGCTAGATTTTGCACAAAATCCAAATTACTGGAGAGTCCATATGGTGCTTTCTACTCAAGTAAGCAACTATCCACTCATAAATGAATGAAGGGAGGCTTTTAGTATACAGTATCTTACTTGTATATTAGACATCACAGTATATAATAGTAAGGTAAAAATATTATTATATAAGATTATCATTTTTGATATGATAATTAAAAATTATCAAAAAAACAACATAATTGACATTTTATAAAAGTCAGCAAAGCTAAATTAGTGTGACATGAGATCTCAATAATTTTTGAGTCATATTAGCACTCAAAATAATGTCATTCCATGACACTTTAGTTTATTAGGATATGCTTATAGGTCGACAAACAGCAAAGGCCGGTAATGCAAAATGTATATAACATGTTTAAAAATGGTGGGGATCATGAAAAGGTGTGCTTCAATGCCTCTTGACTTAAATTCTTCAAAAGCTTGCATACAATTTTTCTGCACTTGTACCTCGTAAAACCTGACAACCCTTGCCAGGTCTCGTGTCCGTCCAAAAATACTTGAACTATGATTCTATAAAGCCGTTTTATGTTCTTTTTACAAGATCTTGCTTCTTTGAAATGAAGAGCCAGACCCTTTTTTTTCTTTTTCTGTTTTGAACCATATGTGTCAAACAGAAGTTAAATTAGTTTGATCTACTCTTCACGAATTTGAAATAGTTCATATGTTTGAACAAATTGTAAACTTGAGCTTATTTCCCCAAGGATGACTTAATATACTGATATGCCTTATGTAATGGGGACATTGGTTAATTTGCTTATTAATTTTTACTTGAACCTATTTTCAATCTAGCAAGGAATAAGGATTTATAAATAAAATGCGTTTTCATACATAAAATAGTAAATCAACTTGTATTTGATAAAAAAAAAAGGGATTTCAATTAAGGAGTACTGATCTGATAAATGATCATTACTTATACTTGATGTGTTAAAACGAATTCAAGATGTACACTTTATTTTTATCCATGCAATTGAAATATAATGATAGCTAAAAATTCTCACCGAATGTTTGTTTCCCTAAAGTTTCTATACTTGTTTCAATGTTCTTTCCTCTTTTTATGTGGGTATGGTTTTGATAGGCTCTTTAATCTTCGTCTTGCGTGGACATTTCTCCTTAAGTAAATAATTGTATCATCTATGACTAAAGATACCATATTTACAACTTTCCTGTATTCATTGTTAACGACTTTTAAGGGCCTTGAACGTGTAGGCAAGTTGGTAATACTTATAATTATAAATAACAATTCCCTGTTGTTGGTACTCTAGGATGCCTTATGAAATGCTAAAAGAATATCTGACTCTAGCAATTAGCTTGTGGCAGAGGAAATGAATATTTTTATGCTTCACTCTATGCTTGGGTTTATTACCAAGTTAAGGTATTCTTGCAGTTGCAACTTCTAAATCTTTCCTCTCTATAAATTGGCCTCCAGTCCACAGTATGTCTTTGAACAATTACTTAAAGAAGAATCCCACCGCCCATGGCCAAAAAACAAAAATATTGCCACCTCCAAGGGACTGCTGCAGATTTTGATGCGAATTCCTGATGGAGAGGAGATCATGGTGTAGGTCTAAGGCTCTAGGGAAGGGATTTTTTAAATGAATTACAGAGTTTGTGTATATTAGTTATCCCAATCTTATTTTTTAGTAACATATAGTTGAACTAAATATAGGATTTAATGATAAATTTGAGAATTAAAGTGCAGAAAACTAGTCAATAATGCAATACTTTTATGGACAGTTTTTCTTAAAACACAAGTAACTAGTTTTATATATATAACGTAACTTGCCATAATTTCTGAATTCTTAATTTCTAATTCAAAACCATAAATATTTTTAAAAACAAATATAAAAAAAAATTAACCTTAGAAAATTCAAATATATTTTTATCAAGTACATTTTAAAATTATGAATTATAAAATGAAAAAAAAAAATTAAACACACTCATCGCACCCTTCCTGTTCCATGCCACCTTATTCACTTAAACTCCCAATTATTTGCTTCGTCGCTTATTGAGGCTGCCATCAGCCACCACGCCCCTTCCATTCTCAAATTTAAACACTCCTTTTTGCCTATTTCATTCTCCGACCACCGTCGCACCCGGCAGTTTCTATAGCCGCGCCTGTATTCCTAGGGTTCCGACTATCTTCAGGTGTCCTTTCTGTCTTTCCTTCTAAGATTATTCTAATATGCTCCCTACCTTTCTCCTTTTCTTGCTTTCTTTCTTTTATAAATGTATAAAGTATGGTCGGTATTATTTGATTCGAGGTAGAAAATGAAAGCGGTGGCTATGAAGGGATCAGATTTTAAAGAGGCAAGGACTAGTCGAATGCTCAAGGTCTTTCAAGGAGTATGACCTTGAAATTGTTGATTTTTTTTTTAAAAGTATTTATTGTCTTTTTATTAGAAAATAGAACAGTGAATAAGCAGGAATACAAAAATGAATTGTCAATTTGTAATGTAGTTAGAGGAGGAAGAAACCAGGTGGAGAAAGCGACGGAGGACCCCAAAGATGGGGAAGAGGAAAGAAAGGGAGAGCTTTCAACGTGGAGAGAGAGTGCGTGTTATTTTAGAAATTTTCATATATCGATAGAGTTTACTACATATATAACTTAATTATTCCGTTAATATGTTAATAAAAAGTATGAATGTGGAAAGATCTGATTCTGTGTTCGTTTTTGGTTTTTGGTTTTTGATATGAAGGAAATAAGCCAATCAAAAGTTAAAAATAATTACCAGTTGTTTCTGCCCGTTGCTCATTCAGTGTTGTTTGTCAGAAATCGTAACATAGAAATTCAACCTCGGTTTGAAAACTATGGAGAATAATTGGAGAATAATTAATAGACGAGGGAATATAGGAAATTTTTGGGCAAGTATCATTCAATTTCAAGTTAAATAATTTAAAAAATTATCTGTTGATGTCATGTGGCATTACTCTCTTTTTTGGGTCATTGCATTTGCTATGGTTTCTCAAAATGCAGGCAAAATCGGGAAGCTCTATTACCTTGATGGCATCAGTTCCAATGAAATTCGGGGCATTAGTTTCTTTACAAGACCTATATCCATCATCTCCATTTTTCAAGGAAGGAGCTTCACTGAGAATTGTTGGAAGGTAAGACTGCTACCATTCTAATACAAACTGACAATGTAAGATATTAAATCCTACTTATATTCCCTGCGTTTATTTAGTGCTGGTAGAACACCATAGTATATGGCTTCTTTGGGATTCATTATGCTTCTTCGTTTTATTTATTCATTTATTTATTTTCAATGGCTGATCAGTTAGAAAATACTTGTGCTGTTGTGCATATGGGACTGGAAAGTGGAAACACTTGATTTGGTTACCATTGTATTATAGCACTGATTATGAATTTATAGAACTTGTGTTAGTAGATTTCATGAGGATATCAATTGTGTTTATGTTGGGCTTGGAGGAGTTGTCAACGGAATGCCATCAGGATGAAGATGGTAGCAATTGGGCTCCTGGTATTGCTAAGTCTTAGTGGTACCAGGGTCACCCACCATTCAAAAAATAAAGGGTTCAATTTCTGGGGAACCGCCCCCAAATAAGTGCTTGCATCAACGGGGACAAATTCACAATAGCGTGGATGCGAGGGACCAAATTCTCAACACTTATAAATATCTATATTGCTTCTACCAGTACAAGTTGCTGTATGATTGCATCAGACAGGGTGTATGGCTTTATTATATCTTTTGATGTTACTGCTACTGCTGATGATAATAGTGAAGTATCATTCAATAATTTACATCTCTCCTCTCCCAGGCTATATGAATACAACGTAGAGAAATCCCTAGGAATAGTTATTGACGGCGATGCCATTCTAAAAGTCAGTACTCAGCACCTGAGGGACCTCAACTTTCAAGTTGGCTCTTTCTACCAATTCATTGGTGAACTCCTCATTCAACCTGATAACGAGGTATGCCATTGTCAAGATCTGGTTAAATTCCTTTTCCCATGTCCTCTTGAAAGCCGACATGTGCGTGCAGAGAGAAGATGAATGACCATGGTGTTTTTTGTTCCTTGTTAGGGAATTTTGCAGGCACGTATCAGTAGAAACGTTGACGGGATTGATCTCAATCTTTATCATCAAGCCTTGCTGCTCGTAAGACAGTTTCAAGCTGATCTCCCAAATAATCCAACAACTCAATAACTTTACATGAAGATTAAATATACATTTTCTCAGAAATCAAACAGCTGGAAGGTTGCTCCTTAAACTATTCTTGTGATAAGGACATGATATTCTGCATTATAATGTGGCGGTCATGTAAACAAATTCCTTGTGACATCAAAGGGTACGGGTTTTTTCTGTGTGTCGGCCGATAGGACCTGACGACATCAAAGGGTACGGTTGCTAGGTATGAGCTAGCTGTGCTGTGCTTGCTTCACGGTTCATGTGAAGCTATGCGACAAACCTTAGGGCCACACTATTTGCGCAACCAAAATATAAAAGAGAGAAAGGGACATTACTTTTAGGCAATGATGGCATCAATTTATTTCAGCCTGCTCTTCCGGTATGCTATATTGAATTTTCAACATCTTCATAGCGTTTCATTGTTAGTGTATATATTATTAATCCATTTGCGTGATATACCAGTGCCGATCTATGCGTTACCATTCTTGAGCTTGGAAGGAATCTTCGGCACTATCAGCCTATCACATCCTTACATGCTTAATAATTTCCTTAAATTTATTTTAATGTCATTTAATTTTTTATATATCAAATAAATACGTAAAAGATGTATGTTGTTCATATAAAAAGTTTATGTGCATGAATAACATTGCTCATAACGAAATGATGTCAAATTGATTTTTTTTAATCATAGTTTGGTGGTGTTTACAAAATTCAAATTTAGGACCATACACTTGACCATACACAATATAAATGTTGATCTTCACCGCTATTCTACCCTTGCGTTGGAATTAGATATTTTTTATTAGGCAAAAGCAAGCTAACGAGGGAAGCATTAACCTTGGATTCTTGTTATGGAAAGTTACGGCCGTCATAAGTCCACACCTACCTGCACCTTTCATTGAACTAAAACCTCCCACACGTGGTTTTTTGTTCCTACGTGTGGCGTCTTCTCATTGGAAACAAAATTATCCGTTAGCGGCACCGACTCCATCGTGTGGTGTTGAGTCTTCTCAATCGTACACGTACACGGGATCACATGCGTTAGGAATAGGAATGAGGAGAACTTTGAGTGCTTCACGCAATCACGCTATTCCTCTGAAAAAACATGTGACGAAAATTGGATTGCTGTGATGCAAGTTGGGAACTTTCCATGATGCTGATAAATGCTACTGGCTGGGAGGGGAGAGCCTGGTCATGACCATATCTTTCAGACATGGGTCCACCAAAATATATGGATCTTCATTCTTAGCGCAAGGGGGGTTGTTTCTGGCACAGACTAATTACTCACTCTGCTACTCGCTGATTGCTGTTGTCAATAGTCATTGGAATGTAGGTGAGGGTGGGACCTTAAGTCTTCACCACATTAGTCATTTACCCTTTTGTAGGGGTATTATCAAAAACAACTACGTAGCTTTTGGTCTGATTTTTATTTTAACTGGAAATTGCAAATCTACAGTGTTTAGAAATTGGTAGTTGTGGTTTGTTTGTTTCCTCCCGAAAACCCAATGGGGTTGATACCCAGTTTTGGCACTGCACGAGGAGGGAATGGCAGTAAGAAAAAGAAAAAGCGAGTGGAAAAGGGGATGAATTGGGGATGCAAAGGGTAACCTAGCTTCGTAGCTCCGGCGCTTTTAATATCTTTAACTTTAAGCAATGGATGCTAACTTTTCGTTTTTTTAATTTGATATGCCTATGCCCTTCCAAAAAGTCCACCGCTAGGCACTAGCCAGGTTCATTCTATTTCTTCACTGCCCTTATCCCTTTGCTTAAATGAACTTCACTCATTGCTCATTCATACTTCCCTAATGTCTAACTCCTTAAATACTCTACCAATATAGTGACCACAATTAAGTGAAAAATGTAAAAACAATGTCCAATTATATCTCTTAAGCTTTTAATTAACTTAATAGGCACAATAATGCCGAATTTCCAGTATGATATGAGCAGAGATCAATAATACAAATACTAAAAAGATGGTCAAGGTTGTGCTCAATAATGAGAAAGATTCCCACTCTTGAATTGGCTGCTCATATATATATATATACACATATACACACACACACAAAATACCCATCTCTCTTCCTCTCTTTTACACATGCCAACTCAGTCATCCCCTCAAAATAAGTAAACAAATATATACATAATAACACAAAATTACACTAATTTCATTCAAGTGTAATCAGCAATAGTATTTTATTATTGTACTTTATAATTTTTTTTACGTACCTCAAATACTAACATAACATATCTTACAATGAAATCAGATACAAAAAGATTCAAAACCAGATAACTTCAATTTTTTATATTTATTATTGCTTCTGTTTTTCAAAATCGCATACAAAGCAACAGTATGATAAATGAAGACTGAAAGAAAAAACCTATTGATTTCAAGTTTGCTTGTTATGCTGAAATCTATTTGGTCATATTAACAAATAGGAGATTTTGTACTTTTTTATTTAATTTTTAGTGATTATTATAATTTATCCCCTAATCTATTAATTGTAGTACATTATACTCTAAACTATTATAATTTAGTTAAATTACTCCTCATTATTTAATTAAGTATTAAAATTAATAATTTTAATTAACATGAGCTAGTTATGTAATTAAAAAAATTTGATAGAAACAAAAAATAATAAATTTATTATGCAAAATAACTTAAATATCTTAAAAATAAATGATATAAAATCTTTAATTAACTTTTATTTTTTGTTTCTATCAAATTTTTTTAATTACATAACTAACTCATTTAACTAAAATAATTAATTTTAACACTTAATTAAATGGTATGAAATAATTTGACTAAATTATGATAGTTTAGGGTGCAATGTGCTACAATTAATATATTAGGAAGGATATTGCAATAACAACTAAAGATTATGATAGAAAAGTAAAAAATCATCTAACCAATAATATGATCAGTCATGTTAATAAAATTATATTTGTCTATTTATTTTTAAATAGTCACAATAAATTTTTTATTTTATTTATATATAAATACAATTAAATGTTATTTACATATAAATAAAATAAATATACATTGTAGTTATTTAAAAATAAATAGACGGTCACAATATTAACATGTTCAGTCATATTGTGTTCTTAACATGACTAAATGCGAATCGTGCTTATGAAAGATGGTAAATTAAAATTAATTAATAAGTTTATGCTTAATTAATAATATACTTAACTGGGTAACTCCCTTTGTTTTTTCTTCTAAGAATAAGATGGCTTAATCTTAGTAGGATTCCGTTTTTGAAAAATTGAAAAGAAGCTTTTTGAGCAAATTTACCTGGTTGAAAATTTGAGATATTATTTATTATATTATATTAATTAGTCCCATGTACAAATTTGCATTACATGCAGTGGGTATTGTTTGTATGCACAGAATACCTGTGCCTTTGTTTTCGTCTCAGTAGATAGAAAGGGCCTCCAGAAGAGACCACAACCAAACAAGACTCTGATGGATTGCGATCCTTCTACAGCTTTGCTTTCTCCAGGTCTCCGCTCCGCTCGTCGGAATTGCCTCCTGTTACGACCACCACAACTCTTTCTTCGCCCACTTCCTCTCTAGCTCCTTTGTTCCCGAACGAGATAACCAGAGACTCAAAGGTCTGGCATCCGTTTATTTTGGTTTGCTTCAAACCTGGTTCAGAAAAGTCTGCTTTCTTTGGGTCCCTGAGAAACAAACAAATGCAAATGGAGTTTGGAAATTGGATCAGGAGCTAAATAAGTGACTGTTTTCTTTTTCTTTAGACAAATTTTCTGCTTTTATTTCGGCTCCGAAGATTTGGATGGAAGGGGAGGAGTGAAACAAGGTCATTGCCTTTACTGTATTTGGTTTGCAATAGAAGAAACGTTTCAGTCAACTTGCTTTCATTTCTGTGGAATTTCATTCCATTCTGCAAGCTTTCAAAATTAAAAGGTAGGAAAATGATATAAATAAATTGCTGGTATATGGGCTTTGATTGAGAAATCTGATATTCCTTCCGAATATATCCTTCCTGGAAATTTTGGCTTTCTCCGGTCCAATAAGCAGAAACTCCCTTTCTTTTTTTCTGCTTGGAAACCCACAGAAATCAAAGACAGTAAATGATTAACTTTTTTTTTTGTTAATTCCAACTTAGTTACCAAGAAATATTCGAGTTAAACCTCGTGCTTCCTTGATAAAAGTTTTTGTATAACTTAGTTCTCTTCTAGTTTAGTATGTTTTCTTGAAGAAGTAACTCTGGGTCCTTTTGCTTCCCGAGCCAATGGATGGATATAATGGGACCTATTAAGCTAGCCTATACATGATATGATTACTTTTCTTTTTATTTTGCAACAAACTGGGCTTGGCATAGTAGTAGTACAACAATGGCCGTGCTGAGGCTCCTGTAAATTTGTGATCTGAGAACGAAAGTGATGAAAACTAGATTTCGCACCTTTTCGCTACCCTTTCTTTATAAAGGGTGTATCTTGCTCTTGCAGTCTTGCTTTCCCCTCAATATCGTCGGAAAACTCTTTCAGGATTTCGCTTTTTAATTTCTAATATTAAATTCTGAGATTCTGAGCTTTCTGAGTGAGATATTGTCTTGTGTTCAATCACGTTATCCTCAACCAAACTTGCCTTAGGCTTCATTTTGGTTCTGAGGAAAGTATGTAGAATAATAGAAAAGGGTCAGATACAATTTAAAAAATACAACAGTTTGATCCTACGGACGGTTCAAGAATTTCTTTACCTGCTACTCATTCTTTTCGTACCCATATGCCCGTTATCTAATCATTATACATTTTCGTTGCTCAGATTCTGTTCTCCATACATAAACGGAAGAAGAACGAGAAGCGTCCCCTGTTGGGAATCAAATTGCAAAGTTGATGGGGCATTTATCCTCTATGTTCAATGGGTGGCTGGGAAGGTCTTGTCCACTAAAGAAAGGGAGGAGTTCTGGGAGATGTGGTGGGAGAGAAGTTGCCGAAGCAATGGCAAAGGAAGCTAAAAAAAATGACTTGATACTGTGTACCTCCGGCACTGTTAATGTTGATGGTTCAAACAACTTTGCCTCAGTTTTCTCCAAAAGAGGCCAGAAAGGAGTGAACCAGGATTGCTGCGTGGTGTGGGAGGTATGCAAAAATGTTGAAAAATCTCTTGTCTTATTATTGCAGATGCTAACAGAGGGGTTTTTTTTTCTTTTTCTTTTTCTAATTGCTGCAATAAGCATTTACCTTGCACAAGATTCAAACTCACATATTCATGAGTCTTTAGGGGTGATCCCTTTGTTTATAAATATGGACTTGTTCATGGTAACTATATATAGGAATTTGGATGCCAAGAGGACATGATGTTCTGTGGGATTTTTGACGGGCATGGGGCATGGGGTCACTTTGTGTCCAAAAGAGTAAGGGAGTCAATGCCACCGTCTTTGCTATGCAACTGGCAGGAGACACTTACCCAAACTTCAATTAATCCTGATATTGATATAGAATCGGAGAAAAAGCAACACCGATTTAATATATGGAAGCATTCCTACTTGAAGACTTGTGCTGCTATTGATCAGGAACTAAGCCAGCATCGCAAGATAGATTCATTCTACAGCGGAACTACTGCCTTGTCAATTGTGAGACAGGTAAAAGAGGATCCACTTGTCATAGTATCTGTACAACCCAATATCCAAATTGGGGTGATGATTTCCATATCAGTTGTTGAAACTTATCCTAATTCTGTGATTGCCAGGGTGAACTCATTATCATAGCAAATGTCGGTGACTCTCGTGCTGTATTAGCCACAACATCAGATGATGGAAGTTTGGTAGCAGTTCAGCTTACAGTTGATTTCAAGCCCAATTTACCTCGTTAGTCTCGCTCAATGTCTAATATTATCATATATTCATAAAATATATCGTACTTAATTAAATGGCTGTTATAATGTGTGCAGAGGAAGCAGAGCGAATAATTGGGTGCCAGGGGCGAGTATTCTGCTTAGATGACGAGCCCGGGGTTCACAGAGTGTGGTTACCAGATGGAGAATCCCCGGGGCTGGCCATGTCTAGGGCATTTGGGGACTACTGTGTGAAGGAGTATGGTCTTATTTCTGTGCCTGAGGTAACACAGAGGAACATAAGCAGCAGAGACCAATTTGTAGTGCTAGCAACTGATGGGGTATGGAATTAATGTTGTGTATTCTGAATGTGATAGATTTAATCAGCAATATAAAACTGTTATGTTCTGATAGATATGTGGAATTAATAATAGGTTTGGGATGTAATCTCCAATGAAGAAGCAGTGGATATTGTGAATTCAACAGCAGACAAAGGGAAGTCAGCTAAACGTTTGGTGGAGTGTGCAGCGGTTGCTTGGAAACGCAAGAGGCGGGGCATTGCCATGGATGACATCTCAGCTATTTGTCTCTTATTTCACTCTTCCCCTTCATCTCAGATACATCATCATGTAAAAGGCCAACTCAATTAAGGACTTTGTCTACATATTTTTCAAAATGGCAACCCCATTCCCACCTCGCGCATAACCATATTTCTTTGGAATAATTTATGAGAATGGAAAAGGTTGTCTGTCGTTTGTTTGGGTACAAGAAAGGATGTCGTTTCGCTTTAGTTCACTTGTCCACCTCTGGCCCCGCAACAATCTCAACTGTCCTCTCTCTCACGGCTGTATGAGGTGGACACGTGCCCCGTTTTAATGGTTTAGTTAGATGTTGGAATTAATCCAGCGTCGAATAGGCCTTGTCAGTCAAATCCAGCTTTGAATTTGATTATGGGTTCACACTTCAACGTCACCATTCGTTCAATAACCCTGACCTGAATTTCTAAAATTTAAAAAAATACGAGTAAAAATAAAAAAATTGAATGTTATTATAAATTATTGGATAGATTTATATTTTCTCGTTTAGTCATTTATGATATTATCATATTAACATTTTATAAATATTAAAATATTATAATAATATACGTTATGGTATCAATTTAATAAACTAGACCTTCCACTTATGGGTATGAATGTGCTGATACTACCTTACAAGTTCTCTAATCTCTGAATTTTCAGACCATACTCATTTACCCGAAGGAATTTTAAATTTAATGATTTTTTTCTACACTCATGTCCTTCTGCAAATCTACTTATATAAACTCAAAATAAACGAGAAAAAGTATCAAATATCAATAAGTATTCATAATTCTAAACTTTTAAATACTAAAATAATATGAATTGACATCAATATTTAATTATTATCTTAAATATATAATATAAATTAAGTATTCATTGTTATATGAATATATGAATATGAGATGAGGTGAGTATTATACTATTCGAACCTAGACCTGAATTTCTAAAAAAAAAAAATACCTAGGTTTTATATGAATATAAGTACTTCTGTGCAAAAAGGTTTTATAATTTGTGAAATATTATATAAAATAAGTATTTTTAAAAGTGTAATTTATGATTGCCAGATTCAGATTTCATGAAACTAGGTTTAATTTTACGAGATCTAATTAAATCTTGGTCATTCAATATATATCTAATGTATATTAGATTATTAAAATTTAATGACTTTTTTTTAATTTTTGAGGTGAAATTCTTCTAAAAATTTTTAATAAATTCTGACTGTCCAATACAGTTCAACAAGATCCAAATACGATTGCGACAAGCTGTTCCCATGTTCTCAAAACTTTAAAAAGCTAAAGTCTTACTCCAAACATATTAAAGAAATGATATTTGTTAAGATACATTTCTAAGCAACTTATAATATTTTTAATTTGTATCTTTTTAAAGAATAATAAAAAAAGATTAAGAACAAAATTCAAAAGAAAGTTAAAAAAATTTAGAACATAATGCTTAAAAAAAAGAAGATAAAATTAAAGAAAAGATAAAACAATTAAAAAATACAAAAAGCCCATAGACACCAATGCCCTATATAGCTTAAAAAAAACCTAAAGAAATAGTAGAAGTTCCCCCCATGCGGACTGCAGACACCCATTGCTTTTGTTTTCGGATCAAAGTTGTTCTTAGTTCACGTGTTTTCAAAACATAAGAATGTGGACTTAATATATGGCTTAGTCAAAAGGCCCACGTAACGGTCTGGCCTGCTTATATGAACAATCCTTTTTTTCATTTTCAGTTTTCAAGTTTTTTTAATCCTTTTAACTTCTACGTCACATTCATTTGACATGTGCCGGCGCTATTAGGAGTAATAATTTTTTTTTTTATATTTTCTTTCATACTTTTTCACATATTTAATATTTCATTAATTATTGTTAAATAATAAAATTTAAAGTATAAAAAGTGTGAATATAATATTTTTTTCTTATTAGATTTACATAAGATAATGATTTAACATATAATCGTATATTTAAGAATTTATTTTGTTAAAAATAGATAGCAGAAGTATTATTTATATTAGCAGTGAGCTTTTATCAAATTTAATGTATAAGTGTGGACGATTATCTTATGATTGAGCTGATACACTTTGACCTTAAAGCTATTATCTAGGAAATGATACCTACTAAATTAGATTCAACATTTCTGTGTTCAATCTTTTCAAAGCTGTCCTGCTTGCTAGTGATAGTTTTTAGAGAGAGAATGGTGGAACTAAAATGAAGAGTAGTTTTCTATATCACTAAACAAAGGAATACATCAAGTTTTATATTAGAGGAAAGCAACTGTAACATAATCAATCAGAAAATGAAAATAATAGAATAACAACTAGACTATAACAGAAGTGAAACTGATACAACTAATTGTATATTGAGTCAGCATCTGAGTGCTAATTCAGCACGCCACCTCATTATCCTGACATTCCCCCCTAAGTTTGGGGGTCTTCATCTCATTATCCTGACATTCCCCCTCTAATTCAGTGTCTTGGATTTTGTCTTGGGTTTTGCAAGATTGAGCTTTTATCTCTATTTTTTTCGGTATCAAGTCAGCATAATTCTTGACTCTAAGTCTAGCTCTCATCATACCAAAATTGGAACTAGAAATGGCC
>JASKGM010000013.1:14223490-14238241 GCA_034509205.1 Ceratonia siliqua | reverse complement strand
TCCCTATCTGAACTTCAAAACCAGCATGAGCATCTTATGGAGGATTAATAGTTTGGTTTCAACTACACATCAACCAAAGTTTTTCTTCATTCTAAATCTCCATCAACCCAAAAAAAAAAAGAAACACTCTTCTTTTACTGCAAAACCTGGTATTCCAACAAAGGGCCAAAATTCACTGGGTTAAAAACTATGGAAATAAACAGAGAGAGAGAAGAAGATGGACATAAGCTAAGAAGGACTTTTTCTAGAAAACAAATTGACTCAGAAGAACTTTAAAATCGGTGGGCTTTAACGAAAGAATGTGAGCAACCCTTATCTGGTTTTGCTTATCCTTGAAAAGCCAACATAAATGAAGAAACAACCTTTGTCTGGTTTTGCCTAGATAATGAAAAGATGTGGAACTTTGTTTGTGTTGCAGAACTTTTGAGAGTAAATTTTATAGGAAACGAAAGGAAGGATTTTCCCCAAAAAAAGTAAATAACAACTCCTGTAGCAATGGGGTTAAAGCTAGAGTGAGAATGAGGTTGGTGCATTTATCAAAGCTCTGTTGGGGGAATTCTTTCTCCAGTTGCCACATTCCGGTGGGTGGTTCTGGCACGAGTAGGGGACTGATTTGTTCTTCTTGTGGATGGGCTCCAATTTACTATGGATCTAGTACCTCCATTATCGGTGCACGAGGCGGGTGACCTGGATCTCTGGCTGGAGTTCTCACTGGGGTCTCGCCAGTGAGCCCCGTTCCTCATTCCCCTGTTGCCCATTATTTGACCCAGTTCCTTATTCCGCCGGCGATTTTGGCTACAAGGAAGAAGGAAAATAAAGCAGGAACATTTTTTTTTATTAAAAAAAGTGCCACGTGGCTGCATCGTGACCGTCCAATATTTGGATGGCTAAGATGCAAAGAAAAGTTGGAAAAGGACCAAGGCCGAAAAGCCCTGGATCCGCATCCATTGCTTACTTAGTGATTACACTAATTGATTTATAATTTTGTAGTGAAAGCGACATGTTGGCCGGGTGGCATTCGACATGGGCTACAAGGTTCGTGCAACCCATGGTCAATGTGACATGTGACTCATCTCACCCTTACATTTAGGGATGACAGTTTGAGTTTGAATATTCGATAATATTATTACAAAATAAATATTTAACAATAAGATTCCAACATTAAAAATAATTTTAAGTAAATTTAAAATTAAAGTAAAATATCTACAATCCTTCACATAAATGAAAAATACGTTACAATTAAACTCATACGTTAAACAAGTGTATCAAGTCATATTATTCCAAGACTTAATATATCTTTTGATCAAAGGACCTTTGTCTCCGTATCTTCATCTGCATATATATGCAAAGGAAGCTATGCTTGTTGCAGTCAGCTGTGAGGTATTGTTTCATTGTCATTCCTAACTACATTATTTGTTGAAAAGTTCTTAACCACTAATTAAAATTCTATTCTCATATATTATACTTCAAAGTTGTATCATATGCTTTTTTTATCTTAATAATGTAGACATTAAAAGTTTTATAAAATCTTATAGTACATCATTATGTATATCATAGAAACACTTGTGAAGCTAACAAATACAAATACTGTAATTTTTGTTTAATATTTAATTTATTAATTGATTTACTTAATAGAAAATAATTAAGCAGTTATATTCGTTAATTTTTTAATAAGTATCCCTCTTAATATATAGAAAATTGTTTATATAATAATTTATTAATAAATCATGGTTATAAAGCTATTTTAGTATTTTAATGTTAAAAAGTTCATTTTATAATGGGATTATTTTTGTTTTGTTTTAAAGTAAGAAAGCAAAATCCAGTTCTATCATTACATCAAACCAACAAAATATATATAGATATTACATTACATTACACGTTGTTGCGACTAATTATAAATATATAAATATAATTAATTAACCTTTTTTGATCATGATTTTTTTTGGGACAATCACTTTTTGATCATGATTGGCATAAGAAAAAGCCACATCGATAAGATGTGGATTGTTGTAGGCCCACTACATTAAAAATGGTTGTCCAATGGACACCGTGGGGAGTCCATCAAGGGCCCATTAATAAAAGATGACTGATGAGCCGACAAATAATATCGACTGAACTGAAGGACTAAAAAGATGACATTGTTATCAGATGCCACGGAGACCACAAAGATATGCGAGAGTCTTCTTTTATATATTTTTAATTTTAAAAAATAGTAAATAATTGTTTAACAGCTCACCACTATTTCTTTTTATTAGTTTTAAAAAATATATATATATATATTATATCTTATATACATAAAATATGAATAGTTTATTATTTAAAATTGATATTTATTTAAATATAATAAAAATAATGATAATATGTTGAGACACTAATACTAATAACAATTGTACTTTATAAACTCTATTCGGTGTGTATGAAATTACTTTTTTGTATGGTGTTATTATAAATCATAATTTTAAAATTATTTACAATAACAGTATGGAGTTTGAATAATTTATAAAAAGGTTTTTTTAAACATTTTATGTCATCATGTATAAAAAATAAATGCAATGAAATGAAACATATTAAAAAAATTAGTGTACTAACATGTACTAGCATGTCAATTCATTTTTTATTTTTGAAAAATTTTAAATAATAAATAATTTTCAAACTCTAAAAAACTTCCAAAAAAATTTATAATTATTCACTTAATTTTGTATCCATAATAATTTATAATACTATCCCACCATTCTATTATCTCTTAAAATTAAAAATATTTATTTGTTTTTATACTTGTTTATGAGATAATTTTAATGGATAAAAATATCAAATAACTCTAAAGTCATATATAATAATATAGATAATGTCATTAACTACCATTCTATAATAACATTTAATGCTATTTAGTGAAATTAGATCACCTTAATTTAATAATATTCAATAGAAATTTAATTTTTGAAGGAAGGTAAACATGGAGTCCAAATTATTTTAATTAATTAAACCATTTTTAATCAGTTTTATACAATAATAAAATTACTCAATCAGATGCAAAAAGATCAATAAATTATTTAAAATGCTAGAGTATATATTTTTTATTGCCTATAAATGATTATATTTTAGAATGGTATAATATAAAATTTTACATTATTATTTGATGTTATTATAAAAATAAAATATGATTTTAACTAAAACTGCCAGATGTGGAAATTATTCCCATTAATGACCAGGTCAAGATGTTAAGAAAGTTGTTGAGAGTTTCAGAAATGGGCTTGGCTTATATATGGTCAAAGCGTTGACTAGAAAAGGGGTAGCTCCAAGACAAAAATAGCGAACAAGAACTTATGGAAAAAAGAAAGAAAGGAAGATGGAGATGTGGGTCCCATAGAAAAATTATGTCCGCTCGTGGGTTCACAATAGTCCAGACCCCAAAATATTCGTGAGAAATGCTATATTGACGAGAATATATAAGAAAAAGAGTTAATGAACCCTCGATAGCGACAGATGACAGTACAAAAAGAGTGGGGTCGACTGGACGTGTATATCGAATATTCACTAGATTTGAATTAGTGGTTTCGAATCCGAAACAAACTCCATTGCGCTTATCACTTACGCAATGATACGTACCATTATAAGTATATGTGCTTATTACATAAGTACGTTTACTTATGTCTGGTAGGTCAGTAGAAAAAGAAAGACCCCTGCACAGCGCATCGAAGATAGCGAGACCAGGTCTCTGAACTCTCTCTCTCCTCTTCTTATCCGCAGCCTTTCAAACCCTAGAAATTCTCGAACTTCGAGCTGATATAATCCTCAAGAAGCTCTAAAATTTTGAGGAATTTAAGGTTGTGGACTGTGAGAGAGTTCAGATTCGGAGTTGAGGTGGGGGGAGTTTGTATGGTTCAGCTCTGATTTGTATCTGTTTGGCGGAATTGAAGTTTTGTGCTCTTTTACTTTGAGGTCTCTTGTACTTGTATTCGAAGATCGGTGTTTCAAGATCGGAATTATTGGTGCGTTTTCAGATTTGAGAACCTGCCATGTCTTCTTTGAGCAGGGAATTGGTGTTTCTCATACTTCAATTTCTGGAGGAGGAGAAGTTCAAAGAGTCCGTGCACAAGTAAGCCCCTTACCCTTTTTCCCTCTGACTTTTATTGTTCATGGGTGTGTGCGCGCACGCGCAAGTCTACACGCGTGTGTGGTTGGAAATGGTATAGATGGATGGGAAGGAACTCAAACAAGAAGTAGAGGGGAAAAATTTCCCCTGTATTGGCTGCTAATAGAAAGGGTCAGTATGAATGAGTTAATCTGTAATGTTGATCTTGGTTGTGTGGTGGTTTTCGGCTGTAGACATATTCTGGAAACTGCAGAGTATGAATAAACGAGAAATGAGGGAGGGAACATTTTCAGATTTATGTCTTGAGGTTGTTTTCGTACGAATTCAAAAGACTCACTATTTGAATGTAAATAAATAAATTACGGAGTTGTGTGGCAGTGTATTATCCACTTTGTTTTGTAAAGTAAGAAAACTAAATGAGTACAGAATAAAGATGAACTACTAGAATATGTAAGTTAAATTTGTAAATTTGTTGTTGTCAGAGACGGTAATAAGAGCCTTTCCTGAACCTTATGTTATTGGGATTGTTGGTACTTGACATGGTATAAGAGCCTATTCGACTGCCTGACTCTTCCAAATAAGTTGTAAGTTCAGCACAAGGTTTGGGTTGACCTATTCGATGTTCCCCCTTTAAGCCCAAGGGAATTTGTATTAATGGGACTGATAGAGATGTCTATTGGGATAGTTGGTCCTTGACACCAGTTAGTTTCATCCTATTGTATGCTGAGTTAAATGATCCTGTTACTTGGAATTGAGATGATAACCATATAAAATAACAATTCTTTCTATTCTAGCGCTGGAAGTTTTTACTATTGTGCAGTTGTCTTTTGTGATTAAGTTTCATTTAGTATTAAAAGTGTTGGTCTTTGTTTTTTTCCCTCAAATGTTTATTAATAATTGTAGGCTTGAGAAAGAATCTGGGTTTTTCTTCAACATGAAGTACTTTGAAGAAAAAGTTCAGGCTGGAGAATGGGAAGAAGTTGAGAAGTACTTGTCAGGATTTACCAAAGTTGATGATAATAGATACTCCATGAAAATATTCTTTGAAATCAGGAAACAAAAATATCTGGAAGCTCTTGATCGGTATATACTATTATATATCAGTTTGAAATTTTCTAAATTCACTTCATTTGTGCTTGTTGTGGAACTTAACATCTTATTTTTGTTTTTTTAAAATTATAGGCAAGACAAGCCAAAGGCTGTTGAGATATTAGTTAATGATTTAAAAGTGTTCTCTACTTTCAATGAGGAACTATTCAAAGAAATCACCCAGTTGTTAACTCTTAATAATTTCAGGTAATAATCTTGTATTTATACAATTGTTATGCTATGTTCGTAAACCGTTTTTTGTTAGTGCCTTCTAATATATGTTTGATTGATGAGATTATGTGAAAATGTCAATCTGGCTCATATCTCAATCTTCTTGAATCTTGACTCAAAACTCAGTAAGATATGATAATTACTCTGATGAGCTTAAGTAAAAGAATAGGGATAGTAGAAATCAGAGTTTTTTTTTTCCTGAGTTTATTAGACCTATAAGGAACACATGGTTAATTATCATACCTCCTTATCATTTCTCTCTGAAGCATACCTCCTTATCATTTCTCTCTGAAGCTGCAATTCACAAAGCATAAAGTGGTCAGTGTGTGAGTTGCAATTCAAGAACCTCAATGTGTAGACTTTATTCCAGATACTATCATTATTCTACTAGCAGACTTTAGTCTGGTTGGAGAAGGTACATTCTTAAAGCAACTTGCATTTACAAGTTGAGGAATTTAATTGTGCTCTCCAATTACAAATTGCAATTAAGCTAGGGAGCGTGCTTTTGGGTTATGCCTCGGATAATTTGGTGTCTGTTTAAGTTCTAAAATTTCTCTTTCTTGACCTTTCTGTAAGTTCTCCAGTTTTAGTCTTGTCTTGTAAACTGTTTTGCATTCTGAGATATGCAAGAACCTATGACCTATGCTATTTACAAATTACCTATATTAATAGAATTCTCGGATGCATGTTTGTATTGTTTTCTTCTATAGCTTGTATCCTTTCATTATGATTTAAAACTATAATCTTGATCCTAAACATCCCTCCTTTCTTTGAGAAATGATGGAACATGAAATACAGATGAGATAATAATAGGGTGCAGTCTTATGTTATCAGAATTGCTTCTTTGACAGATAGATCTACCAAGTTAAGCTGTGAGCCTGCTAAGTTCTTGTTTTTTTTTTTGCACCTTTATGGTTTCAAATGCTAGGGAGAATGAGCAGCTGTCCAAGTATGGTGACACCAAAACTGCTCGAAGCATTATGCTGATAGAGCTTAAAAAACTCATAGAAGCAAATCCTCTTTTCCGTGATAAGCTTCTCTTCCCTACTCTTAAGTCATCAAGATTGCGGACGTTAATCAATCAAAGGTACGGATGCTATAGTTTTTGGATGGATAAACTAATTAAAGCTTTCAATAGATTCTGTCTCTCCTCAGCATTTTGCTGTGTTATTTTGCTTCACTTCTGCTTAGTGAGTTGAACTGTTCTGTACATCCTTTTAACGTATATGGCACATGGAGTTATTGCCACTATATGGCAATAAAAATGTAATTCTTGTATCTTTTGCTTTCTTGGAACATAAAACTATAATACCAACTAGCATTTTACATTTTTACATTTTGCAGAAGGTTTTAACTCCTTTTATATTATTGGTTCAGTTATGGTAAATGATAAGAAATTGGAAGTTTACCCACAGATTTTTAGTTCTTGTATGTTTGATTTTTCAGCTTGCTATGCCATGCCTTTTTGTTCTTAATCTAAGTGCGTCCCTTATCAATGCAGTTTGAACTGGCAGCACCAGCTTTGCAAAAACCCTAGGCCAAACCCAGATATTAAGACATTATTCACTGATCACACATGTGCACCTCCTAACGGTCCTCTGGCACCTACACCTGTCAATCTTCCAGTTGCTGCTGTTGCAAAGCCTGCTACTTATACTTCACTTGGAGCTAATGTTGTATGATGTCAAGCATCTCAAACCTTTGGTTCCTCACATTTTCAGTTGATAAAGAATCTAATTATCAGGGTGTTGACTAATTAATAATTTGTTTTTATCTATTTTCTGTAGCCCTTTCCACCCACTGCAGGAACTGCTAATGCTAATGCTTTAGCTGGTTGGATGGCCAATGCCTCTGCTTCATCATCTGTCCAAGCAGCTGTTGTCACTGCATCATCCATACCGGTTCCACAGAATCAAGGTAAAAAACGTAGTTATCCTATTTTGCAATCTATCTTTTCTGTATTAATGGAACTATATCAAACTTACTGTTTATATGTTTTGTTTGCATTAGTGATATGCTGAAGAAAAATGCAAATTATACTCCATATCACAATTTTATCATTATTCAAAAGGTTTATTGCCATAAATTAATTTAAATTAGTTGGTGTAAGCATCTATTCCACTTCTATTATTTGATGATAGTACTCTTCTTCCTTCCAAAATTGTGGAAGAGGTAAAAACAAAAAATTGTGGTTAAAATTTATAGAATTTTGTACAGCTGTTTGTAAAAATTTTTTAAAAAAGGAATGTTTTATAATTTTGGGACCAAATTTCAAATAACTCCAATAAATTTACATGCTACATTTTACTTTCTTACACTATTTAACTTCAACTAAGAAACGTTGTAATGATTCATAACTGTTGTCTTGGCTTTTGGCCTGATACAATTGTATATAATTGGCTCAGTAGCAGAAAAATACATTCTTGATATCTTAAGTAGAATTTTGCTTATTACCCTGCCTTTTTTGTTTTTTGTTTTTAATTTTCTTTTTTAATTAAAAAAAAAACAGTGTCTATCTTGAAACGACCAAGAACACCTCCAGCAACCACTGGCATGGTTGATTATCAGAATCCTGATCATGAACAGCTAATGAAAAGGCTTTGGCCTGCTCATGCTGTTGAGGAGGTAATCTTTATAATTTTCTGTTTAACTTAGTTGTGCTTCAGATATTTCATGATGTCAAGCTTCTTTCTGGTACTAAATTGTATAGTGCTTGCCAACTTTGGAATGGATGATTACTCGGCATGGTTCATTTCTGTAATTTCAGCTTTCCTATCCTATAGCCCGACAAGCTTCTTGTTCGCCGGATGATTTACCTAGAACGGTGACTATGACTTTGCATCAAGGATCCTCTGTGACAAGCATGGATTTTCATCCCTCTCACCACACATTGCTTCTTGGTAATGTCTATTTTTTTGTTTTGTTTTATGGGCATAATCTTTCATTACCAAAATCCTGACAAATATAACTAGTTTTACTTCTCAAGGTATATATTATTTTTTGTGCAGTTGGTTCTACTAACGGTGAAATTACCCTCTGGGAACTTGGGTTGCGGGAGAGGTTGGTCTCAAAGCCATTCAAGATACGGGATATTTCGACCTTCTCATTGGCATTTCAGGTTTTAATTTCATTTTTCGGTGATAAGTTTTACACACTGTGCAATTGTTCTTGTTTCTACAGTGCCCTTAGTTTGCAGTATGATTTTCAATAAAAGATTAACCTATAAATTAAGTTTATAGCTTAGGCTATCATGGCCACTATATGATGACGCTGGGCCACTCATCTTGGTTCGAGAATTCAAAACCTTTGGAGTCTAAGAGTTGAGAATTTTGCAGGCAGCTATTGTCAAAGATGCACCTATTTCTGTCAGCCGTGTTACATGGAGCCCAGATGGAAATTTTGTGGGTATGTAACTTAAGATTTCTGAAACCATTTTTATGTTGCCAGAGTGTATATCTAATTGGTTTCTTGCTGTAGGTGTTGCATTTACCAAACATCTGATTCACTTGTATTTCTATATTGGTCCAAATGAACTAACTCAGCGTTTAGAGGTGAGATTCTTGTCATCAAAAGTACCCAAATTTGTGATTGCAGTTTTTTTTCACATTTACTTGTTAATGCAGATTGAGGCCCATATTGGTGGTGTGAATGACTTGGCATTTGCTCATCCAAATAAACAACCATGTATTGTGACCTGTGGAGATGACAAGTTGATAAAGGTGCAAAAAAAAAAAAAAATACTGATTGCAATTTTTAACTCTGCAAAAGTTAATATACTTTGTCTGAAGTAAAACTCTTATCAGGTGTGGGAGTTGAATGGGCGAAGGCTATTTAACTTTGAGGGGCATGAGGCACCAGTATATTCTATCTGTCCTCATCATAAAGAGAACATTCAGGTAAAAAGAAGATATAATTAGTCAAAATGTGCCGATTTTGTATTTTTTTTGTCTTTTGTCTCGATTTTTTTTACTTTTTAACATTAATTAATTATTTGCTATGTCATATATTTTTTTGAGAATCTTTTAAAACGTTTTTGAATTTTTTACTTATACATGAATAGTATCAGAAAAATTATAGATGAATAGTATATGTATAAGTAAAAAAATTTTAAAAAAATTCAAAAATGTTTTAAAAAATTCTCAAAAAATTATATGACATAAACAATAATTAATTAATGTTAAAAAGTAAAAAAAATTGAGACCAAAAATTAAAAAAACATGATATTTGGATGCCTGACTCAATGGTGCAGCCCCATTTTGGGGCTGCACCATAGCAAGCCCCAAATTATTGAGGCAACTTTTACTTTCAATTAGTTTATTTTTAGGATGGTATATGTACCTCAAATGAAGTGATGTGATGACACATTTCATTTGAATGACATAAAAAGATTTAGTTGGTTCAGATAATCTTATTCTAAACATCTACATCTTTTAACTGGCTCATCTCGCATCAAATTGCATGTCTGTGTTATGTCATGCCACATTTGAAAGCTATGATCCACATGGCCTTAGCTATATCTCAATTGCAAGATTATAGATCACATTTTCATTTCTTTGGATCTTTATTCTACTAATAAAAAGGTGAAAACTTCTGATTTCCCAACTTTTCCATCTTTCTAGCAGCAACATCAACATCCATTCCACTTCATTTTCATTTATCTCATTTTTCATTTGGTTATAGCCCAAGATTATATGGAATAGATACTATCAGCTTATGTTTGTAACTTTGTATCTTTCTAGTTAACATTGGCTTCAATGGTACTAAAGGTTGCTATGGTGACTTTGCAGTTCATATTTTCAACTGCCATTGATGGGAAAATAAAGGCCTGGTTGTATGATAACATGGGTTCTAGGGTTGACTATGATGCCCCTGGTCACTGGTGTACCACAATGCTTTACAGCGCTGATGGCAGCAGGTAAGATGGATTGGGTGTAACTGTTTCCTTAAGTTTCATGTTCAGTGGAATGGAGTTGTATCTTATGAAAATGTATTAACTAACATATCTTTCATTTTATGCCCCCACATTTCTCCAGATTGTTTTCTTGTGGGACGAGTAAAGATGGAGAATCTTTTCTAGTTGAGTGGAATGAAAGTGAAGGAGCCATTAAGAGAACATACAATGGGTTCAGAAAGAAATCTGCTGGTGTTGTGCAGTTTGATACAACACAAAATCGCTTCTTGGCTGTGGGCGAAGATGGCCAAATAAAGTTTTGGGATATGGATAATGTTAATCTTCTAATAAGCACTGATGCAGAGGGTGGGCTACAGGTCAGTATTTTGGTGTAAAGCCATTAACTGTTTTAGTCTTCTAGAATACAACTAAACTTTCTGAAAATATCCCCTATATGACTGTATCAATTTATTCAGAGCCTTCCACGATTGAGATTCAATAAAGAAGGAAATCTTCTTGCTGTTACTGTGGAAAATGGATTCAAGATACTTGCTAATGCTGTTGGTCTTAGATCCTTGAGAACAATTGAAACTCCAGCATTTGAAGCAATGAGGTCACCCATTGAATCTGCTGCAATCAAGGTTGTGATCATGTTCATTGCATTTGCTTGATTCTTGATATTTAGATCAAGATATTTACATGTACTGCCCACATTTTCTTCATTATCTAGGTATCTGGCTCTTCTGCTGTTAATGTTAGTCCTGTCAACTTGAAAGTGGAAAGGAGCTCCCCTGTCAGGCCTTCTCCAATTCTTGTAAGAAAGTGACCTTGTTAACTTAATATGCTTGATTATGATGTTCTCACAATGACAATGATTTTGTAGTTGAGTTTAACCAAAAAAAAAAAAAAAAAGGCAACATATAAGTATTTTGACTATGCATTTTCCCCCCTACGTTTATGTGACAAGCATGTGGGACCGGCATGGCCTTTTTCTCCTATCCTAAATTATACTTAAGCCCCTTCTGCAATGCCCTAGCATGCCAGGGAGGGCCATCTTTTTTATACTTTTACATTTCATTATATGGGGTGTCCCTTCTCCATATTTATCCAAAATAAAAAAAGAAAACTCCTTCTTCATTTGTGGACTTATTAGATCCAACAGGTTTACTTGAATCTGATGTGCTTTATTGTTTTATGTTTACGTTCCCCCACTAAACCTGTGTGCAAGTTAAATACTTACTTAAAAATTATAAAGTAAAAGAATGTGATAGTTTAAAAAGTAGTATTGATAACAAGAAAAATTGTGAAAATTAAACAGAGAGAAAGTGGGAGACGTGAGAGGAAAATAAGGAGAGATGAGAGGTAATGTGTTGCAGACTTGCATACATCCCAAAATATCTATTTAATTGCATATATAATCTCATACCTTTTATTAATATATATCAAACATGCAAATAAAATAAGGATTTTTCAGAACTTTTGTGACAAAATATGGAGATGGAAAACTGCCCAGAGTTCTCTTAATTGATAGTAGAGATTTTTATTTTTATTGTTATTAGTAAGTTACTTATTTCTTATGAATGAGGTACTGCATCTTAATTCTTGCTTGCAAAGCACTGATTTGTTTTGGTTTTTTCAATTAAGAATGGAGTTGATCCCACGGGTCGAAGTGTGGAGAAACCAAGAACTGTGGAAGATGTAATAGATAGAGCTAAACCATGGCAGCTGTCTGAAATTGTGGATCCTGTCCAATGTCGGTTAGTTACCATGCCTGACAGCACAGATTCTTCCATCAAGGTGTGTTGACTATATAAGATCATCATTTTCTTTAATAAACTTTGTGTACTGTCTACTGCTTTAACTCTCATATCCATTTATAGGTTGTTCGACTTTTATATACAAATTCTGGTGTTGGTATTTTGGCACTTGGGTCAAATGGTACTCAGAAGCTGTGGAAGTGGGCTCGCAATGAACAGAATCCCACTGGGAAGGTACTATCCAGCAAAGAATTAGTCCTCTTATTTCCCTCTCCAGTCTTTTCTTTCTTTATGCTTTTCATAAGTTCTTCAAATACAGTTGAGAACAGAATTCTGAAGTTTTTGTGATTACAGGCCACTGCCAGTGTTAGTCCACAACATTGGCAACCCAACAGTGGTCTTCTTATGACTAATGATATCTCAGGTGTCAACCTTGAAGACGTGGTTCCTTGCATTGCACTCTCAAAGAATGACTCATATGTTATGTCTGCCTGTGGCGGAAAGGTTTCACTATTTAACATGATGACGTTCAAGGTATGTTTCCAGGCTACAGCTTTGATATTCTGTTCAATTGCAATGCCTACTGATTTCTGTTCAATTGCAATGCCTACTGATTAACCAACCATGGCTTACTTTCTTTTAGGTAATGACAACATTCATGCCACCGCCTCCAGCCTCCACCTTCTTAGCTTTCCATCCTCAGGATAACAACATCATAGCCATTGGGATGGAGGATTCAACCATTCACATCTATAATGTTAGAGTGGATGAGGTGATTACTATCTTTCATTGCTACATTTCATCACTTTGAAAATTATACTATTATTTTATTGCTATCTCACGTTTTTTCTTTATGTTTTGGAATATCCTCTAGGTGAAATCAAAACTGAAGGGTCACTCAAAGCGTATTACTGGTTTAGCCTTTTCAACCAATCTCAACATACTGGTTTCATCTGGTGCTGATGCTCAAGTAAGTCCATTAAGCGTTTTGCTTGCATTGAAGAATCAAAATGACATGGAAAGCCTCTTGTATAAACCGATTTGTGCCTAATAATTTGTTTTGAAGATGTCTTTGGTTGTTATCCCTCTTTTGTATTATGTGTCACTATTTCATGTTAGATCTGTTTCCCAGCATAAAGAACAACCGAACAGCCTTGTTTGAGTTACAGTTTTTAGATTCCAAAATATTATGAAATTAATTTAACAATGTATGTCTTTGGAATTATTTTATAAGTAGGTGTTAAAACATATTACCTAGTGTGATATTTCATATATTTTCTTTTTATTTCCTTTTACTTAGATTCTGTGCTATTTTTCTTCTCTTGAATTGTCCATTGTGCTTTGATGGTTCTGTTATTAAAATATGTGATAATCTAATTTGGCTACCTTTTCTATTCTGTATGTATTTATTTCTTTGTTTTTTATGTTCATCCAATCATTCAGCTTACAAAATGGTGGCCCAGGATCTGTCTGTTCTTGACTAGCGGATGCATTCTTGTGCTAGTTTATTGGTGCACTAAATAAACTGGATTTTGTTTTGAATCTTGTAGAGTTGAATTTTCTGTGTCTTCCTCATTTTTTTGCCTCTCAGCTGCTCTTATTAGTTAGTTGCATTACCTTCACTATTTCTGAACATTATAGTATTATACTTGAGGCGCCATCACTTGTCATGCATAGTGTTTTTGTCTTTCTTTTTCTATGAATTCCAATTATGTTTTTTGGACAGCTTTGTGTGTGGAGCATTGATACATGGGAGAAAAGAAAATCAATGACAATACAATTACCTGCGGGAAAGGCACCTGTTGGTGATACCCGAGTGCAGTTCCATTCTGACCAACTCCGCTTATTGGTAGTCCATGAGACTCAGCTGGCAATATATGATGCGTCCAAGATGGATCGCATTCGACAGGTAGGAAGTTTCTTGTGTTGATAGAGCTGATGGGTTGTTGAGAAATTTGAAATTGTTATATGCTTATGCATTCTTTTGCTGCAGTGGGTTCCACAAGAAGTTCTGCCTGCTCCCATATCATACGCAACTTATTCATGCAACAGTCAGTTAATTTATGCTGCCTTTTCCGATGGTAACATTGGGGTTTTTGATGCTGATAGCTTGAGACTACGATGTCGTATTGCTCCATCAACATACTTGTCACAGGCAGCTTTAAGCGGGTAAGTTTGAAGAGAATGGGTTGGACCCAGTTTATAGTCTTATTTTGAATATTGAGCATTACTATTTTGTCTTCCTTGGAGGGGGGGATGGTACTGGTAGCTCTGAATTTGCAAAATTCGGGTGGTGGAGCTAGACACTTAATCCATGCTGTATATTGCAGAAGCCAAGCTGCGCACCCTCTAGTTGTGGCGGCCCATCCGATAGAGCCTAACCAGTTTGCTGTTGGGTTGACTGATGGGTCCGTAAAGGTAATAGAGCCCACTGAATCAGAGGGTAAGTGGGGATCTACTCCGCCTATGGATAATGGAATCTTGAATGGTAGGACAGGGTCATCATCTACAACAAGCAACCATACGCCTGATCAGGCACAACGATAAGATTCATTGTATCATAGTAGCACAGGTCTTTTAATTTCATCTGTAATTTTATCAGGCTAGATTTTTAGAGTTTGTGGGGGGGGTGGGGGGGGGGGGGGGGGGGGGGGGGGGGGGGGGGGGGGGGGGGGGGGGGGGGGGGGGGG
>JASKGM010000013.1:14182470-14203581 GCA_034509205.1 Ceratonia siliqua | reverse complement strand
AACTGGAAACTTTTTTTTGGTGGGTTGGGAGCAAGGGGGGAGACGAGTGGGATTTGAAATTTCGCTTAATGCCGCTGAAGTGCTTTTAATAGCTCATATGCTTTTGCTTACTTCTATAGGTTCTATTTTCTAGGGGATGAAGTCGGAAGTAATATAGTTAGCATTGTTCGGTTTAACAAGTCTTATTTTGACCTGACACTAATAAGATTGTGCTTTTTTTTTGTAATCTTTTTCGCTACTCTCAGTAAGACTGATACGAAGAGTTAGGAAAAGGGTAGCTAAGCTGATGATAATTTAGACCTCAAGGAACACTATCTGTCTTGTGTTAATATGACTAGTAGGGAGTAGCTCAACTTTCAATACTTGTCCTGTGTATCTCAACTTTATGGTGACTGAAAAGATGAATAAAGTTCAAGCAATTTCAAATTTGGATTCTGATTTAATACTTTTAGCTATGCCCATTTCTCTCTCTCCATCTCTTGCTCTTATCATTTTCCCCCTTTTGGATACAGATTTGATTGTTTTAGTTCCCGTTGTTCAGTAACAAATACTGATATATACTTGGACTTCGTTACAACGGATGAGGCTCAGGGACAATCTTCAACTGTTGAACCTGATTGTCCAATGCCAATAGTTCAACTCAAATCTGATATTCTCGACACTGAATCTCTGAACTTCTTGACTGAATGCACATATGTAGATAGTCTCTTGACCGCATTACCTGTAGGTTATTTTCTCAATTTCTCCACTTTATTGTGTTCTTGAGCCTTGTTTTACCATTTCTTATCTTTCTGTCGTCTGCTCTTCAGGTTTTGTCCAAAGAGGAGCAACAAGCCCTTGCAGCTACTCCAGCTCACCCAGCTGGATTATATGGTGAGATACTTCGCAATCTTCCAAACTCCAACAAAAGCATGGTTTTTTTTAGTGTTGTTATAAATCTATCACTGATTCTTGTATTACGTTCAGTCAACTGAAGTTTTCTTTGGGTTAAAATGAACTGATTACAGTACTTTACTTCTATTTTAGTGTCTCACTACTCACTAGGTAGATACTATGTTTTATAATATGTAATATCGGGGCATGTTAGAAAGCAAAATGTTTTCTAGTAGGCATAATTCTTTCTCAGAGTTAAAAGGTTCCTATGAGTTGTCGACCCTTGACTGATCCTTGAATGTGGTAACAATCTTTTTTCTCACTGAACTATTTGCATGGACGTATTATACAAATATTTTTTTAATCATTTTGAATTCATAGTTGTTTCTCTACAGGAATTACATGTGCCTACTGCCTACTACCTTCGTGATATGGAATTTCTGTCTATTGCACAAGGAATGAATTGATATTGGCGTGACTACTTGTCTTCAATTTCATACTGTCTTTATTGGAGTAAAGCCTTATCTTAGGGTAGCTCGCTGGGTCACTTCTTATGAACTCAAAAGAGTTCTCATTGGCCTGATGTGTGACCCCTTAACAGCAGTGTCTAGCCTTTATTTTCTATTAGTCGAGCTGAATCTTGCTTGGTGGTCTTTTTGTGTGTCATTTATTTTAGAGATTAATTGATGACAGTGAATTTGAATTCATCTAAGCAGCTTTTAATCTGAAGATTATATGTTTTCAGCGTTCTATTCCAGCTGCATAGCTAGAAATATAGTGGAACAACTTTGGAATTTTGCTTGGCCTTCAGCCATTGCCTTAATTCATCCTAGCCTTTTACCTATTGCGGTTATGGGTTTCTTCACCAAAATTGCTATAATTGTTGGAGGTCCCTTGGTTGGCAAAGTCATGGATCATGTGCCCAGAGTGTCTGCATACAATATCTTCAATATCATTCAGGCAAGTTGTTTGATAAGCAATATAATTTCAAGCAGGACATGGTTCTTTTTCTTAAAAGGATTTTAATTTCTAACACTTTTGCTACTGTCAGGCAGCTGCGCAGTTGCTATCTGCAACAATGATCATTCACGCCCATTCTGTTCGTCTTACTTCAGTGTCTTCCGTGCTTCTACGTCCATGGTTTGTCATTCTAATTTCAGCTGGGGCTATTGAGAGGCTATGTGGTGTAACTTTGGGGGTAGCAAATGAGCATGACTGGGTTGTGCTGGTAGAGTCATTCATAGGTAGCTTCCCTTGTTCCCTTGGCATGTTATTTGTGATTTAAACCTCTGTTAAATTAAATATTTCTCTAATCCCCCTTCCCTGGGTTTCTTTCAACAGCTGGCAGGAGTGAATAGGCCAATTGCACTTGCGCAGGCAAATGCAGTTCTAAATCGAATTGATCTCCTGTGCGAGGTCTTTCCTAGTTCTGCTTTTATTTTTGCATTGAATGGATTAGCCAGCTTTTATAATTATAATATACATTTTCCAGTGGAATGATATTTGCAACTGTCTTATATCAACTTTAGGAACTCTAACTTGGAGTCTTATTAAATGTTCATTTACAGATAGTTGGGGCATCGCTATTTGGAGTCCTTCTTTCTAAATTTCATCCATTAACCTGCTTGAAAGTTGCTGCTGGCTTAATGATGGGATTATTGCCTGTTACAGTAATTCCTTTGCTTTTCTTGTTCTATTACTTTCTTTGGTGGAAAGATGAATTCAATTTCACCCTCCATTCTCTAATTACAGGTTGTTTTCACATGGTTAGCCAACAAGCTTTCTACTGGTGTTCTTGACCGGCCTAAATCTTCACAAACCTGTCGCAAAACATTCACTGAAGAACCTGAGTCACATCCTGGCAATATAGGTACTATTTAAACTGATAATGCTGTAGAGAATTTTCTGATTATATTGTTATATCAAATATACTTATTTTCTGGAGAACCAGTGGTTAAAGGTGTAGAAGTCATCAAGCTTGGTTGGAAAGAATATATGGAGCAGCCACTTCTTCCAGCAAGTCTTGCCTGTGTGTTACTCTACTTAAATGTTGCTCTTACTCCAGGCAGTTTGATGACGGCATTTTTAACACAGCGTGGTATGTGAAAATTTCCTTCACCACATCCATATTCTTTGGAGAAAACTTTCCCTTCAAATGGACCATTTCACTTCTGATGGACCATTTGTTGCTTTGAAGAAAACAGTGGGGGTACCTAGTTTCGAGTTTTTAAAAAATTATTCTCACTCTAATGTGATTCATAATCTAATTCTTCAAGAGTCTAAAAGATTAAGACTAACAAATAACAAGGTCCATGACCCATTTTTAAAAAAAAAATATTGTACCATTTCTAATTATAAGATCCATAACTTGTTGTGACGAGAACTTTAGTATGAAGTCATGAGTTTAGTATGTGTCTTTAAATTAGTTGAGTGCTATACAGAAAAGACAGAAAAGGAAGAAGGGAGGGGATTTTTATGATGATTGGCGTATTGTCTTCTTTGTAGTCTCTTCTTCTTTTTTTATTTTGGGGGCGGGTTTGAAATTTTGTCCTTCTTGTAGGAAACCCATGCTAAGCTCAAGAAATTTCTTGTATTGTTCAACAGCCGTACATCCATCTGTCATTGGGGGATTTAGTGGATTATGTGCTTTAATGGGTGTAGCCGCAACATTTGTGTCTTCAACTCTTATCAAGCAATTTGGCATTTTGAAGGTTTCTTCTTTAGCCTTTTCCTAAATATACAACTATGAGAACTTATTTCATATGCAGTTCATAAAAACACGTTCTCTCTTTACCAGGCCGGGGCAGTTGGATTGGTGTTTCAAGCCTTACTTCTTAGCATGGGCGTTGCTGTATATTGGAGTGGATCAATTTCCCAACAAAGCCCGCTTATTTTCTTCTTGTCTATGATTGTAAGTCATCTTAATGTTTCTTTTTGTCACCAATAATTGATCTCAAAATTCATAAAATAAAGTGGCTTAGTGCAGCTCAAGGATCTAAGTCATAGAGTAATTACATCTGATAGGAACCTAGTATATACTGAACTAGTAATTTAAAATGTCATATGGAATGAACAAGTTAGTCAGCCCTGAGGAATCTGTAAACACTGATCTGATACTCTAAACTCTTACTTTGTATTGCTATGTGCAATTGTTAGCAAACAAGAATTGAAGCTTGGGAGGTTTCCATCTTGGATTCTCCAAAAAAAAAAAAAGTTGCCGTTGAAATTGTTCTAAGTAGGACAGAAGCTTTTTGTGCATAAGTTGATGTGCTTCTGTATGCAGATATTGTCACGGTTTGGACAAATGTCATATGATGTTGTGGGGGCACAGATTCTTCAAACAGGGATTCCATCGTCCAAAGCAAATCTCATCGGGACAACAGAGGTTGCTGTTGCTAGTATGGCAGAGTGTATAATGCTGGGAGTTGCAATAATAGCAAATGATGTTTCACATTTTGGATTTCTGGCAATGTTGTCTCTTGTATCAGTGGTTGCTGCAGCATGGATGTTTTGCAGATGGTTGCTGAGTCCAACAGATGAACAAAAAAGCCTTTTCTCTTATAATCCTCAGTTTTGATATTTGTGTAAGTATTCCTTTTATTAATAGTTCATTGCTCGTTGTCTTTGTTAGGGGTCTCATTCTGCAAACTCCTTCCTTAGACCCTGTTTTGCTGTAGAATTGTTTAGTCTCCCGTTGGAGCACTAAATTGAATATGATATCTTTACCTGCATTAAACTAGTTGATATACACAACAACTAATAAATATTCAGTTCATGGATTCAGGTTCAACCAGTGCCATGATTCTCTCTATATCTGTATATTTTATCTAACCTTACATAATGCATCTTCTGTTTGTGCAGTTGTACTGCTCGACAAGGACAAGAGTCACAATACATAGGTTATATTTAAAATTTTATAATAGATTTGATATATTCCACTCAATTCAGGAAGGCTAAGGCGTTTTTTTCTTCTTACTTGGTCACTGTATTAATAATAGATGGGTCTACTTGTAAATCTGTAGCATTCCTTTGTATTGTGTCAAGTTAAAATAGGTCCAAAATGTACAAACACTTTGTAAAGAATTTATTGATTCAAAGAAAATGTTTTTCCCCGCTGATCTTTGTTGGAGTTGTGCTATTTTAGCAAAGTGTTATAATACATTTTCTGACATTAATTAATAGTTTATTTAATTGTGCATTTATTTATTTGAATCTATAAAATGTCTATTTGATTATATTGTATGTAAATTGTATAAGTGAGTATCACAAAGTAATGATATATTTACAAATTCTTTATAATCATTTTATTTATGATTAATAGTAGTTTTTTTATTTATATAATCTATCTTAATCATGTATTGGATACAAAATAGGAATACTAATACATTTGTATTTATTGAACTGATCATAAATAAGATTTAATTTCTTACTTTTATAATTAAATTTTATAAGTACTATTTATGTTATATTCTTTATGCTGAATTTATTATAAGATCATTGAAATTTAGTGTTTTTTGAATCACCCGGGACTGAGAGTTTTTGTTTGTTCAGATTTAATATTTTCTGTAATTTGGAAATACAAATGATTGTACAGTGATTAAATAGTCAAATAATAAAGAAATTTTGTAACTCTTTTTGAGTATGTAATTTGACTAATTATTAATTTCTCCTTAAATAGTCAAAGCTTGTTATCATTTAAACATTTGGCCAAAGTAGTCTTCATTTGGACATCAACGTATTTGTTAGGAAAGGAATGACCAAATTAATGAGTAAGAGACTCAAGGATGAATATGTAACTAAATTGGATATAACATATGATTAATATGACATGGACTACATTTCAATGTGTAAAATGTAAGTTATGGTTTCTCATAATTGTTTATATAATTTGGAGTGCAATTTGAAGTCTAAAATTGAGTGACAGTGAAATTAATGTTTAAACTTTAATCCATTAAATCAAAGCGGTGATTTTGGACTGGGCTTAAACATTGTTTATATAATATGTTTGAAAGAGAGATTAAATATTAATAAAATTAATAAAATTATTTATGAATCAACGGATAAAACATTAAATTAATATTTTTTTCGAAACTGAGGCTTAAAAAACACTTAAAATAGGGTGAAAAATCAGGATTAGTTGTAAACACAATATGGACTTCATTTAACGTAAGAAAGAGAGATGGAATTTGCCCTTCATTTATCCGCTATTGTCTTGCTGTTCCTTAAGTCACCATTGCATTTGCAGCCAGTTGAATGGCCTAAATCGTAAGTCAAATTGTTAGTGATGTTTCCCTCTTTGACAGGAGTATCCAACATGTCTCTCAACCAGATTTTTGCCTAACTTTTTTGTCTGTTGTTGGATTTCTCTTACAAAAATGATATTCCGTGTTTATAATTATTATAAAAAGGAGAAATTTGTCATTCCAATAATCATTTACATCCATTCTCATACAAAATTACATATTATAAACTTTTAATTACTTTTCAAACTCAAACATTTTTTCTTATTTGAAAAGGATTGACATAAACGCTTGTCAAGATTCTAGACAAAAACATTGATAAATACAGACATATAGGTCTTGTATGGAATATATTTATAAATTTTATTTATTTTTTATTTTATGAAAATAAAAAAAAATTAAAAAAGTTATTTTTAAAAATTATTTTTAAAAATAATAACTAAAAAATAGAGAATAATTTTTTTATATTTTAACTTGTTTTTATTTTATATTTTTTGAAAAATACAAAAAATAATTGATAAAAAATATTTTTATTCAAATAAATTTTATTTTATTTTATAAAACTATTTTTTATAATTATTTTTAAAAATTATTTTAAAAAATAATAAAACAAAAATTATCCTTGTTTACTTTTTCTTATCATATAAGTTGGCGATGCACATTCAATTTTTTTTTCTCTTGTATATTTGTTTGATAATAAAACGTTGTGGAATATATTTTTCTAAAGTTATTTTTTGGAGAATAATTTAAATAGTATTTTTTTAAATGATTTTATGAAAAATTAATATTTTTCTTAAATGCCTCTTACCAAAGAAGTTGCACACCAACCAGTTGTTCTGGCATGTAATTTTTTTTAAGGAAAAAGAAAAAATGGATTGGAAATAGGATTGGCAAGTACAAAGTACGAGGGTTGGGGGGGCTGGGCAGTCAGGTGCAGAGTTACTGAGAGGCGAGTTGCAACTGGCAAGGAAAGACCAGGAAGAAGAGGCCGGGTGGATGCAGTTGCGAATCGGGTATTGGAATTGCCAATTTGCCGTCATCAACCCGGGCGGGTATCGAGTATCGTTGCAGTCAACGGCACGTATCCGTCACGCTGGGTCTTTGAGTTGGACCCCTTATTCCAAGAACCACGTCTCCTCACTCAGTACAGAATTTTCAAACTTATTGATTTTAGCATCCTATAGACACATTTTAGTAGCAAAGGCCCTCTATAAAAAATGGATGAATTAAATTTAAATATCTTTAGTAGACATAATTTATTATTTTATTTATGAACTACCGTTGAAAAAAAGGTTAAATCCTTTGTATTATGTGAAGTCTAATCTTTACTTCTATTTTTTTTTAGTATAATTTGTATCCATCTAAAAATGTCTTAAGAGAATAAATGAATAGGTATGTGTGGATCATGTTAATAATATATATATATAAATATTTATTAAGATTAATATAAAATATAGTTATATATTTATTATTAATTTAATATACACATTCTTTAGTCTTTCGCTTGGTCGTTTTGTCTTCCAGCTCCTATGCTTTTGTGGCCCTTTTTTTTTTACAAAAAAAATGTTCTGAATAACACATTCTAATAATTCTTTTTTAATTGAAGAATATTTTAGAAAACTAAATGATTTGGTTATATTAATTTTAAATTAATATGTGCATATATATATATATATATAGATATTTTAAAAATAATTTTCTTGCAAACTGGTATATGTTAAAATTAATTTCTGAAAAAGAAGAAAAAGGTAAGTAGTGGATGAGGATCCAAATTGCTGAATGTAGCGATTGGGAAATTTGTAGAGGTAGGTGCTGAGTTACCAAGACAAATAGACAATCACGTGTACCAAGACAGAGAGCACTAGCGACTAGCGAGTACCGTCATCCTCAACTGAAAACGCTCCCGTGTTTGTCGCGTGTTTTCTACGTCTCCCTCTGCAACTCAACTCCCTCCCTCTACCTGCTTCACTTCTTGTTCCCCATCCCATATTTGACTAATCATTTTTCTCATCATGTGGGAATCACTCCTCCACAAATATTCCTCTCTATAGAAATTACTCCATTTTGCACTAAATTATTTTTTCAAAAGGTAACAATGTTAATTTTGAGTTAAATCACCTTTTACAAATTCAGTGGAATTGAGTGTGGAGGGAGGGTCACGGCGCAGCCATTCCATTTGGTCCTTTCTGGAGGAAGTGGGTATATAGCAATGATGATGGTTCGGAATCTGAACAAATTCCTTTTGTTTATTGTTTTAATTTTTTTCCTTTACCATGTCTCTTTTCCTAATTACCAATTAGGGTTACTTGCCTTATAACGGTTGCCCACATTTTAACCCTCTCAAATCTCCGTTGCTGTCAAAAAACAAACAACCAACCTTTTTGAGGTAAACAAAAACCATCCCATTTCCCAAAACTAAAAAGAATTTCCACAAAACAAAGTACCACACTTCCCCAAACACCTTGAGAAGAGACATTTCTAGATCTAAATCCCACCATGAGATGAGACTTGGGTGAACGAGAGAGAAGATGAATTAACGAGCTTCCTTTGTAACATCCCCTTCTTTTTTTTGTTTCTTTTTTTTTAAAAAAAAAAAGAGAGAGAAACTAGAGTGCCCTTCCTCAATAACCTATACTGTCAAGTGTCAAAGGACCTCAAACCCAAAACAGCTTCTTCATCATTTCCAACGATCCAATGTCCCACACTCCATCATTTTCAGTTAGACAAGTAACCACGAAACTTTATTTTAATTACTGAACTTATTACTAACAAGGATCGAGCTGATTTGAGATTCTCTCTCTCTCTCTCTCTCTCTTCTTCAACATGTCACATTCCACGATTTTACACAACTAGTTAATGTTCGTCAAGCTTGTCCAGCCAAGCAGCGCATTTATGTTTATACTATGTCATATGTATCTCAGCTTGTGTTTAAACTATTATCATGCTGCTTCTACTATGCCAATATTAAATGGCTTTTTCTTTTATTTATTGTTGGTTTTTCTTTCTACGGTACCAGGTAACATTTATAAGGAGAAAATAATGTTCTTTTCACCACAGCCATCTCTTGCTGTTGGTTGCCACAGTGATTTGGACTTGAAAGCGCCCATCTTTTCATGTCTATCGATTCTGATAGTTGATATATCACTTGGCCTTGTTGATGTCCTCTTTTGACTCTCTCTTTCTCTCATCCTCTTCTGTTTTCTTCATCTTTGTCAAGCACTGTGTTGAAGTATTACTAAAGTTCAAACTTTAAACTTAACTCACCACACAAGCACTGACAGAGAAAAACAGGGAGAAAGAGAAAAATGGGGTCTCTGGGAGCTGAAACTGAAAAGAAGAAAGCAATGTGGCTGTATCCAAAAGTTATGGGTTTCAAACCTTCTGAAAGATGGGGGCACTCTGCTTGCTTCTCAGAGGGGCTTATGTTTGTCTTTGGGGTATGAATAAAATCCTTTTCTCAATATACAGAAAGTTCTAAATTCCTGTTAATTAGTTTCATTTAGCTTTTTATCATACCTAAATATTTTGTGAAATTGCTTCTTACTGGGTTGTCTTCCATAATGGAGTCTGGGCTGCTCCTAAGGTTTACTACTTTGGAGCTCTGACTACCTGGGGATGTGTTTCTCCTGAATAGTTCTGCCTTCATCTTTGGAATTTGTTCTTCTTCTGGCATGCTCATTAATTTCATAAGCTCTTAGTACTTCTTTCTCAAATTCTTTGCTGTATTGCTATGTTGGGCTAATAACCAAAGCACTTTCTTCTCTGAATTTTAGTTTTTTCCTAATTTCTCTTTCGTCGTTTTTTCTTGGAGACTGTTAACTGAATTCGTTTTTCTTTCTCAAATTAGTGGGACAATTCGTGGTTGGGTGACCATCATCTTTCTGCTTTCTTAGTATAGCAATTATTCACCTTTACGTTCTCTTCCTCCGTTTCTGCACACCCTTTCTTGCGTTATGCAAAACAGGCAATCAAAGAAAAGGTGTTTCCATTTCTACTTTTAAATTCATTCTTGGTAATTTGAGAACGATGTTGGCTAATTTGCTGTAACCTGTCTCCAGATAAACAGGTTATAAAGCAAAAAAATCATTTTCTGTTGTTAAGCGCACAATTTTCCTAAAAGAGATTAGCTTAACATATTTTTCCTGCTCAATGTCTTGCGAGCTTTTGCTCCCTCCCCCCACACCTCCCACCTAAAGAGTTGCATCTTTCCCTCTAGCAGTAATTGTATAACTTTACCAAATCTTGTTTCCAGCAGTTGCAGGATAATTTCACTCTGAATATGTGTTGATTTTCTGGTAAAATCTTTGGTTGAAAGAAAAGGGTTAACTCCCAGAGTCGGTGGTTGGTGTGAGGGAGACTTAGGAGAATGCAGGATACCGTAGTAAACAATATGGAAAATATTTTCAGTACTACACTGCTTAGCCTTTCATTACCCTGATAAGCACTGGTGCTGATTTCTGCTATGTCTTTGGGATAACAAAATAATATTCCTGTGTATGCTCATTTCAGGGCTGTTGTGGGGGACTTCATTTTGGCGATGTTCTCACTTTGGACCTCGACAAAATGGCTTGGAGCAAACTAGATACCACAGGCGAAGGGCCTGGCCCCAGAGATAGCCATAGTACTGTTCTTGTAGGGCATAAGATGATAGTTTTTGGTGGCACAAATGGCTTCAAGAAGGTCAACGATATTCATATACTGGATCTTGTCACCAAAGAGTGGATTCGTCCTGTATGTAAAGGAAATCCTCCTTCTCCCCGAGAAAGTCACACTGCCACTCTCTTTGGGGATGAAAGATTAGTGATTTTTGGTGGTAGTGGAGAAGGTGAAGCAAACTATTTAAATGATTTGCATATTCTAGATCTTCGCACCATGAGATGGACTTCCCCAGAGGTGAAAGGTGATTTTCCCGTCCCTAGGGACAGTCACATTACTCTTGCAATTGGAAACAAGCTTTTTGTGTATGGTGGAGACTGTGGTGATCAGTATCATGGCAATGTCAATATGCTTGATTTGGATACAATGACTTGGTCAAGGGTATGGCGTTCCTTCCTTCTCTTTGATATATAGTTTGTTCAGTTAGTATGGAATTGTTAATGTTCTTGAAAATTTAAAAGGAAAAGATCATGATTTGAACTAAAGGGGACATAATAATGGTTTTCCTTGTATTTTAATTACAGTTGACAGTTCATGGATCTTCGCCAGGTGTTAGAGCAGGGCATGCAGCAGTGAACATTGGAACTAAGGCAAGTTAACTAACTTTATCTGCAGTAGCACCAACTGAAATTTTGCATCCTGTTTTACTTATCATTCGGAATGAGTTCATTTCCTTATGACTGGTATCATTTTAATCAGGACTTAGTTTCTAACTATATGAAACATTTTAAATTTAATTACTAGTTAACTTGCTGGGGAATCCTTGGAATTTCATTTTCGAATATATATTCACATTATTTTCTAGGATGCTCAGACTCTTGTTTGCAATTTAATTACAATATGAAACTCTCCATGATTCACAGGTTTATGTCATCGGAGGGGTTGGAGATAAACGTTACTATAATGACGTTTGGGTCTTTGATATCTGCACTTGTTCATGGACTCAGCTTGATATACGTGGTCAGCAACCACAAGGGCGGTTTTCTCATACAGCTGTTGTTGCAGACATGGACATTGTCATATATGGAGGGTAGGTTCCTATCGTTTTAACTATTTCTAATCCATTTCTTTTTTTCTTTCCTTTTCATTTAATGATAAACTTTTTAGTCTGATGGCTAGCATTTGTTTGAAGGTGTGGGGAAGATGAACGTCCTCTCGATGAATTGTTAGTACTGCAGCTCGGAGCAGAGCATCCAAATGGACGTTACAACATTTCAATGTGCAAAGTTTTTGGAAGTTATTGGAACCAAGAAAATAAGACTTTCCCAAGAGGACCAGACAACAACTTGGTACGGATGTTCATTAGCAGTGACGCTTTCTTACCTTGTTCATATGAGATCTAGTTGCCTTTCGAAAAGAACTAATAATGTTTTTTAAAGCAGAAAACTACAGTAATCATGGGGAATAATGTGGAAGTTATGCAACCTTTTCAGTTTGACTCAGGTGGGTTAAGACTTTAAAACACCTCGTTAAGCACACCTGTTGACTCATTAATCTTTGGTTGACTTGAAATTGTAATTTTGTTTAGATAATTCCCAACATAAGAGGAGGAGAATTAATGCTGCTTCAAAGGTGTGGGATGTTGAATCAGAACAGGAAGAGCATTCTCTTTCATTGTCTCAGCATTCATCTCCAACTCAATCTGATCAAGAACAGACCCCTGCTCAAAAAGCCAATGCTTCTGTCATGGACTCTCAGCGATTTCTTCTGTTCAAACAGTTACATCAAATACCCAGCAATTGCCAAAATGAAAGTGCCTTAATTAGCCAGAAAGTGTTAACGAATATCAACCCGAGAAATCCACATGATCTTCATTTTCTAGAACGTCATAACCAATCAAAACAAGAACTATACCACCAGGCTGCAGAGCAGAAGTCCATGGGGCGAGGACCCATCCAACACTTGGTACTTCCAGATTTTAGAATTTCAGTCAGGTCTTTTTTTCTTTCTTTAGTTCCAGTTATTTATTGTTGTCCCTCTGGATTTTGAATTCTAGATGGGGGCCGAAGTCCGAGGGAAAGTTGACGGGGCCTTTGACTCAGGTTTGCTGATGACAGCAACCGTGAATGGAAAGATTTTCCGAGGAGTCTTGTTTGCACCAGTCAGCTTTCCAAACTTTGATTCCATGATCTGTTCACATTTTTATAATATTTAAGGTGTCTGAAACAAATTAACAAATGCAGGGAGCAGGAGTATCAAGGGGGACCAGTGTTGAAACTAGCTCTTGTTTATATAGTTCATTTCCGTCCAATAACCAAGCATTTATGATGTCAAATAATGTGGAAAATTGGAGGGGTTCCCAGCAGGTAACTAGTTGTTCCCGTACAGATGGGTCCCGGCAAGCTCAGGTGACTGAACCATTTCCAATCATGAGAGGCACTCCATCTTTATCCAAAGAGCAGAAAATGAGGGGTGATCTTAAAGGGTTGGCTTTGACACTTGGAGGACCTGCAAGTGGTCACGATGCTGGATCCTAAGGTGAATTATTGAGAAGCCAATTTAAATAAGGCTGTGTACATTTTGGAAATAATGCTTTTGTACCTGTATGGTTATGAATTTCTGCGATCAACCATAAGTTTGTGTAAGATTTGGGTTTTTAGTATATATAGTCGACCTGCCTGCGCTCCATCAAATTGCCGTTAAAAATGGATACATTTGATTGTGCCTCCTATTGCTCATTGTAATCTATGTGTGAGAGGAAAAATAATGACAAGGCAAAATGGAGTTCCTTAATTCTCTTAACTTGGTTGCATAGTAGATACACAGGACTGGTGGTAGGGTACTGTGGTTAAAGTGTGTCAACTGAAACAGTTTAGAGCACGCAGTAGCATGTGAGGGGAAGGTAAAGAGAGGGTCAAAAACAAGAAGGCATGAAGGCAGCCACATGCGCGGTCCAGTGAGCGCAGAGCAGAGGAGTGAGAGTGAGAGAAAAGAAAATTCGCCCGTGCATCCCGCGCGATGCTGTCGTTGTGTCTTGTAAATCGTAATGGGGGCCAGGGCGGGGAAAAGGAGGGTCCATGTCAGGGGTCTGATCTGTCTGCCACGTCGATGACTGAAAGATTGATTGAGTGATTGATTCATTGTGGGTTTTAAGATTGAATGGGGGAAAATGAATAATATGAAAAATAAATGAAAGAAAAGGACGGAGGACTGTGACTAGGACTAGGAGTAGGAGTGAGTGAGTGAGTGATCTTGAAAAATGAAAACACAGACCACAATCATGTTGACAAGACCACTGCTTCCCTTTCTACAGGGGTTGCTTCCGTCATCCACCATCCTTGCCTATGGGCCCCACTACCCTCTCACTCTCTCCTGAATCGTGATTCCACCGTCTCCTCACGCTGTTGCGTCCGTGTTAGGCCTCTGCTCCTTTACTCTTCCTCCTCCATTATCATTAAACTTTTTTTGATACACTTAATCTATACAAAAAAACAATATGTATATAATTAAATCGATTTAATTATAAATAAAAAAATAAATGTATTTTTTATTTATTTAGATGTTTATTTATAATCAAACTAATTTATTTCTTTTATAAATTCAATCTACAAAATAGTAAAATTTTCCATTATCATTTTTCCCTTCAATCTACATCATGTCCAATAATGAAAAAGCTGAGAAGATAAGAACCAATGAATCAAAAGGTATAATCATCCATCCTCCCCAAATACAAAAAGACAAGAATGCTAGGCTTTAAATTAACAGATTGAAGCCCACTATGCAAAGGCTGGGCTGGGCAGGGCCGGAGCGGCCCATACCATACCAAGCAGAATTGAATACATGTAAATTCTGTCCTGGGTATTCCGGTGGAGTTCATTTTCAGTACTTGTATAGCTTATTTATATTTTGTCAGGTGTTTAATTATTAAAATTTTAAAAATAGTTATTTATTAACATAGTAGTATTTAAATTTTTAATACAAAGAATAGTTCCAGTAAATGGATGCCAACCGCAGTCGTTTTATGGTCTTTTTCTACCAAGGGAGGGCAGTATCCCAGCATGGTATAGGATTTGGATTTATGGTGCATTCAACATTTAACTGTGCGCTATGCTGATTCATCAATTCTGTTTTTCTTCGGATTTCCGATTCCAAATCGGACATTGTTGGAGCAATCAAAGCTTGTTTGACCACGTGCTAGAATTACACATTGCTGGCGCATTCAAGCTTCTCAACCACATCAATTTCCCACGTTATCAGCATCAAGATAGAGATGGATTTCCTTCTTCTTTTGTGGGTTTTTATTTCTTAAGCAGGAGGAAAATCCTATAGGCACGTGTTACGCTTTGACGGCATATCCATTTTACTTTCAAAATAATAATGATTTTAAGAAGGACAAATTACTTTTATAAAAAAAAAAAGATATTTTATTTGATCAAAAATATATTATTTTGTGTTCAAATATAATAATAAAAAAATATTTTTATATTTTTATTAATTTATTTAATTAAAGAAGTTATAAAAAAATTAATTTTTTAATATTCAATCCATTCAAATTTTATTATACGATATTAACAAAAATATGGGGAGAAACGAACTTGCCCTACAAGACTTGCACAAGGCATTGAATAAATCAACGAAATTTAGTTTGCTTTGTGTAAAATCTGCTTATTTTTACGAAAGTTTACATTTGATAAGATCAAGTAAAGGGATGAAATCAATTGGAATTGAAGTTGGTTTTAAACATGTTTAAATAAGAATAAATGAAAAAGTACATTGATAATAAAATCTCAATTATATTTTATATTTTATAAATATTTTTTAATAGTGGTACGAAATGTTTTAAAATGAAAATTAGTATACTAAATTTTATTATTTTTCTGTAAAATTGTGATATACTAAAGTATTAATAATATTCAAATTTCATCTTCTTATTCTATTCGCTAGTTGTAAACTGTACAAAGATTTATTAAGAAATAGTTTTTTATTGATAGTTGAAAAAAACAAAAAGTAGATAATTAAAATCTAATCTTTAAATTCATTGTTTTTTTTCTCCATATTAATAATTAAAAAAATAAAGACAATAACTAAAGAGATACTTAGTGCTTAATTCATTAAAAAATAAAATAAAGAGCACATTCACTCGATTTAACAAAAATGTAAACTATTAATTTTTTTATAAAATTAAATAGTAATTAAATAAAATATAAATTTTGATAAGACTTATAAATATATTTTTAGAGATAATTAAACATATAATGGAAGAAAAAAAATTATCACCAATTTTTAGAGGTAACTAAACGATACATAACTGAATAATAAAAAATGTAGATACAAAAGATAAATAAAAATAATTAAATTTCAATTAATTAGAAAAAATTAAGGAAAATAAAGAGTGTCCTCTTGATATATACAATTATTTCATATATTACTAACATTTACAAGTAACTAAATAACAACTTCAGATATATGACATATAAACAAAAGATTAATAAGAATATAATTAAAGAGATTATAAGAGTTTAATTAATTAAAAAAAGAATATTAATTTCTTCCGTCTCCAAATATAATTAATATTTATAGGTATATATTAGGTAACTTTTTAGTATCTAATTACAATTATTATTTCATCTATATTTTTGTTGTTAATTATTTTTTTCTATACTCTAATACCATTTTTTGTTGAGAAAGAAGGAAGAATAATAATTTCTCTAGATACTTTCTTCAATTCATTTCTTATTTATCTTTTGGTTAAACTCCTTGACTTACCTAAATCACTAAATATAATAGGTATTTTTGGGTACATATAAATTATAATCCTAACATCCAGTTACATAAATTATTAATTAATACACAATATATTAATTATACTAATATTATATACATGAATTACCATATTGTATGGATATACGAATAACTAAGTATTAAATTTTAATATCCTACAAATATCAAAGTACTACCTTTAGTAATTTAAGATATTTATATAGAAATATACCTAACTTACTAATTCATACATCATACATCAATCCCACAAATCTAAATACATAAATTATCATATTTTATGTACATAATCAAATATTAAACTTTAACCTATAAAAAAAATTAAATTACTAATTTTAATAATTTAAGAATATTTATATGCAAGTATCTAAAAAATATATTAGTACACAATATATGAATCATGCTAATTAATATACATAAATTATCTTATTTTAGCTAGGTACATAATGAATATTTGATTTAATAATTTTAACAGTTTAAGAAGATTTATATGAAAGTTTGTAAATAATTAAGAATTCATTATCTTTAATTAACTAAAGATTTTTCATGTAACCAATGGATGTATATAAGTTTTGTGCTATTAGTAAAAGTGACAAATTTAGTCTAACAATCAAATACATATATATTAGTATAGTTTAATTATGATTATTATTTTGATATTGCTCTGATTACATTTTGTCTTTAAGAAATAGTAGATAATTAACGAATATTATTTTTATATATTTTTAATTTTTTTAAAATAATGAATATTAATTTTTTTAAATAAATAATTTAAAAAAATTAAATTGTATATATCAAAATACTAATATAAATTCGGTTAAGAACTCGAAAGTCTCCACTTCTTCCAAGTTCCAAGTTGTGAAATAATTTTGAAACAGCATTTACTTTTTTTGAAGTAAAAAGAAAAGAAAACGTTTCATAAAAAAAATTTATATACGCTGACACCCATCACGGTTACCATAGCTCCTAGACTCCATGAGTTGGGTTGGAGCAACTGATGGGTCCTACAGAACTCAATTCAACCCAGCTCTTAGGAAGTTCATGAGTGGGCCCATAGGCCCCACTTTTTTATTTATTTTATATAATTAATATTTTTATAAAATTATTTAATAATTACATTTAATTATCACTAAATTATATTAAAATTTTAATATATAAATTATATAAATTATTATAACAATATAACAAATTAAAAATATTAATAAATAAGTTAACTTTATCAAAATTTTAATATTATAATATAATTTTTTTAAAATTTTAATACTATAATTAAGTTAAATTTTTTTATAATTTTTTTTTTTTACCAACCCAGCCTTAACCTACTTTGGCTCCTCAATTTAGAGAATCGATCCACATAAACGCGGTATAATATGAACTCCTAAAATAATAACTCAATCTTCCATAGTAAGGGCCGACTACATGCAGCCTTAGGATTTGTTATAGGAATTTTGAAAAAAGTGATATGAGATGAGAAGCAGGAGAATACTTATTTTATTATTTGGATATTTAATAAGAACTAGAATAAATATTTTTTATTATTTAAAATTATAATAGTTATTAATACAATGGTGTAATTTTTTTAATATTACTTATATATATATATTTAATATATAATAGAGAAAAAATATAATAAAATAAATGTTGAAAGTTCAAACCGTCTAAAAACTTTTCCAAGGAATTAAAAAAAAAGGGATAGAATGAAACTCTATTACTAAAAAAAATAATAATAATAATGATTTGAGTTCCTTTCCTCGGAATCCATCCTTCCAAATTAGCCCTTAATTTGTGTTCTAATCCACGCGCCAAATTTTTGGGTTTCCCGTTGCTTTATGTTTTGCAATTGTTTACAGTTACAATTGCTCTCCATTGCTTGCTCTTGCTGTCTAAACCCTGTCGGACGGGAAAAAAATCTGCTGCTACGGTAGTCTACGACCGCCGTTCGGATCGGGTCGTTTATTTTCTGTCTTTTGGTGAAGAAACGCCGGTACATATACTCGGAGGAGGATTTCGCCTCCTAGTCTCCGAGTCTGCTTCGCAGGGCTAGGTACAGTTGTCTGTTCGCTTCTTTGAGACTTTTCTCGGTTATTCTTTTGTGATTTGTCTGTATTATTTTTATAGAGAAGAAATTGAGGAACCAGAAATGTAGGTTCAGTTATGCATCCAAAGAATCGTTGAATTAGCCAAGGAAATCACAACAATGCGCCAGGTACTGGGTCCTATGTTCATTTACTTTGATTCTGGATGACATTGGGCTCCTCAGCAAGGTCTAACAATGATACTTTTATCCAGCCTGGCCTATTCAGGTCGACTTCAAGTGCAAATATTTGTTAGAAACAAATCATTCGGTGGATATATTGTCATGTTTCACTCTGTATATTATAACATGGAATGTTTGGGACTTAAAACAGGTATGTGCCATGCTAAACAAGTTTATTTGTTCTTGTTCCGTAATGGTGTTTGCCTTTCTTTTTCCTTTTTCCCCAGGGAATCAGCAGTTAATTCTGGCTTCTGTGTTACGTCATCTGGATCACAAAAATGTCATGCATGCTCCCCAACTTAAAACTCGTGTTATTCAAGTTGCCACATCTTTTGCTATGCAAATTAGATCAGGAAGAGGGTTGGCAGAGATTGTTTTTGTTGGTGACCTTTGCAAGGCATCTCAGGAAAAGCCTTCAAGCCTCCAGTGAATCAATTGGAGAGCAAGAGTTGAACTTGAATATCTTGCTCCGAAGTTCCATTGAGGACTGCTTACTAGAAATAGCCAAAGGGGTGGGTTCACGTGAATGCATTATTTTCTTCTTCGTATTTCGCTGCATGTCACAGTTTTATAATAGATGGTGTCATTGCTAGGGCAACACTTGGATCATTGATAAATGATAATCCTTGTACGAATGATCGCCTTAGCATCAGTCTGTTCACATGCACAGCTAATCACACCTAAAATTAAAAGATGCATACTGCAACTTGAGACAGGATATATGCTAACCTTAGTTTGACAAATTATGATGATATATACTGAATCTTAATATAAATTAGGGGCTACGGAGTACTCCATAGGGAGAGGCATTGTCGAAAACTTAAGTTTGATCAGATTAAACTTTTGCTATTTGTTTTCCTTTTGGAGATTCAGAATGAAGTATGATCCATATTCCCCATTCTGGTGAAATTTCTTATTGCATTGAATGATTTATATATAAGGTATTAGGAGAGTTATTGGTGTTATTGGCAGCTGAAGCGAGTGACTTATCTGATTTTGCTACTTTGGTAGAGTCTAGTGTCTGCTAGAGGATTTCCTCGCTGATGGTAGTTATGTAATTCAATGAGGACACTAGCTCATAGCCAATTACCCATTTAGCAATACCAAGACCATGATGCTTTATAGAACATACCTCATCAAGAGACAGTGATTCCCTGGAATGCAAAATTGTATGATTCTCATCAAGAATCAATTGTGGACCAAACATGAATTCTTCATCAGGCCTGAATGTTTCAACCAGTTGTGTGGCCAAGTCATATACTCCCAGGTTAACAAAAAAAAAAAATTTTTGCTACTTTGGTAGAGTCTAGTGTCTGCTAGAGGATTTCCTCGCTGATGGTAGTTATGTAATTCAATGAGGACACTAGCTCATAGCCAATTACCCATTTAGCAATACCAAGACCATGATGCTTTATAGAACATACCTCATCAAGAGACAGTGATTCCCTGGAATGCAAAATTGTATGATTCTCATCAAGAATCAATTGTGGACCAAACATGAATTCTTCATCAGGCCTGAATGTTTCAACCAGTTGTGTGGCCAAGTCATATACTCCCAGGTTAACAAAAAAAAAAAAAAATCAGAAAGTGAGAGTGGCAGGTTATGCACAAAATATGGTCCCTGAATGAAAGCTCTGTCTTATCTAAGTTTTTTTCCAATTCTTTAAATATCTATATATATAACTGGTACTACATGCCATTTCAGTAAGCTTGTATACTTAGTGCAAATGAATGAATGATGGGTAAAACTGAAGCAGTAAAATATACCATTGTCCCATCCTTTTTTCAGGAGACATTAATGCATATGTAACGTAAATTTAATCTAAACTTCTCGCGTGTTCAGAAGGTTCATTTTATTCTTGTGCTAGCATGTAGTTGTTCAAAAACTAAGAATAAACTATTTTTAGGTGTTACTGAGGCCTGTTCTATATAACTTTCAACTCTTAAATGCAGTATTATCCACTCGTGCTTATCTTTGTGTAGGTTGCAAATGGTTGTGGGCATGCATGCCCAAGAAGCTGCTTTGCCAAGGGACCCGTGGCTGGCCATAAAGCCGCTTCCTGCTAGCCCCTTTGACAATTTCCTCAAGGCTGCTGGGTGTTAGATGAGATAATGGATGCATCTGCTATGTTATCTCTATAGCTCAAACAGAAAATTTCTTCCTAACATAAGTAGCTTGACTTTCATTCAGAAACATGAAAATTAGTCCCTTGCAAGCATTAGGATATGTTAGTCCAAACAACCTCTCGTACTATGATTGTTTTATAAAAGTTCTTTAGTTTAGCCCAAACAAGAAAAGAAATATTTAGTAGGGGATGCTAGTCATTGTGGAAACTGAGATGGGTCAATCTGAACGTTTCAAATCCA
>JASKGM010000013.1:14157248-14182370 GCA_034509205.1 Ceratonia siliqua | reverse complement strand
GAGATCAGCCCCTAAACGGGATGAATTTCCATCAACTAAGCTTAAGTCCGAACCTTCTAAGGATGCCAAACAAGTTGCAACACTAAGACAAGTTAACACCGAATCTACCACTTCTAGAAACCATGACATTAAGTGTTTCAAATGTAAAGGTAAGGGTTATATAGCTAGCCAATGTCTAAATAAAAGGGTGATGGTGATATATGCTCAAGGGGAGATTGAGTTAGAAGATGAACAAGATGAAGATGACTACGAAGGGCAGTGTGCTATAGACGAAGAATCATTAGTGGCGAGACGAGATATTAGTGCGCAGGTTAAGGAAGAAAATAATAACCAACAGGAGAACTTGTTTCACACTCGGTGTTTTGTGAATAACAAAGTTTGTTGCTTCATAATTGATGGAGGGAGTTGCGCCAACGTAGCTAGTACTGAATTAGTAGAGAAATTGGCATTACCTACCATAAAGCATCCACAACCATACCGACTTTAGTGGCTAAACAATTCTAGAAAAGTCAAGGTAACAAAATAGGTATTTATGGCATTTTCTATTAGTAAGTATGAGGATGAGGTGCTTTACGATGTGGTTCCTATTTACGCATGCCACATCCTATTAGGAAGACCATGGCAGTACGATCGACGGGTTACACATGACGGTTTCACTAATAGGTACTCTTTTAGCATTAAAAAGCAGCCTGTATCGCTTGTACCATTGACTCTTAAACAAGTTCTCGAAGACCAACTAAAGATGCAAAAAGTGAGTGAAAGAGAGAGAATCTAAAACTGAGAGAAAAGAAAAAGAGAGGAGAGAAAAACATAAAGGTAAAAATGTGAATGATGGTAAGAGTAAAAAAGAGAATGATGTGGCTGTATTGTGTACAAGAGATGAAAAATTCAATTTCATTGTAAAAAAAAAGTGAGATCAAGAGAGCTTTACTTTTATAACAGCCCCTCATAATACTCAAGTACAAGAAGGCCCTTTTATGTATTAATGATCTTACCGGTTCTTTGCCAAGCAATATTGTTTCTCTTTTGCAGGAGTTTGATGATGTTTTTCCCGAAGAGGTCCCTCATGGTTTACCTCCAATTCGAGGGATTGAACATCAAATTGACTTCATACTCAGTGCATCAATTCCAAACCAACCTGCCTATAGGAGCAATCCTAAGGAGACAAAGGAACTTCAAAGGCAAGTAGGTGAATTGTTGGAGACGAGATATGTGCATGAAAGCATGAGTCCTTGTGCGGTTCCAGTGCTGCTAGTTCCTAAGAAGGATGGGACATGGAGGATGTGTGTTGATTGTCGATCCATCAACAACATAACGATAAAGTATCATAATCACATTCCTAGACTAGATGATATGTTAGATGAACGTCATGGTTTTTGTGTTTTTACAAAAATTGATCTTAAAAGTGGATATCATCAGATTAGGATGAGAGAGAGAGATTCAATTTTTGTGGTGGTAGATAGATTTTCTAAGATGGCACACTTCATTGCATGTCATAAAACTGATGATGCATCACATACAGCTAATTTGTTCTTCAAAGAAATTGTTAGGTTGCACGGCATGCCTAGGACCATTGTTTCTGATAGGGATACAAAGTTTTTGAGTTACTTTTGGAAGACTTTGTGGGAAAAGTTGGGAACCAAGTTGTTGTTTTCTACTACTTGTCATCCACAAACTGATGGTCAAACTGAAGTAGTAAATAGAACTTTGTCTTCTCTGTTGCATGCTATCATTAAAAAAAACTTGAAAACATGGGAGGACTATTTACCACATGTTGAATTTGCTTACAACAGACGTATACATTCTGCAACTAAGTTTTTCCCATTTGAAATTGTGTATGGTTTTAATCCATTGTCACCCTTGGATTTAACTCCTTTACCTTTGAGTGAATGTGTAAACTTAGATGGCAAAAAAAAGGCTGAATTAGTGAAGCAGATTCATGAAAAAGCACAACTACACATTGAAAAAAGGGCTGAACAATATGTTCGTCAAGCCAACAAGGGACACAAAAAGGTAGTGTTTGAACCAGGAGATTGGGTTTGGTCACACCTGAGGAAAGAACGTTTTCCGGAACAACAACGTTTGAAACTCCTACCTCGGGGTGATGGACCATTTCAAGTGGTGGAATGCATCAATGACAATGCCTACAAGCTTGAGTTACTAGGTGAGTATGGTGTTAGTGCAAGCTTTAACGTTGCTGACTTATCTCCTTTTGATGTAGGTGATAATTTAAGGACAAATCCTTTTCAAGAGGGGGAGAATGATGCACAAAAAGTTGCTCAATCCACATGCAAGAAGAGGAATTCAATCGTAGGCTTCGAGGGACTCAAGGGCAGCATTCACGTGATCCATTAAGCTTGTCAAGTGGGCCAATCACAAGACTTAGAGCCAAGAGATTTAAAGACACTTTAAATGGGTTGATTTAACAAGTTGGTGAGATGGCAAATACATGGAGGCCCGGCATAAGCCCAACTCAGATTCAAGGGAACCTAGTCACTATGATTAAGGTTCTAGAAGATTTCAATTGAGGGCTACACATTTTTCAACATTAGAGGATTATGTTAATTAGTTGTTTTATTTTAAGAGGAGTCTGAATTAATTGTTTTATTTTAAGAGGGGTCTAAATTAGTTGTTTTATTTTAAGAGGACTTTTGAATTAATTGTTTTATTTTAATATTATTTTATTTTAAGAAGAATTAACCTCATGTCAAAATAACATTAGTGTATTTTATGTTAGGATTAGAACTCAACTCCTATAAATAGGATTGAGCCTTGAACGTTTTTAAGAATCATATTGAGAATAATAATATTGAGAGGCTATTGCTTCCTTCTTCATTCTTGAACTTATCAAGTTAATTCTTGTGGCGTTCAAACAATCAGACTTATCTCTTTGATTCTTGAGTAGTTCTTGGGATTCTTGGTGTGGCATCTTCGAACATTATAATTCTTGGTTCTTATCTTGTTAGATAATGAGTCAAGGCTCAATATTCTTGAAGAACTTGGGATTTGAAATTTACGTTGGTGTTGAGTTTCGTCACGTTGTTGGCGAGGTTCATATCATGGAAAGCAATGAAGTGTACTAGAGAAGCACCTTCGGTTTCCCACTAGTTGCAGATGACATCCTCTAATTTACCGAGGCCACTGTGCACAAGCTCGAGATTTTAACAGCTAATGTGAATAAATTTTGCAGAGCTTCTAGTAAGTAAAAATTTTGAAAACAAGCCATTGAACTTGAATATTTTTGCTAAATTTAAACCCAACTATAAATTTTAAAAATAAATTTTAAATTTAAACCTAATTAAATATTTTATATATTTAAAGTTAAGAAAATATTGAAAATTGATCTAATTTTAAATTTAAACCTAATTAAATAATTTATATATTTGAAATACTTTTTATTAACAAAAAATTTATAATTTAAATTATTTATTTATTCATTCCTTAATAATAATATTAATATAAAATGCAAAAAAAAGAAATAAATTTAAAACTTTTTTATAATCAATAAAACAAATTTAAAGATTCTTTAAAAAAAATTTAAACATAAAGTATTTAACTAAAATTCTATTAAAAGTTAAGTTAAATTATAATACTTTTTGAGCTTCTAAAGAAAATCCATGTTACAACGTAACGGCCAGAAAAAAGGCACGACATTGACCTTAAGGCGACAAAAGAAAAAAATACAGAGATAAAAAAAAAAATAGAGTCGCCACCAATTGATTAGGTAGATAATTAGAATTTTTTAAAAACCAAATACTGGCCCTTGGAATCAGAGAAAAGGTTCGGGAGTCTAATTACCCGTAGGGAAGGTGTTAGACACCTTACAATGCCCATCACTAAGGATGGTTATCCTAGATTGTTTGTGCTAAAAATTTTGTATTTTAATTGATTTAATTACCCCTTTTGTTATCGTAATTTAGAGAAAAATAAAGAAGTAAGAGAACCGGACCTATCTTACTGTATAAGTACTTACGTATCTCAATGGGGATCAAGGTTCACGTAGTTCAAAAATATTTGTCATATGCCTAAGGCGGATATGTGACCTCAACCCTAAAGTATAAAGTAGTTTGGTTTGATGAGATAATGTAAGAGAATAAATCTTTGCTCAAAATCATGAGGGGCAAGGACAATATGGAAGGATAAAAAGTCTATCCAAAGCCTATGGGTGAGAAAAGACAATATAAAAGAATAAATCTTCATATCAAGCTTAAGACAACATGAAAAAATTACTTTCCACATATTGTTCATGAAGAATTATGTCAATACGGAAATAAATTTTCACACAAAGCCTAAGTCATTATAGGAAAACAATTCTCCATATAATATTGATGAAAAGCAAGTTAATGAGAGATTAAGGCCTTGTTTGGAACAGGTTTTTAAAATTATTTTTTGTTTTATGAGAACAAAAACACTTGTTTAGGTAAGTGTTTTCATAGTTGTTTTTAAAAACAGTTTCCGAAAACAATGACTAAAAAACAAAAAATAGAAAATAATTTTTTTTTTGTTTTGACTTGTTTTTATCATATGTTTTCTAAAAAACACGAAAAACAGCTGATGAAAAATATTTTTACCTAAACAAATTTTTTGTTTTTTTGTTCTATAAAACTATTTTTTATAATTGTTTTCAAAAACTTTAAAAAAATAATTAAACAAAAATAATTTCAAACAGCCCCTAAATCTCTACATGAAACTTGACATAATAAGAGAACAATTCTCTATATTATGTTTACAAAAGGAATGGTGATCCTTGAAACCACCTTGAAGGACGAAAGTTAAAAAGTCAAACTTTTGTTTTGAAACCCATATTGTTTTTCTTATTTTGGGTCCTTGCAAACCTATTTTTAAGTTTAAATCCTGATTATGTCTTTTAAAAGATGCTAAGTAATGGGTCTTTGGAACCCAAAGTTCTAAAGAAATTTATGAAAGTTACCAAATAGATGGGCCCTTGAAACCCATTTCGAAAAATCAAATTCAATGGCCATTCAAATCCTTTGAAAAATAGATTTATAAGAATTTCTTAAGAACATTATTGGGTCCTTAGAACTCAATGTTCATTTTTTTTTCATTCTAAAAGAATGCTTTTGGACCTTTGGACAATGACATCCCTCTTCTCATTTGGGCCCCTTTTGACAAAAGAAATACCATTTTTTATTGGCCTCTTATCATATCACAAAAAATAGACTAAGCCTTTGAAGGCCTTTGATCTAAAAATTACTTTACCTATATACATGTATGCCCATTTTCTTTTTAGTATTTTTTTTAATGAAGGTAATATAGTGAAAATTAATTAAAGAAAAATAAAAATAACTAAATAAACAAAAACAATGAAATAATACAAAATCATAAATCTAATAACTAAATCACATGAATTAGGTTCGTAAGAGGGTTTATGTACAAGAAATAGAACAAAAAGGATAATAATCGAACAACAAAACTTATACAACCTAATTTAAAAGGTACGCAAGCACATAATCAAATAGATAAATAATATATCAAACATTCAAATGCTAACTGTACAGTAAAATACAAAAAATTGTGAACTAGAGCTAAAGGGTAATTAATGCCTCAAAATATTGCAAGTTCAAAAGCAATCCCTATATATCAGGTTAAGCCCCATTCAAGTTAGCAAACCATCGAAGCAAATTTTTTTTTTTTTTCGGAACAACAGTTTATAAAACCAAATCGAAATCCCCTTTTGAAACAAATTATAAACATCAAACTAGAACCATTTTGAAACAAACTATGTCATCAAAGCCAGCATGCAACAGATTTCAACTCAATACCCAAAATGTAGATTAACAAGATATTGAATCAGAATTCATCTTTAAAACCAACAAATTAGGGAATATCCAACTAGAACCACATTTCGAAGAAAATAGATCTAAACTAGTAAACAAGTTAGTTCTTGAACAAACAAATTATGTCGCCAAGCAAAACCAGAACCAAAAGCATTTCTTGTAGGAAACAGGTTATAAACTAGCAAAAAAATCAATCAGTTTTTGAACAGATAAAATCTGAACCTAGCAAAATCAATCAAAACCCACATCAAGTTTTCTAAAACAAACAGATTCTAAATCGTAAACCAACAACCCAAAATTATCTTTTGAACAAATAAGATATGTTGCCAAGCAAAACCAGAAATGGAACCATTTTTCGAAGGAAATAGAATTACAAAACTAATATCCTAACGCATAAGAGGCAACCCATCAGCCAAATACCCCTAACCAACATACCTCTCTGTGTGATTCAAAGTAGTGAAATCCTTTTTCCTTTGAGAAAACTTCAAAAAAGCCAGATACCTCTCCTTCGCAAACTTCAAAAATGCTCCCTAGGTCCTCGATTTCTCCCAAATGTCAAGCAAACTCACTTTAGCCCCTTTTTGCTCTCGATTTCATGGTTCTCGGACTCACCTAGCCCTCGGTTTCATCCCCTGATATGCACTCTTTGCTTTCTTTGAAGAACATCCTCAGTTTCGCGATGAACTCTGTAGATCAACTTCTGCCTTCCTTCCATTTCTGTTTCATGATTCTCTATTTTCCCTCCTGGTTTCCTGATCTTCCCTTCTTCTTATAATCCAAAGAGGATACCAAGTCCCATGCTCCTCGCAGGAATCTCGTGAATATAGTGATATGAACCTCGCCAACAACGTGACGAAACCCAACACCAACGTCAATTTCAAATTCCAAGCTCTTTAAGAATGTTGAGCTTTGACCCGTTATCTAACAAGATAAGAACCACACCAAGAATCCCAAGAACTACTCAAGAATCAAGGAGATAAGTCTGATTGTTTGAATGCCACAAGAATTAACTTGATAAATTCAAGAATGAAGAAGGAAGCAATAGTCTCTCAATATTATTATTCTCAATATGATTGTTAAAAACATTCATAACTCAATCCTATTTATAGAAGTTAAGTTCTAATCCTCATATAAGGTAAACTAATGCTATTTTGTCATAAGGTTAACTACTTTTAAAATAAAACTCTTATTAAAATAAAACAACTAATTTAGACTCATCTTAAAATAAAACAACTAATTAACATAATCCTCAAAGGTTGAAAAATGTGTAGCCCTCAATTGAAATATTCTAGAACCTTAATCATAGTGACTAGGTTCCCTTGAATCTGAGTTGGGCTTGTTCAGATTCTCCATGTTTTTACCATTTCACTAACTTGTTGAATGTGCCCATTTAACGTGTCTTTAAATCTCTTAACTCTAAGTCTTGTAATTAGCCCACTTGGCAAGCTTAATAAATCATGTGAATGCTACCCTTGAGTCCCTCTAGCCCACATGTGAATTCCTCTTTTTGCATGCTTGATTGAGCAACTTTGTGTGCATCATAGAGGCTATAGCATCAAAAGCAGCAAGCTATCCTCCTTTGTTACACATGGGACCAGCGTGAAATACAAGTGTGCAAATGGGGAAGAGAGTAAGCGTTGTAAAGAAGAGCCATGGCAAATGCGTGGGGGACCAGGGTACACAAAAAAGGAAGAGAGGCAGGCACTATTGGTGGCTATGGCAAATAGCATGGACGGGCGCAAAGGTGTAATTGTGGTGCATAGAGAAGTGCTACGGCATCCAAAGAGGGGGAAACCGGGTTGCAGATTTAGGCTTCTCGGGTACGGGCCCTAATTAGTGGGTTGAATGGTTGATTAGGTAGGCTACCAAAAAAAAAAAGATTTGATTTCTTTTTTATTTCTTTTAATTCTTTCTTTTCTTTTCTTTTATTATTATATTTTTTTCTTTTCAATTTGTTTATTTGTTTATTTTATGATTTTTCATTATTACTGATTTTATGATTTTTATTTATTTTATTTTCTTAATTTTTTAAAATATACATTTTTTAAAAACAACCTCTTACAATCCATAAATATTTTTATAACAAAAACAAATCTGTATATTTAAAATATCTTAAAAACGACACTCAATTTTAAAAATAAACTGAGCCCAAGCCTTTAATTTTGCTTTTTCATTTTCCATAATAGTGGTGGGAGTACAAAATCAAATGCTTGCTTGTACAATTAAGTTTTTTTTTGGGGTCAAAAACAAGAATTCTATCGCTGGGGAACAGGCACAGAGGCTTGGTGACAACAGAAGACATAAAAGGACTGCTAAACGTAAATCATGAGGCAACACACCTATAAAAATTGAACTAATATTATACAACTATCCATCAAGCGAAGACACACTAGTGGAGGCCTGCTCTTCCTTGTACTACCTGTAACAGCCCTTGGTGAGGAATGATGACAACTGAAAGCCCATATGCAAAAATGGCAACTGAAATCATCTCAAAATGCTGAAAATGCCTGAGCATACACATTTATATGCAAGGTGCCACCAAAATCCAGGCTCGATTTAAGCATCATCCTCATCTTTATCCAAGCAAACTGATAAATAGCTCAAGATGAAGCCATCAAGATCTCCCTCAAGAACAGAATCGGGATCTGAAACCTCATAATTAGTTCTAAGATCTTTCACCATGCGGTAAGGCTGCATTATAGATAGAAATGAGGGTTAAGGTGCTGCTTGGATCATCAAATCAAACCAAAAAAATAGAGGGCATGTACTATTTCAAACCGTACATGGAGCACATAACTACGTATCTGGTTGCCCCAAGTTATATCAGTGAGAGACTGTGTATGCTGTGCATTCAACTGAGCCTGACGTGCCATCTCCAGTTGATCTACTCGAGACTGAAGCACAGCCATTGCTGAAGCCTTATTCTGATGTTGTGATCTATATTTGAATCATAATCAGACTCAAAATTTAAAGCACAGTAACACTTAAATCTATAAGCAATGCATGAGCCCCTTCGCCCCTCTTTTAATTAAACCAGTATGCACACGCATTTCATACCTTTCATTCTGACAAGTGGCAGTAACTCCTGTAGGAATGTGAACTATTCTTACAGCACTTTCAGTTGTATTAGCATGCTGGCCACCAGCACCCCCAGAACGAAATCGTTCAATTCGGAGATCAGATTCACTGATTTGTACATGAGCAGATCTATCACCAAGGATTGGGATCACTGCTACGGCAGCAAATGAAGTATGTCGTCGCTTATTACTGTCAAAAGGTGACATGCGCACTAGCCTGTGCACTCCTACTTCTGCTTTGGCATATCCAAATGCATAGTCTCCATCTACTTTAATTGTTGCTCGCTGAAAAACTAAATTGACTCAAAACACTTCTCTAAAATAAAAATTGAAACCTAAGTAAAAGGAGGACAATAGCCTACAGCCTAAGGGAAAGTTCTATTGCAGGTTCCTGAATGGAAAATAAATCCTCAAGGTAATCTTGCTTGGAGCTCAGATCCAAGTTAAACTTGGTCTTTGGAAATCATAAACCATAGTCACATAAAAGTTGCTGAGACATTAATGCAAGCATGTGAGTGCCGTGTGTCAAATATTTTTAAATTCAAGGAAGATGGTAAGAAGGAGAACCTTGATTCCTGCAATCTCACCAGGCATTTCATCCACTACAGTTACTTTATACCCTCGTCGCTGGGCCCATGATTTATACATCTGCATAACCATTGCAGCCCAGTCCATACTCTCCGTACCCCCAGCCCCAGCCTGAACCTATAGTAAATAATAAAACAGCAAGGTTTAATAGCCACGCATACAACCACAGCTCATGTTCATTAAACTACTGATGCTAGCAATGGAAAAAAAAGAAGTTATCATGTTCTTAGACACAGATTGAGAGCTTAGGCATATATAAGGACACTCATCTAGAAGAATACTGATGCTCTAATATCAACAACAACCTCAATGTAACAAGAACATAAATCCTGCTCCCCTGCAAGCAACGCCTCTAGCTCTTTTTCTTTTAAATTTCTTCTCATATTAAGCAATGCTTTCAAAGATTCCTGCACAGGGAGAGAGTCTCTGCATGAATAAAAATTGGAATTTACTAGTAAGAAAGGATCCATGCAAAACTTATAACCTTGTAAGAAAAGAAACTATAGTGATATATGCATTTGACACTCATGACAATGATGCATGTTTTCTCTAACATATAATAAGTTGAATCCCCCAACATTCCAAATACAATGTTCATTAATCCAGTTCCTTCCTAATTTTATTACTAATGACAAATTGAAAATTAAATTATATCTTAATCACTGATATGGGTTTGATTTTCCAGTTAGATAATTTATTCTCTATTTTTTTCACTATACTTTTTATACTGAATCAAATGTAGATATGATGGAGATTCTAAAGTATCACACCTTTATATGTAAGACCCCAGTAGTAAAGCAGATGAATACATGCATAGGAGTAGAAGTAAGTACCAACCAATTCCAAATCTTCGTCATTCTCTTCTCGAGCAAGCTTTATCATGTCAATATGCTCCAGTAGTTCTTGCTCCAATGCACTTACCTCCTTCATTTTCACTAGGAGTGAACCATACTCACGGCTTATAGTACCTGCATGCACAGGATCATCCCAAATGTCTGGCTTACTCAGCTCGGCAGACAGCATATCCAACCTAATCAACAATTTTGTCCACTGCATAACACACTCAGTTACATTACAGAGATCGTATGCTGTCCAATATCAATATTTGTTCAAGATCTTTCAAACAGACAATAACTTCAAATGTCCAATCTAAGTAAGCTGAGAACCACTAAACACAAATACTCAAATAAATGGCAGTTATAAACTACTTTCCACTATAGCAAAATTATGCATAAGAGCAGACTAAAATGAGCTATTCTATGTATATAGAAGTGAAAAATAAAATTTGGGGATTAAATTTGAGCTTTACCTGTAAGCGTCGTTTGATCAAATGAATAGATTGAGCTACAACAGTGGCATAACTCTTCCAATCACCCTCGTTCTCGTCCAGAATTGTCCAATTATTAGCTAGAATTCTATCCACTGTCAGCCCATCAGAGGTTGACTGCTCGGCTACCTGAGATCCCCAGAAGCGAATCGTTGTGGGAAAGGCCAGATGTTGGTGACACCAGTAAAAGGGATAGTCAATTCGAAGCAAATTTGCTTGAGAACAGAGAATATTCTTTCTTACAAATCTACATCGGGTAATCATAATATTTTTTTGAGGAACAGGATGTGAGAAATGGCGACACCTTGACCCAAACCAGAACCAGCTTGAAGGAGCAAAAATGTGATGTGAGTAAGATGGATTTCCCACAAATTTTTGTAGTAATGGTGAAACAGCAGAAGAAAATAAGTGTGAAATTCGTAGGTTTTGAGCATTTATTTTGGACCTTCTAAACAATCTTTGTAGGAAATTGGACATACTTTCATCCAAGTTGTAATGAAAATAAAGCAACTAGGGACGCTCTATAAAAAAAGAATGCTTTTCACACAGGCTCAATTTAGCTTTCTGAGGGTTTAGTAGGAAACTCCCGAGTTCAGTTTTCAGGGTTTATTTTCTTTCTTTCCTTCTTTCTCGCAGTTTGGTATGATGAAGATGACGCTTGAGCAGTCTTACAGGCCGTCACCACGGCAATGTCATTTCATGGACCCTGGCTTGATGAGCCACCAATGCACATCAACAATTCGTAATTGGTCGAAAACTCTAAACTCAAGACGTTTAGAACATTTCATTTACGGATCTCAATTTCAATCACACAATCTTATGATTAAAATTGAGATCTTAACAACCTTGAATGTAACATAATCATCACTACTAAATTCTGATCCATCATCATCATCCCTCGAGTCAACTACGTATATTTAAAAAAAAAAAAACATTAATATATAAGCATTTCACTACTATTCAATATAACAATAATCAAGAATAAAAAAACTACCAAAGGTTACCGTCTCCAACACGAATCTAATCCTCAAGACAAATCTTATAGCATTTCTGATATTCACCACAATTCTTACTACAATAATATCCATGTGCAGTTTCATCTCATCAAAGCACTCTCTTAAGCACTTTCTTAACCAATAAAGTTGATAGTTTCATAAAGTTGATGGTACTAATCTTGATCTTTAAAATTCCTGTAGATTATTTTTATTTCATTTTTAAAGTCTAAACATAACATAAGGATCACAATTTGAAAGGGAATACCAAATTAGAGTACTTGCAGCTGTAACAGTAAGTCAATTCTAAACAACTATTGGTTAGAAAAACATGCAAAGTGCATTAAACCCTATTTCTAAAATGCAAAGCATAGAAATTCAAGAAAAATGCAAATACAAGATTTCCAAAAAGGTTTCATATCTTAGTAATTGACAAAACCAAGAAGAACAAGTCTTGAGAGATTCAACTGTAGCTATGGAAAAGTCTGAAGGCTTTCATATACTCTTGCAAACGAAGAAAAAAGGTTTCATATATATTAGCAATTGACAAAATCAAGAAGCATAAGTCTTGAGAGATTCAACTGTAGCTATGGAAAAGTTTGAAGGCTTTCATATACTCTTGCAAACAAAGAAAGACAGGAGGAAAAAACCAGAATAAGATTAATGTGACCACATTAATTTAATTAATCGAGACACATGATCCAAATTAAGCATCTCCAGTAAATATTTCTATGTATCTAATTAGAAAAGGAAAAGAAATCGGAAATCTCATTCTGTCAACACTCCGAAAAAGTAATGGACCATTTGTCTTCTTCCATTTCTTTTCTATTCTTGAACTTCCCCATAATTTCATTTCCAACATTCTCATTCTATGCCACTATTAAAAGTATACCATATTTAAAAAACGAGACTAAAAATATTAAACAAAATCTTCCATACATAACAAGAATTAGTTTTCTTCTGTGCCTCACACAGTTCTTATTTCAATCTGACAGGGACTCTTTGTAACTGTAAGGCCAAAAAATTTCCCAACAACTCTCCTAAACCGTCTCATTTTGTCACCCAATATATATATAAAACCACCTTCTCTCTTCACTTCGAAACCAGTAATTGAAGTGACTTAACCAAATGGAGAATTCTCCTCTTCTCCATTGGCAGGACTTGTTATGCTATGTAGACAAATGACTCTAATGTCAGGACATTGAAGTTGAAAATCTTGAAGTGGAACCCCGAGCAAAGAAAAGACAGTAATAATGACTCTAATGTCAGGGCAGTTGTTACCTACAAAATGAGCTTTTATGTAAAATGTAAAATCCAATGTTTTATCACAAAGAACGCAAGAATGTTAAAGACAAATGCACACTTCGAGAGGTAGGAGGATAAAAATTGATGGACTGGATCTCCTAAAACATACACTGAGGAACTGTTTGAACACATGGTCAAGCAAACCGTAAGCTGCTTAGAACTGAAATATATGGTATATGCATACCTTTCAATGAGAAATAGCAGAGTTTTAAAGTCAAAAGATAGTGATAATGGAGACTATAATCCTCAACTACTTTTAAGAAATTCTCCAAATGAAAGAGTCAAAAGCGTCACTTATCTTCCACTGCATACAATGTTGAACTCAGAATTAGCATCAACCTAGCAATGGGCAAAGTAAAATTATCCTAAACCAATCCAATCAGTAGAATGAAGAAGTATAAACAGATCATTATGATTTAACGAGAAAACCTAGAATCTTAATCGGCTACTACAAAGTTCCCTCACCTCTTGTCACATAATGAACACTTTGTTCACCGTTTCCAGAGAATAAAAATGGCAATGGCAGTTGGGGTCTGCGAGTAGATTTTAAAAATTAGGCCTATGGCCTTATTAGACTGGGCAAGGTATGTTCAAGGATATACCTGGCCCCTGAACAGGTCTAAACACAACCCCAATCAAGCTCTAATTAATGGCAGCCACAAATCCCACAAGTATCAGAATACATCGTCATCAGATTGTCTAGCAATAGCGCAAGAAGAACATGGAGTCAACTTAAAGACGATAAATCAAGTTACGCCTCTGGACCGAAGAACAAATTAAAACCCCCAAATAACAGGGCAATCAAACCACAAATCTGAACCCAACAAACTAGAGGGAATTCGACAACAGAGCAAACCAAAATAGCAAAATAGAAGAAAGAAACCCCCAAATTTAAAACCAAATCAGTAGTACAATCCAATCAGAGAAAGAACTCATGGGTAAATCAGAGCCAGAACCATGGGCAAAACGGGATTAACAGCAGAGCTAGGAAGTCTCGAAAAAACAAGGCAACAGAACCCGAAACTCAGAAGCAAAATCAACAGACCACGAACCACAAAATCAAAGAGACAAAATACAAAAACAAAGAATCCCAAATCTGAAAAAGAACCAGACAGCAAAAATCACAAGAAAAAACCTCCCAGAAATTTCACCGAAATCAACCCCAAAGCTTAAACGGAATTAACCCATTGAGAGTCAGAACAAAGTAGATGAGAAACCCCAATTTAGAGGCCGGAAATTGCAAGAAAAACGGAGAGTTCTCACTTAGGTGCCGGCGATTAAAGAACAGCGATCTCCTCCTTTCAGCTTCCCCACTTCCTCGAGCTGCGGTCGTGAGAATGGGCTTGCCGGCGGCGAACTGGTGAGAGTGGAGTTGAGAAGAGTTTTGAGGAGGGTGGAAGTGGAAATGGAGTGGAAAGTAGGGTGGGGCTAACGCTTTTCAGAGGTGGAATCTTCTAGTTCTTCCTATTTGACCCGAAACCGATCGATCTAGCCAAGAGCAGGTTGAAGAGACCTCTAACAGGCCTTGGAGGACCGAACCCACGCATGTGGAAAATTCCAGGGATGACTTGTGGCTAGTGTTGAAAGGCCAACCCAGATCAGATAAAGCTGGTTTTCTGCGAAATCTATTTCAGTAGAGCGTATCATGTCGATGGCCCGAGGTAGAGCACTAATGGGCTAGGGTGGGCCCCATTTCGCCTTACCAACCCGAATACATAACAAGGTCTTTTCAATAAAATCAAATCATTTTTTTGATATCAACAAAAAAAAAAAGTGTGACCATAACAAAAGGTTAAAATGTCTAAAAGTCAGTTTTATTAAATTTTTTTTGTTTGTTCTTTTTTGAAGAATTTTTTTTTTCTTTTTCTCTGATCACCATTCACCATTGCATGGTGATCAGAGTCTTTATCATCTCTATCTTTATTAAATGTTTAGAGTATTTATCATCTCCATCTTCTCCTTCCGCTTTTATGGTGAAAAAAAATCAGGTGCAAGTTGTTCCCATTGCATGATCTAGCAGTGTGTACGTTGATATTAAAGAGCGTAAATGACTTCCTATGCTAATCAATCTCCATTTACATTTGGAATCAAATTCTTAGCTTGTATTGGTCCATAATCAGTTAACAATTGCAGTAGATGCTAAGCATTTACAGTCATTCTTAGGATTGACTAATTATGCTAGATCTTCTGTTCCAAATCTTTCTACATAGCTTAATCATCTTCAAAAGAAGCTCAAGAAATGAAAGAATGGTTTTGGGATAAACATTATTCTTACTGTATAAAGCATATTAAGCAGTTTGACTGCTTAATTGCCAAAAGTTAGAGAAGATATCTCTCCTTTTAGCTGAAGGAGAATGCAGAGAGGAATACAAAGCTAAAATTAGGAAAGTAACATGAGGTGAAAATTCCAGTTTTGAACATGACGACCCCACCATAATTAATTAAGTTCTCCTTTTAATTGTTTGAGACAATTTTCAAAGTTCTGATCCTAAATTGCTCTTACTTCCTTTATTGCACACATTTGTCCGTTAGAACTCTCCATAGAATAAAGACTTTGGCTTAACATTTCCAAAGGTATTAATGCCTATGTAAATGTATATATATTGCATGTTATTTCATACTGGGTCTTCACGTTCAATTTAGTAATGATATGTCCATTAGTAACTTCATGTCTATCCATTATCTCCCGATTGAAGTAGGTCTTTGGAAAGAAATAACATTAGTATGTCTAGCTCGATTTCAAATTCACAAGGTTTAATAACTAATGATTTGTTTGCACTAATCCTAATACATAGCACTCTACATCAACAAAGTAAACATCGGCATTGACCATTAATAAACAAAATTACAGTTACAACATGAATATAACAAAGCATTTGCCATTCTAAAGCAAAGCATTTGAACACCAAGAGGGTAGAAATCTCAAACACCAAAAAAGGAAGAACGAAACCAAATAACATATTCTAGCATAAATCTAAAATTACCCAAGGAAAAATCCAAGAGGGAAAAAATTACCTATTGATTGTTATCCTTTGTAAGAAATAGTAAGGTATAGACTTTGAAGCAAACTTTCTCCCAAGAACCTTGCCCTTTTCGATGGAGACTAGAAGGTAGCGTGTAACATCCCTTTATACAGTTGGCACTAGTGTTTCTCTCCTTCCTGGTTGTTCCACAGTGGTGAGAAATCAAGTTGGTGGAGAAGGGAGAGATCAAGTGGAGACTACAGAGCTTGCTATGGAGTTGCAGCATGGACACTAAGATAGGTTGCAGTGCAGATGTGTAACTTGGCTGGGTAGGGTCGTCTGGGGACCTAGATCTTGTTAGGTACATGACCGGGTTCAATTAGATCAAATGGCACCTAGTGCCTGCCCATGCTATCCCCTACCCCCTGCTCGCATATTCGACGTCTAAGAAATAATTAGATCACCTCATGATCCAGGCATGTCATTTGGATATGTTTTATGGTAATAGGCTTAGGCCTATTTGCGAAAATGGACTTGTAAGATTTTAATTTGGACATGGATATCTAATTTAATAAGTTGGGCTGAGTATATCCAGGTATCTATACCTGGCCCATGATCTCTTCTACTTATCACATCTTGATATTATGGATGACACTAGTATCTTAGATAACATATCAAATATAGGCAAGGCATCTTGCCTAGTGTGACTCAAAATATCAAGATTAAGATGACTACATAAGAAACACTTTTTGACTTCCTATACTAATCAATCTCTAATTACATTTGAAATCAAATTCTTGCTTGTATTGGTCCATAATCATAAAATTAACAAATGTATCTATCTCTAATTGAAGACTTTTGGCCTGTGTTGAGCACAATATATAATAGGATGTTTGAGCACAATTTATTTTAGTTGTCAAATCTAATCTCCTACAAAAATGAGAGTGTTTACAAGTTTTCTTTTACCCAAATTACCTTTATATTTCTTACAACATAATCCTCTGACTTTCTACTCAAATCCACCATTTCCGTCTATCAAATTCTATAAGGCAAGTTGTTCACAAAGTTTTTTTGGTTTCAAAAATATCCTGTTCATATTTTATCCTAAGTGTCATCTCTTGAAAATTTGGTAATGGTTGGATCTTGGCACTGTTATACACCACATATGAATTCTTAATAAAGGGAAAAAATAACAAAACAGCTTCAATATGTCATTCCTCTATTTCCCTCAATGTTCTAATGCACACAATGGATATGGACTGAATTGTCTCACGACGTTTCAACCCAGCTCACATACCACTTTAATGGGCGAACAACCCAGCCCTTGTAACATACTATAGCCCTAAGTGGCGAAGAGCCGACATTGAGGTGCCAAACCTTCCCGTTGATGTGAGTTCTTAGGGAAGATCAATTTGTTATCCCTAGATTAACTTTTATTCCTTGAGTGATAACCCTTCCACATAGCATCGTTGGATCACTAAGGCTGACTTTGCCATTACTTGACGGGTAGGTAGTCTTACAGTCAAGCTTCCTTATACCTTTGCACTCGAGGACCAATCTCTATCTAGCTCGAGGAAACCTTTGACTTCTGTTACCTTTTTGGGAGGCTTACGCTTATTAGAAACGTTCTATTGGAGACTGTCCTCTGGCCCATAGGTCTTAGCACAAGGTTAGAATTCTAGCTCTTCTAAAGTGGTATCTCATGATAGCTCAGGGCCTCCTTCTAAATCTCAGTGATAAAGCGCTTCTTTAGTGACTTTGATTTTGACTTTAAAATCATATCATCATCTACTACTTCTCCTCCCATTCTCTACTCGAGATAGTCTTTGACGCGTCTTCATCGCCTCTCAAAGAGAAGGCACTGTTAAGATTATATTGATGAGAAGGCATACTTATCTTACTGGTAGTTATTACCCCACTTCATCTCCTTGCTTCTTGTTTCATTTTCTCTATCCATTTAATCACTTCGAAAAAGATTTTTTTACTAAAATTGTATAAATTAGTCCACAACCATTTGGTCAATTTTGTAGATTTCTTGGTAAGTTTCGTACAACGACCCCAAAAAAATATCTTCACTCTACATCTTCTTTCTTGCCCTCACTCTCTCAAATACTTTTTCCAAGTTTATTATATGATTAATTATATTTTAGAAATTTGGAAAAGCCTTAGTGGTTCACGAGGTTGATGATTTTCTTGAAAAGAATAAGTGATTTCTTTTTATACATATTTTATTTATATTTCTTATAACATACAAGCTTTATTCCATTGCTTTCTGTTGCTATTATTTTTCTTAACCCATTTATACTTCGTTGAATGAGTGGATTAAGGAGACAAAAACTCCAAAAGATAGTGTAAGCATTTAAAAGCCTAAATTATGCATAAGAATAATTTGAATGAGCCAATATGGGTAATTGTCCTCATTTAGGCTAATGTGGCTTTACCGGTGCACTTTAGTATCAGTTTCATATTTTGTGGAAAGACAATGTTCAGTTTGTAGAAAACTCGAGTGTACTCTCTCTCTCTATAACATTGATTCATACACTCGTTGTATCTTTATTCATACTTGTTTTTAGTATTAATTTTTCAAAATTCAAATGGTATATTTATTTCTTGGCTCTTCTTTGTCACAAAAATTCTACTCCAATCATGATTTGATCTTCAAAGTGGAAATTGGTACTTGTTGACTTTGGTCAAACTGACAAATGAACAAGCCTTTGTCTCCTGGTTCCCTTTCTTCCATGATAGTCCATATCTCTGCTACTAGTAACAATTGTCTTTTTCTTTGCTCATCTGCCACCTATCAGTTTGGCTCTTGCCTCATGCTTTAACTACAACATGTTACTACTACGACCATCCTGATCGAAGAGGATTTATATTCTCATGCTTTTCTCTCTACTTTTCTTCTACTTTGTGTGCTATCCTTATATGGATTTCCTGTTTTCTTTCCTTGTATACCTTTTGTTTTATTATTCTTTGTACTCTTGCTCATCTCTGTATATTAGGCAGCTTTCCAAATCAATACACAAGAACTTTTGGTTCAAACACAAAACTTACATGGTATCAGAGCGGTTGTGAAGACTCCCACCATGTCATCCTGATTTCTAGTTACCGTGAAGATGTCCAAGGAAACAGAACAGCAAAATGCCATGGCCGACGCTTCAACTGCAACACCTAAAATCAGTATGAATGTGGATTCCCTATATTATCTTCATGCTTCAGATAATTCAGGCTAAATGTATGTGAGCAAACCTCTTCGATATGGCAACTATGGCCTTTAGGTAAAAGAGATGAAGAATACTCTATTTGCCAAAAACAAATACGGCTTCATGGATGGCTCTCTTTCAAAACCAGTGCAAACTCATTGAACTTACGCAATTAGCTCATATGTGACCAAATGATTGTTGGATGGCTAAGAACCGACATGGAGAAAGACATGCAAAACAGCATTATGTACGCCGACACTGTTAGAGAAATATGGGTAGACCTCCAGGAATGCTTTGGAAATGAGTGTGGGCCGCGAACCTATGAGATACAGTGAACTATTACCATACTTCACCAAGACAAGGCTACTGTGAGTGGATATTACGCCAAACTCATAGCATTGTTGGATGAATTGGATTCCCTTGCTCCTATGCCAAAATGCACATGTGTGGCTCAAAAGGAATATTCTGGCAGACGAGATAAGAAAAAACTTTATGAGTTTCTCATGGGTCTTGACAACATCTTTGGCACAGTGAGGACTCAAATCTTGGGAACTTCTCCAATGCCTAATTTGAACCATGCATATCACATGGTCTCCGAGGACTAATAGCGCAGAAACATTGCATCTTTGTGACAACCCATGATGGAGACGGCTGCGTTTCAAGTTCACATCAGAAACCATGATAAGGACATTACTGATGGAAGAATAGAGGAGAGGAAGGAGAAACCAAAATGCTTTCACTGCACTAAACTTAGGCACACAAAGGAGCAATACTTTGAACTGATAGGTTACCTTGCCAAATGGAGATCTAAAGGCTCGAGTTCACGTGATGGGGGGAAAAGAGACAAACAATGAGCTAACTTCGATCAGCGTGATGGGCCCAAAGCAGCTTAAGCAATCACTAACAGTAGCCTTGTCCCTGGCTTCACTCATTCTCAACTCCATCATCTCCTTGAATTTCTGAGCATGAAAGGAGATTCTTCGCAACAACAAACTCACTTCAACTCTACCTTGGCAAATGCAGCTGGTAAGGCATTTGATAGAATCCCCTAGATTATTGATTCAGGGGCTTTTGAACACATGACCCATAATGATAATTTATTGCAAAAGAAGAAGGCAGCCATTCCTGAATCTCCTATTCGAAAACCTAATGGTGAAAGTATTCCTGTCAAGAATATTGGGATGGTCCAACTTCCCAATATGATGAAAATAAATCATGTGTTGAGCGTACCCAAATTCAAGTGAAACTTGCTATCTGTTAGTAAATTGACCAGAGAATATAACTGTTCTTTGACATTTACTCCCAATTATTGTGTTATACAGGACCTGGCCACGAAGAACCTTATTAGACTAGGCAGGAAGTATAATGGGCTGTATTACCTTGTACCGATGGAAGATGAGAAAGTAGCTTTTGCAGTTAATGCTGTAGATGATTCAGAGATCTGGCATAGGAGGCTTGGTCATACCTCTAGTTCAAAATTCCAGCTTCTTGAAATTAATTCTAATAGTACTCTTGATACATCTGTTTCTCATTGTGATTCCTGTATGAGAGCAAAACAAACCATATTGCCTTTTCCTATTAGCACTATGAAATCTCAATCCTGTTTTGACTTAGTTCATTATGATATTTGGGGATCATATAAAACCCCTTCTTTCACTGGAACACATTATTTTCTTTTTATTGTTGATGACCATAGTAGAGGTGTTTGGGTTTATTTGATGAGATTTAAGTCTGAAGTGGCATGTTACCTGCGTATGTTTTGCAATATGATAAAAACCCAATTTCAAAAGCAGGTTAAGCAAATCAGAATTGATAATGGGACTGAGTTCCAATTAAACCATATGATCAGATACTATGAAGAAAATGGAATTTTACTACAAACCTCTTGCATTGATACTCCTCAGCAAAATGGGATTGTTGAACGCAAGCATAAACGCATTTTAGAGATGGCTCGTGCTTTGAGATTTCAAGCAGCTTTACCCATACGATTTTGGGGAGAATGCATACTTACTACAGTTTATCTCATCAATAAACTGCCATCAAAGGTGATTGGAAACAAAACATCCCATGAAATCTTAATGGGAGTTAAGCCATCTCATCATCACTTGAGAGTGTTTGGTTGCCTAGCATATACTTATGATAATAACATATGCAGGGATAAATTCAGTGAGAAGGGAAGACCTTGTGTATTTATCGATTACCCTAACGAACAAAAGGGATATCGTGTCTATTATATCCAAAAAGGTAATATTTATACTTCTCAAGATATAGTTTTCTTTGAAACAAAATTTCCTTTTCAAGGCACAAAAAGCACTCTAGAAACCAGTTGTTCAGAAATAGGGCATTTTATGCAGTGACCCAATAATCCTTGTAGCATAAACAATTGGAGTATACCACCTACAATTATGGATCAGGAGACCAGGGGAGTATCTCCAACGGGTCGTGAAGGTTCCCAAGATGGGCCTTCTCAAAACAAACCCCCTAATCCTAATGACCCATTTAGCAAACTTGGCGTCACCGAGGTTGAAAGCCCAATTTACACATCTAGACTTCACGAGTACAACCATTCTGAAGGGAATTCAAACATTGGAATTGCAAGGTTCAAAGAACTTGGGGGAACTTCCCCCACTCCTACAAATGCGACTGAACACATCCAAGGCTAATGTATTTTAGACACACGGGCCTCTACTTCAACAGAAGCTACGAGCCAAGGATGTGAACAAAGGCCTCGACGAACTAGGACATGCCCTCCATGTTTGGAATGATTCGAAGTGAACTTGCCTCCCTCACTTAATACTGCCAGTAACACCAAAAATTGGGAAGCTAACAATGTTGTGTACCCATTGTCCAAGCATTTATCTTACCATCATTTCTCTACCATTCACAAAGGCTTCTTTACTGTTGTGACCTTTCATCATGAGCCTCGCAACTTTACTCAAGCTATCAAGAGTAAAGATTGGCATCTGGCAATGCAAAAGGAGTTTCAAGCCTTAGAAGCAAATAGGAATTGGACATTGAAAAGTCTACCACTAGGAAAACGGGCCATTGGATCCAAATGGGTGTATAAAATAAAATACAAGCCAAATGGTGAGATTGAATGCTACAAAGCCAGATTAGTTGCCAAAGGATTTACTCAAATTGCAAGTGTTGACTTTCATGAAATTTTGCACCTGTTTCAAAATTGGTTACTATCTGCTGTCTTCTCATTGTTGCAGTCAAGAAAAATTGGGTGATCCATCAACTTGATGTTAATAACGCCTTTTTGCATGACGATTTTAATGAAGAAGTGTACATGCAGGTACCACAGGGATTTACCAAAGAAGGGGAGACAAGAGTTTGTCGCTTAAAAAATTCTCTGTATGAGCTTAAGCAGGCTTCATGAAATTGGTATCACAAATTTACTCATGCACTAGTCAGCATTGGTTTTCAACAGTCTAAGGCTAATCATTCTCTCTTTATCTACAACAAGGATACAATCTTTGCTACTGCCTTAATATATGTTGATGATGTTATCCTTGTAGGAAATAGCAGAGATAAGATACAAGGAGTGAAACTCTATCTTGCCAATGCTTTCAGCATTAAAGATATGGCCCTTGAAGTATTTCTTGGGAATAAAAGTTATCCAATTTCCATAGGGTTTAGTGCTGAGTTAGCACAAATATACCTTTGACATTCTAGAAGAATGTGGTTTACAAGGATGCAAACCTTGCAATGTTCCCATGGAATAGAACCACAAGCTAGGTACAGACAGTAAAGGTTCATCTGCTGATGCCTCCCAGTACAGACGTTTAATAGGCCGCATGCTATATCTCACAGTCACCAAACCAGACATCACTTATGCTATGAACGTGCTTAGTCAATTTGTTAATAGCCCTAAGGAAGTGTACATAACAGTAGCAGAACACATATTGCGATATCTTAAGCAAGCTCCAGGTCAGGGAATTATGCTGACAGCCAATGGAAATCTGACTCTACAGGCTTATTGCGATGCTAACTGGGGAGGATGCCCAAACACATGATGTTCTCAGACTAGATATTTCATTTTACTTGGTGGTTCTCTTATTTCATGGAGAACAAAGAAGCAGTCTGTTGTTGCTTGGTCTTCTGCATAAGCAAAATATCGAGCAATGACTACCACCACCTATGAATTACTTTGGCTATGATGGCTCTTAAAGGACTTGCAGTCACAGCAATTTAGGCCTATTACTCTCTTTTGTGATAACCAGCTACTCTTCATATTTCTAGCAATCTTGTTTTTCATGAGCGCACCAAGCATATGGAGATAGATTGCCATTTTGTTCAAGAAAGAGTGCAATTTAATGAAATATCACCCACTAAAATTTAGACTGATGCTCAATTAGCTGATGTTTTCACCAAAGCTTTGGATCATGACAAATTTACTTCTTTGATATACAAGTTGGGTGTTGTGGATCTCCACCATCCAACTTGAAGGGGAGTGTTGACTTTGGTCAAACTGACAAATGAACAAGCCTTTGTCTCTTAGTTCCCTTTCTTCCATGATAGTCCATATCTCTGCTACTAGTAACAATTGTCTTTTTCTCTGCTCATCTGCCACCTACCAGTTTGGCTCTTGCCTCATGCTTTAACTGCAACACGCTACTACTACGACCATCCTGACTGAAGAGGATTTCTATTCTCATGCTTTTCTCTCTACTTTTCTTCTACTTTGTGTGCTGTCCTTATATGGCTTTCCTGTTTTCTTTCCTTGTATACATTTTGTTTTATTATTCTTTGTACTCTTTCTCATCTTTGTATATTAGGCAGCGTTCCAAATCAATATACAAGAACTTTTGGTTCAAACACAAAACTTACAGTACTACAAGGACATTATGATCACTTTTCTTAACTATTTGAATAACCATGTAAAGCATATTCATAAAAGCAATGTATAATTTGAAGCTTGCATGCATATACAATGTTATAATTAGTTCCATATGACTCATTGCATATTGTTCACTCCTAGAGCTATTTTTTCTTGGAAAAGAAAAAAGTAAGATAATGTGTGCTTTATGTGTATTTATGACAGCACATCAGATCTTACTAATTAACAAGTTCATGTCCTCCTAATTGATACTAAACTTTACCTAGGACATTGGTCTCAAGTAAACCTCCAAAATATGCATAGTAATTTGGTTGGTTAGTGTGATTAAACTTCTAAAGTGGTGAGTGGAATCCTTCACTATACTTGAATTTTTCCCTTGTAAATTATATATATTTTATCTATGACGAGCATTTACAACTATAGTTAAATTTGTTCTTGATCTCTAAGACTGTATGGTTAGTAAAAATCTGTTTCAGTAGTTCAAAGAAGATAAAACGGGAGTCTTAAACTAGCAAAAACTGCATGGTGTGTAATATTTAGGAGTTTCACTTCAGAAGAAGAATACAACTCGATTACTTTCTAAATTAGGAAGTGAAATTGTGGTTTTGTTAGCATGACATATATATGTTGTAAAGTGTCTTCACTTGATTCAAGATATGATGAAAGCATGCATAATTAACATCAAAATGAGAGCTTGATGACTACAATTAGTTTACATGAAAGTTGAATTAGAGGATGTTAATATATATATATATATATATATATATATATATATATATATAGGAAGTATCTTATGAGAGGGGTGGTTTATTTGAGAGATGAGAGGAACAACTAATGACCGTTAAGTTAGAAATGAAGGGCTCAGATTATTCATTAAAAGTCACGTGAATGGCACATGCATTTTTAATGAGTGGTCACATGCATGGCACATGACTTTTAATGAATAATCTGAGCCATTCATTTCTGATCTAATGATCATTAATTGTTCCTCTCACTTCTCATAATAAACTACTCCTCTCATAAGAT
>JASKGM010000013.1:14135235-14151458 GCA_034509205.1 Ceratonia siliqua | reverse complement strand
TAAAGAGAATAGTGATGTATGGAATGATTTTTGTTTTATAATTTTAAAAATAATTTTTAAAAATAATTTAAAAAATAGTTTTATAAAATAAAATAATAAAAAATTTGTTCAGAGGTAAAAAAAATTTTATTAATTATTTTTTATGTTTTTTTAAAAAATAAATAAAAAAACAAGTTAAAATATAAAAAAATTATTTTTATTTTTTTACTTTTTAGTTATTATTTTTAAAAATAATTTTTAAAAACAACTAATAAAAACAGTCACGTAAATAAATTTTTTTATTTTTATAAAATAAAAAAATAAAAAAATAATTTTTAAAAATAAAAACAAACCGGCCATTAATTTTTACCTAAAAGAAAAAAAAAGGTGGGTTAATGGGGTTATAAAAATCACCGCAGTTTTGGTGTCATTATTTTACCCAGAACAAAACAAACAAGAATCGCCGTTTCCCCTGGTTGTGCGGTTGGCCAATGAGTTCCAATAAAGTTGGATTTTGCATTTTGCATTTTGCGAGGTCTCAAGAATCTCAACCAAGATTTTTATTAGTGAAAGGGTATCCGTTTTGCTATATTTGGAAATTTTCGTTATGGCCTTACATTTGTATTCGGTGATGCGGGGATTTGGCTTTGACACACTGACGCTGGGAACATATATAATAGTATTAATAGTATTTTTGTTGCCTCTGAAATTTCCATTGATACATGTTTTTAGGGGACTAATTCAGTAATTCACAATTTTTTTTATTAATTTAACTTAAGGTTAAACTCTTAACTTTTAGCTTTAAAAACTACTCTAATATTATATTATTAAATACTCTTACATGAATCTTACATTTAAATTTTGTTTGGAATTATTTGAGTGAGGTTTATAAGAGGTGATATATTACTAGTTAAGTAGTTATAATTCTAATATATTTTTCTCGGATAAAACATTTAATAAATGGTCTTGATTTTGATGATTTAATTCATATTAACCATCCTGATGTACTTTAACTCAACTGGCACATTATAATATCTAGAGTTTGAATTTTTTAAATATTAAAAAACAAATTGAATCTCAACTGGATTTATAATTAAAAATAAATGGAAACAGCATTGTACTTGTAGTTTTGGCCGCACAGGATTGTGGCCATCTTCGCCACTCCAACTCCAGTTGCTGTGCCTCTATCCACTTGCTCTCTCGGTGGCGGGTGCTCTCGTCTCGTACAATGGCTATGATCCTGGGTTCCCTATCCCCACCAACCCTGCTACCCTTGAGGAAGATGACGTCGTTTCAACTCCCAATTTACACTTCGACTTCCTCCTGGCGTTTGCTGAAGCACTCCTTGCCTAACTTCTTCGATTCCAGTCGCTGCTGGAGCTGCTCCGTTTCTCCCAGATGCCAATCGGTAATCCTAATCAGTTTCGAGACTTGAAATTTTCTCTTCCATTAAGATATATTATGTTCCTCATGTCTTGTCTTACCTTCATGATGATGGAAGAATTCTTCCAGCAAAAAGAAGCTTTTCTTTTGTATAATTCATTGCAGCATCTGATATGGTGTGGGATTCTTTCTTTTTTTTCTCCCTATTTTTATGAGCATTCTGACATTGGGTTGGAACACAACAGTGAGAACAAGTTATTGAATCTGAACATGTATAATACAGTCTAAATCAATTTGCCTTTACTGACTTCCTTATACAGTCTAAGATCTTTCGTCTTGGCTTCACAGGATGAGATAAATGAAAAAAATGCTCAATAAAGTCAAGATTTTCAAAGCATTCCCCTAAAATAGTATGCATTGTTAACTCTTTCCCGTGCATCCATGTCAGAGGTATGCACTGCATCTCTTACTCGTAAAATTAAATGCCCAAAGCTGATAGTAGGGTATCAGACATGGCGGAGAGATTATAGAAGCTGACCGTAAGGTCTTTTTAGGTTCGCTCACTATTTTTAGTGTATTTTATTAGCCAATGGAACTGGCTGAAGCATGTTATTCTCTTCATTTTCTCTTTGCCTCTTGACATGGGGCCATCTGCAAATGGCCTTTGATTCTATCTCTGCTAATGTATAATCAGACCAAAGCTTTTGCAGTTCCAAGGAGGAAAGCAATGTCCTTGATCTTATCAAGTTACGTTATCTCAGAAGTTGTTTTGCACGATATAGCATTGGCTCAACGATCAGTTGCATTCAGGGAATATGTAGACACATTTGATGGTTATTCATTCAAGTACCCAGGGAACTGGATTCAAGTCCGAGGTGCTGGGGCCGACATATTCTTCAGGGACCCTTATGTTCTTGATGAAAATCTCTCTGTAGAAATATCGTCGCCTTCATCTTCCAGATACAAGAGTGTTGAAGATTTGGGTCCACCCGAAGAAGCTGGAAAAAAAGTACTCAAGCAGTATCTGACTGAGTTCATGTCTACAAGACTTGGCGTAAGACGTGAATCAAATATTCTCAGCACATCTTCAAGAGTTGCTGATGATGGCAAGTTATACTATCAAGTTGAGGTTAGTCATAATCAAAACATCATCTGCATAAATTCTTCTTATTCGTATTGAGATTAAAATGTAATGCCAGGGGAACTTGTTGATTGGATTAGCAAAAAATTGACTGTCCCGTCAAAATACCCGCCACTGGATAAAAATAACTATTGAATAGATTTTCTTGGTATAGGCAGAAAATAACGCTAACCAAAGCATTCTGGATAAGTAGTGCATCGTGGGCGAGTTTATATAGCTTTCGCCATCTTCTGTCCTCCGAATTCCTTTGCTCCAAAACAAGTGGGGCTTATTAGTCCTTATTACATCTATTGATTAGTTGATTGAATTGTCTTTGTTGTTAGGTAAACATAAAATCATATGCTAATAACAATGAACTGGCTGTCATGCCACAAGATCGAGTTGTACGTCTGGAATGGGACCGGAGGTATCTATCTGTTCTTGGAGTTGAAAACAACCAATTATACGAGTTGAGATTGCAGACGCCAGAAAACGTATTTTCAGAAGAGGAAAATGATCTTCGCCAAGTAATGGATTCATTTAGAGTAAACAAGGTTGCTGCTTAGATACTCTCAGTCTTGAAAATCTTCCATAATCTTGTCATTTAGTCTTGTTTCTATATTTCTTCTTTGTTCTTATGCTTTTCCTGATCAGTGGCATAAATCCATGCCTCTTCAAATTCATGTATTACTACTTTGAATTGTCTTCATTATTCAGGTGTTTTTTTTTTTAAATCCACGTGACTAAACAAGTTAGATACAAATCCAAAGTTGTATGCAGGATAATACTTCATTTTGTAATAGATACTCGAATCTACAAATTAAACTCATTGAACAGTGCCACTTGTCAACAACATGGAGGTTAGAAGTTAGTATCAAACGTTAGTCTCATGCTGTGTCAATTATCGTTAATCATAATCAAAATAAAGTATGAAAAGAATAGAAAAGAATGAAATCAACCAACTAAATTTCCGCTTGCAATATGATCGTGTTATTACACGCAACAAAATTTCATATCCAGAATCAGCACTAGTCTAAAATGAATCAATGACAGATACAACTTTATGACCTGAACTCAAATTCACCTGCCCGAGTAAGAGCTCGAAAACCTTTATAAAAACGGTAGGTAAGTTCTTCAGATCCAGTTTGTCTATTTGCAGACCAGAAAGGGGGCACCCATAATCCTAAAACCCACTTAAGTGTGGGGAAGACATGAAGGCGCTCCAAGCCAGTCTCGAGCACAAATGTTCCAGACATGGAAGGGGCTTTGCCTTTTGGGATACGACCAACAGACCAAGTGCATGTCTGACAAGACAAAATTAAAAAAAGGATCAAATTAAAATTGTAAAAATCGAGCAATGAATTTTTTTTTTTCTGATTGTAACTTCTCCCTGGTTTCCACAGTAGAAAATATATGCAGAAGCAGAAATACTGCCGCTTACTAAAAGTATGATAGTCATGCAAAAAAGGTACCTTGTTAGCAAGAATGTTAACTGTTCCATGATTTGAAGTCATATCAGCTGATAAGATGAAGGGAGGTAGCTGAAACTGAACACTAACTGAGTTAATTGTCTTCCCAGGATCATTTCGAATCCCCACCAATACACTAATACAGCATGTCCCACCATCTTAAGTTAACTGGGGTTTACATATATTGGGGTGCTCTTCAATTTTCTAACCCTGAAAATGGAACTGCTAGGATTTTGAGAGAGTGCAACTTGGGGATGCAATGGAATGTAAAAACAAGAGAAAGTTTGACATTCGCAATCACGTCTAACCCCAAACTGACCCTTCTCAGACATGCAGGTTCCAATTTATGGTAAATTTTCAGCCAAAGCCATGACAAAGAAACTAAGCTACCAGCAAGCAACTCTCAAATCTTGATTTAGAAAATTGACATAAAGCTGGCCGCTGTACCTGTAACTCATAAGCTTAAATTGTCCATCGGGAGGAACAAATGAAAGAATTTGATGAGATTCCCAAAGCTGAAATCGAACACATGGATGGAACCTCACATAATCTAGAATCGAAGGATTTGTAAATGAAAGAGTCAGACCCGGAAGACCTGACATATGAGAATTCACTTGCAATCACCATATATCTCACATTTCACCAGAACTCCATCCCTGAATGAGCAAAACTTCTTAGCTCTTTAAGTACAAAATATGCAGTTACAAGAAATGCTGCATAAGATAGCAACTAATAAAGTTGAGAGAGTCAGTAATGTTCATTCAGTTCCATCCCTTGGAACTTTATATCTAGTCAAGTCATACAATTCCACAATTTCAAACTTCAGAGAGTCAGTAATGTTCATTCACCAAGCTTGCAGAATAGGTCATATACTTGAGGAGAAATGGAAAAATAGAATGAGAAAAAAACAAGAATCCAAAGATTGCTGTTTCGTTAACTCTTTTCTTTGCTCTTAACACATTAACGACCAAAAGGACACCTATTCTATATATCATTTGCCCCGTAAATCTGAGCGATCCTCTCTATTTCAGTCAAGACGAGCTTCCAACCAGATATCTAGCTTTTACTTCAACATAATGAACATCCGGCCATGTGATAACGGTTTCCTCTAGCCACACCTTGATGGCTTTAGGTATCTGATTGGAAATTCTAGTCAGTATATATATAAAGACTCCAAGTTTCACATAGCTACATCTTTACTATGAGATTTAAGATTATTGACAAATTAATCAATTTCTTAGTCATTGTACTATTTCAGGTTTTCTAGAGACTAAGGGAATATATTGCTTGAAAAATTAAAGGGTGATTGCCAACCCAGATTAGAGAGAGAAAAAAAGTGTCCTTCCTAGTAGGTCATGATGACCTATCAGCTTGAACAACCAGTTACTCAATTTTTAATGAATAATCATTTCCCCTTCTTCTTCCGGAAAAGGAAAACACATCCAAAACATAAGTACATGTCTTCTTGCACATGGTTCAGAGTTTGGATACGGAGTTTCAACTTTTTATCTTTCCAAGTTTCACAAGTAAAAATATCTATGTTAAGATCTGAAAAATGAGAATGGGCATATTTGAGCATATAGACCTGTTTGTTACTGCATCCCTTCTTCAGCAAGATCTACATAAGCTTCATTGTTGGCATACTTTGGATCTGCTGTTCTCCAGGGAACAAAAGATGCTGTTGCGCCTGGAAGGGTGTCACTCACATTAGAACTGCTGCCAGTCACAAGGCTTAACACTTTGCTATCAATATTTGGTGGAGCTATCATCTCTTGCAGGATATTAGGGGCTGTTTGGAACGGTTTTTGTTTTATTATTTTTTAAAATAGTTTTTGAAAACAACTCTAAAAAAGAGTTTTATAGAAAAAAAAAAACAAAAAACTTGTTTGGGTACAAATATTTTTCATCAGTTGTTTTTCGTGCTTTTTAGAAAATAGATGACGAAAACAAGCCAAAACACTAAAAAACAGTTTTCGTTTTTTGGTTTTCTAGTCATTATTTTCGGAAACAGTTTTTAAAAAACAACTTATGAAAACAGTTACCCAAACAAGTTTTTTTTGTTTTCTCAGAACAAAAAAATAAAAAAACAGTTTTTAAAATGCAAACCAAACAGGGCCTTAGATTCTGTAGTTAGGGAGAACCCATTGTCTACCATCTCATCCAGCAGCTGCCAGAATAAAATAAATTTATCATTTTTCATCTGAGCAACGGTCAGCAATGGGAAAGACTATATCAAAAGAGAAAGAGTCTTCAAAGGGGAATGCAAGAAAGGAGGTGGAAAGGATTTTCAGAAAAGGTAAATTTTAATTATATCAGTTGGCAGAAATGAAACCTATTTTAAAAGCATATTTCTTTAGCATTCAGTTCCATCATAGAAATTTTGTTTGAACAGTAACAGAATAAACATTATACAGCCAACAGGTGAATTGAGAAGACATTCAAGTAACATCCCTTAAAGTTAAGATTGCCGGGAAAGTATTTCAGAGAAGTACCTTATATACGATGACAAAGTTGTCTTTTGTCAAGTCTTCATTTATGTCATTCATGTAACATAGCATTATGAGTAGCATACCTCAATTCCCATCAGTGGTGGCATTTCAACTTGAGTGCATGCCAAAAACGTGATTCCCTCACGAAAAACTTGGAAAAGATAATGCGTTGGGGATGCAATCATTGGTTCTTGCTATAAACAGAGAACAGTTTTATAAAAAGGTTAGAGCAAGGATACCAACAACCTTGATTGAATAGCAATTACCAGCTAGAAAAAAATTCAACTTTGAACATAAATGTAAATATTCTAAACAGAACGGCTAAAGAACAAACAGTAAGCGCAATTTAAAAGGTCGGGAAAACACGCACACACACACAAGGAGACCCGAAATGAAGGATTCACCAAGTCCAGCCTAATGCATGCACTTGAGTGCTTCATGCATGTATGCAGCATACAAATATTCAAAACAGTAGAAAATACCTTGAAGGATTCACCTTGAGAAATGGACTGCTCCCAGAACCAGGCACATATGGATCGATCTACGCGGTGCCCGGTTAGCTGCTTCTTTAGCATTACCTCTCTAGGTCATCGAAAAATTCAGTGTCAAGCACTCAAGATCGAGAAGCATTCATCAAACAACAATAAGATGAAAAACCAAAAAAGCTCGAAATCAGAAATCGAGTTGAAGTACTAAATCAAGGATTAATAGTAGCTATTGTTCAACTTCCAAGATATTCAGGCGCAAGTAAAAAAGTTGAAATAATTCCGATAGTTTTCAACAAACTAAAGGGTAGAAATGGAAAAGCTTTGTGGGGGAAATATAGTATAACTTACCCGGAATCCGAAAGAAGAAAAATGCACCGTAACATGTCACCCTCCTCCGCGATCCAAAAGAGGAGCCACCGGTAGAAATGGACGTCCTTTCGAAGAAGCGAATTGGGAAGCCAAGACAGGGAGAAGAGGAGAAACAAGGGAAGGAAAAGAACAGCACAGCAGATAATTGAAGCTTTGGACAAGTTCGCAATCAATGGATTTTTTGAACTCGCCTGTACTCTGCGAATGAAAAGGGTTTTCTCTGTACTACATTATTACAATTAGAAAAGAGAAATGAAATTAATTGTCCTTAAGAAAATAATTTAAATTAACTACATTATTATTTAAATAAAATGATGATCTAATTAATACTTCTCTAAAATTTAGTCGTTCAAATATTTATTAACATTATTTTCAAGATTAATTAATAAATTTTATTTTTTTTGTCATTTTATTTAATCAGAACTAATATTTTGTCATAAGCCATCAACATTAGTGGCGTTATATTTTAATTTTATACCATTAATTAATTAATTGATTATCCTTATATTTAATTAAAAATTTTACATTTTTTCACCTTAATCTTTAGTTGCTATTACAATCTACTCCCTAATCTATTAATTATAACACATTACACTCTAAATTATCATAATTTAGTTAAATTACCCTCTACCGTTTAATTAAGTGTTAAAATTAATAGTTTTGGTTAATATAAGTTAGTTATATAATTAAAAAAAATTTGATAGAAATAAAAAATAATAAATTTATTATATAAGATAATACAAATATTTTAAAAATAAATGATATAAAATCTCTAATTAACTATTATGTTACTCTTAAAAAAAACTTGATAGAAATAAAAATAAAAGTTAATTAAAAATTTCATATAATTTATTTTTAGGATATTAAAATTATTTTACATAATAAATTTATTATTTTTTGTTTCTATCAAATTTTTTTAATTACATAACTAATTCATATTAACTAAAATTATTAATTTTAATACTTAATTAAATGGTGGGGGTAATTTAACTAAATTATTATAGTTTAAAGTGCAATGTGCTACAATTAATAGATTAGAGAGGAGATTGCAATATCAACTAAAAATTAGAATGAAAAAGTACAAAATTCCTATTTAATTTAAAATACCACCACAATCATACAAAAATTAATCAAAGATTCTTGTTAGAGGAGTGTGTGGCCCCCATAAGCCACACACATGGGGGCCACTCCTGGACTCTCCCCTCTCATATTATACCCCATAGTTCATGGTAACAGAAACCTTCGATTAATTTATACAACATCCGAATAGAAGATAACTCGAAACTTCTAAAAAACATTACGCATGTAAAACCTACTCACAATTTTATTTATTTATAATATTTAGTTATATAATATAAATTAACAATGTGTGTCAAGCCATTGATAGAATTTGGAATATGAGATCGTGACACTTCCGCACCCATATTATCCACCAATTTTCACGAACCAATATCCTGATATATTATCTAAAAACACGATTTACACTTGCACCAGAAAACAAGTAATTATTTTGCTATGCAATTTGATCAGACTTTCGCTCAAGCCATTACTTAGGTACAAAATTATGAATTTGCTATCTCGTAAGGTGCTTTCTTCAATGCTCCGATGCATGTTTTTAATTTTTAATTTTTTTATAATTTTTATTTCAAGAAATAAAAAAAATATTAAAAAATAAAAAATAAAACAAGAATCAAAAGATTTTTTTTATTTGTTTTCTTATTTTGTTTTTTGAATTATTTTTTAATTAATGTGTTATGAAATTTTTTTTACTTTTTTATTTTTTTTACTTTTTTAAATTCTTTTAACATTTCTAAAAAAAATTACAAAAAACTAAAAAAACTAAAAATTAAAAACATGCTCCTGCATTGAAGAAACCACCATCTCGTAACTATATGCAAGTTCGACAGGATAGTCAGGTGACTGAACCCAATCCTGATCAAAATAATCGTCATGTACAAACCTCCACATATCTCACTACTTTAATTAACGAACTTGCTCTGCTTGCAGTTCCATCTTTGATAATAAGAAACTCAGACTACAGTGAATGCTGACTGTAGGGAAGATGTGACCCGGGAGGCAATTGTCCGAGTGGCAAACTGTTGAATCTGCTTTTTGGCATCTGAGAGAAGAGAAACTAAGCATTTTTAGCATGACCCTTTGCAAGATTTTCCGTCCACTAGCATGTTAAAAATACTACTAGCTGACATGATAACATTCATGGTAAAATTTATCATCTGGAAATCAAGCAGAGGAAAACCTTCCCATTGAGTTGGAGAGAAGGGAGCGGGGGGGCTAGAGAGCTCGAGGTAAAAACTACCAGCATCAACATGCAAAGTGAAACTAGGCTTACTGAAACTCCTTGGGCATGAATGTTTCACGCGTATCCATATATTTGAAATGAAACAATGTATTCACGGATGCAGGTGCCATAAGACCAAATGCTAGGCAGGACACATTGATTCACGGAGTTAAAATAAGTATGAAACCCAAAGTTCCGATTCCCGTAAAAAAGTAAAAAGTCTTCTAATTCATAATCAACATAAATTGAGGGCATACTGATGGTTCTTGGTTCTTCGAATATGGCTCATGTTTACCGAAGAAAGCCCAATGAATTGCTTTAAGTTACAAACACAAGCATGCAACTAACAAAGCATCAATGACCACATAACTCTAACTACATACACCTGCATCGCAAACACCTTTGAAATAGTTATCATGACCCAAGAAACCATGATGCTACAATTTATTAAGCTGTGGCAAGGCCAAATGGAGGCATGTTCGGTCCAAAGTTTTACTCGAAAAATCCTATTTTCCATTTGACACCAAACATTAGCCAATGCATGAGTTAATATTCTCACAACTGCAAAGACTTTGAGCAGATCTAAGTGTTATAGTTTACTTCGTTTTAAGAAGAGAAACAGGTACTATAAGATAAGTTGTCAAAAATTCAGGACAACATCATTAGTGGTATACTATTAATATAATAAATTAAATTATGTTGAGAGAACAGTGGTAAATTGGTATTGACACCAGATGCATGTGAAGGGAGCATGCATATGAGTTTCATAAACCAAATAACATATTGCAACCAAATTTCAGCATATCATTATTTCTGTACAGTGAATATGTGTATAGGGAGCCTTTATGTTACTTATAATAAAAGATGAAGAATTCTAACAAAATCAATAAACAACTGGCATACCTTTTCGGCATTTGGTGAAACCAACAATATTTGCAACGCTAAGGGTCAAACAAACTCCTACAACAAGTAGAAAATCAGCTTCAAGCCTTATGAGAGAGAATATTCCAAGCACAATCCACGCAACTGCCTATAAAACAATGCAATTAGTAACTTCATTTTTGAGCTGGTTTACCAGAGAACATTATCATGCTTGCGTTTTGTGGGGGGGAGGGGGCAGGGGAGAAAAATTATATATTCACCACGCCATGCCAGTTCATAAAGCACAACAAGCTATCGAAATCCAAAATTTAGGGGAATTAATCCATATCTATTTTGAACATTAATCCCTATCCACTCCTATCCTCACACCTAAGCAACACATCTACACTTCAATTAACCTGATCTGGACATTCTGGACAGAACATTCGATATACTAGTTCCCTTTTTTATTCTGTACTTCATGATCCATCAAATTACCACATTTCTACTGTAGAGACATTTAGCATGCTATAATTAATCCATATTTTCTTACCGAAAGGTAAAGGGTCCACCAGAAAAGCCACGAATCTTTCTTATTCATACGGGCCAATGACTAGAGGAAAAACAAAAAACATAAGTGAGATGCTATATATGGAGCAATAGGAACACATTCTTACACAATTGAACAGAGATATTATTTTAGAGATAAAACAACAACAACATGCAACTGAAGGAAAACAAAAAAAAACTACCTCTTGGTCAAGACATTCAAATTTCCAGACACTCTCGCCCTGATCATTTATCTCATTCCACCACCTCAAACCAACTAAAATACGCCCACTCACATTCTTGACCACCCAAAAGTCAAAAGCAGCAAGAAGGACAGTCACCACGAAAATGATGACAAAGTTATCAAAAAAGAGGGCAGAGAGAATGTAAAATGCCAAAGCTGCAGCCTGCCAGATACAAAAGTATTACTTCTATGAAGTGTATATGGCTTGTGTAAAAAGATATAACAAAATTAGATCCACTAAACCTTGAAGAGAACATGAAAGAAGCAAGTCTTTGGATTGGCGTAGTTTTCACCTACAGGCTGCATATAAACGAAAACTTAATAATGATCTATAAGGAAGCAATAGTATGAGCATTGTCTGATTTGAATTACAAAAACAAGGAAAATATAGAACAAATTCTGAACCAAGAGGTTCCAAAATAAAATAACTAGGTCTGATTTGAAATAATTAGCCCTCAAATCTCAATGCATGCATCCTCCCCCTCGAAAGATCCCTTCTCTTCGTCACGTCTATTCTACATCTTTTCAGCAACCAAAAGAGTACGGAAATTTCAAATTCACATTCGTATTTAGGTGCACCGATACTTACATTAGATTTAAAAAAAAATCAAAGCAAGATATATGCCAAACATAGAAATTTCACTAAGCACCGTTTAATTCTTATGAAAAAGCAACGTTACAAAAGAAAAATTTAGAAAATAATAGCGGCTGAATTGTTAAAGCAACTTCAACTACTCGGGACGTCAAGGGATCATATTTTCTCAGATTCTAACGAAAAACCAAGAGCAAACACTCGCAAAGCAGATCTAATCATAGAATCGAATACAATTATGAAAGAAGACGGAAATTGAAAAGGAGCTAGTTCATTCACCGGGTTGAGATCCATCTGTAAGAGCTTCGGATTCAGGTTTCTAAGAAATTGCGTAGGTTAAAGTGACACTGGGGAGCATAACATATCTTACACCGTCTTCCCCGGCTAACTCGCTCTCGCAGAGATTTTCAGACGAAAGTTTTCTGGGATTTGTTACTTAGCGTTCGCCTAACTGAATCCGAAAATACAAGTTACATTTGTAAGACAACCCCCGATAGTTTCTAATACTGTAATCATCCCCCTCTAAACGGAGGAGCAGCCCTTTTCCATCCTTTTCTTATTAAATTGGTCTAAATTTTTTAATATATATAACTAAAATTTATAATATATTAATATATATATTACACTTACATAAAATATAAATTAATAAAAACATAAAATAATAATCATCCAAATCTAATTTATTATCTATAAATAAAAAATATATTATTTTATATATTAGTTATTTTTTTAATTTATATTTTATGTAAATTTAATATATATATATATATATATATTAATATAATATAAATTTTAATTATATATACCAAAAAATTCAACTAACAAAAAAATGAGAAAGAACCATTTAAAAAGAGGACTGATCCAAATTCTCTTTGTTTTTCTTATACCATTTATTTGTTGAATTTATATTCTGATATCTTAAAATGTGTTAATTTTTTTATAGCGGAAAAAGTAAAATCTAACCCCTTTTTTTTTCTTTCTAATTTCACTCGAGTATTTACTTAACATTTCACGCTATATCTATCAACTTTCTTACAATTTTCAATTATTCTTTTTATGTTTTCAATTTTCAATTTGCAATATTAAATATAAATTTTATCAAAATATAAAATAAGCATACAATAATTGATAGAATTTTCCCTTTTGTTGAATAAGCCCAATAAATTTTGAATTTCACTTTTGAATATCCTTAATACAGATTAAACTTCCAAGTTCAATTTTAAAAACCACAATCATGCAAATATAAAACAACTTAACAACCATAAATATATTATTTATATATTCTAAACAGAAATATACATGAAGTTGCAGATAATTATCGTCACAATCATTAATCTATAATCAAACTCCGAATGGGCCCAAGAAAAGTAAGAAGCAATCCAAAATGATGGGCTCGATTTCCATAGTTTCAGTCAACATCAGAGGCCGCAGACTCTAGTAAGCCCAATGTTTTGATCTGAATGATGGAAACGCGTGGTCATCTCTTCGCCTCCATTTGTGCAAACTCTTCGCCGTCGGTCTTATTTGTTCTTGCCTCTTGTAGCAAAGAGATCGTAATTTACTAATTTTCATTTACGAGATTAATAATAATAATAATAATAAATTATTATTTAGTCTGACACATTAAATTCTTATATAATATTTTATAGACGCTAAATTTTTAAAGACGAAACAATAATAATAATAATCATATTTATGTCCAATGGGAATTTGAGAGGCTGTGGATGCGAACTAAGTGAGAAGGGTCGTTTTCTTATCCCACGGCGAGAATGAGAGCGCCAAAGAAGAGGTGGCCACTTGGTGCTGGCATCTACACTTCAAATCACAGACCAACACTGGGAGTGATAAGAGAGACATGGCAAGGCTGGTGGCACTCCAACAGAACCACTTATCTTTCTCTCCTTTAGCTTCCTCCCTTTCTGAGTTCGGTGGAACCAGACTTCAAACTCAAATTCAGGTCCTTAACTCTTTACTCTTATCCTCTCTAGTTAGTAGTTACATATGAAAACGACATGGACATGGGGTTTCTTCGTCGAATAAGAATGGGTACTTGTATGTTTCACTCCCTTAACACAGGCCATTGAGAAACAGGTTTTGGACGACATTGTATTCTGTATAATTTAGTTTCTCTCACTAGTATACTTGTGGCTTGTTTATCAACTTGGAAAATACAGCGCTCCTGTAATTTATTGAACTTACCTTACATTAGTTCAGTTTAGCCGAATGAATTACATAGTTTCCACTATCTTCGAGTTAAGTAGTTGGAGAATTTATGTTTCGTCATAGAAATGAATTAAGTATGAGAGTGGCACATGCGTCTCAAGAACATTTGGACGTTCATCAATCCTATTAGAACTGTCATGGCCCGAACATCTGAAGCATCTGTTCCTGACTCCCAACATGCTTATTCTGGTTACAGTTGAAAAGAAAATTATGGCAGCCGAAAGGAGCTTTTTATGTCTCAGCATCAAGCACCAAGAAAATCCTCATAATGGGAGGCACTCGGTTTATTGGTGTGTTTTTATCTAGACTCCTTGTCAAAGAGGGTCACCAGGTATGGCTCATTTATTTCACTTTGTCATCAGCTTGACTATAGTAATCTGTATGATGATGAATGGATTTGGACATTTTCATAGATTAAAAGTAACTTATGAATTTGGCAGGTGACTTTGTTTACAAGAGGAAAATCACCCATTACTTTTCAATTGCCAGGTGAATCAGACAAAGATTATGCTGATTTTTCGTCAAAGGTATGCTAATTGTAATATTGGACCAACAAACCTGTAAGCCATGATGGGATAATTTTTTAACTTTATTATTCCCATACTCAGCTGTTATTCTTTATAATAATTTTGGTTTTCCAGGTCTTGCATTTGAAAGGAGACAGGAAGGACTTCGAATTCGTAAAATCTAGTATCTCAGCGAAAGGGTTTGATGTTGTTTATGACATAAATGGTGTGCACAGTCTTACTTGTTTCTCCCCTTCTCCACTCAGTATCATACACCTTACTAAATAGTCGATATTATTTCACAACTGTTTTGTACACTGTAGCTTCAAATAATGATTGATTGGCATATGTTTCAGGACGAGAGGCAGATGAAGTAGACCCCATCTTGGATGCTCTGCCCGATCTGGAACAGTAAGCTCTACAAGTCTTTTGATGTATTCTAGAAATATAGTCAATTTTGAATATTTTATAGATCCTGAAATTTCAAAACCTATCCTTCTCGTTTAAGTCTCATTCTTTTCTCATTTGCAAGTCTGAAAATATAGAAAATCATTTGTTACAGGGATTATGTGAAAAACTCTCCAATTCTCAGATCATAAAGAATAACATAAATCTTTAAGTTATGACCTGTTCGTCATCACCCCTGCCCTTCATTTGCCTTGCTCTGTACAGATTGGAATTTGCTATTTAATTATGCAATAAGAACAATGAGTTGGATGAGACTTCAGATATGTATGTGAAGATCAATAGTGGTGCCACTAAAACTGACTGATCTATTGTAAGAAAAAATGCCAAAGCCCCCTTCAACTTCAACTTTGGGGCTTTTGCAAATAGACCCCTCACCATTTAATTTTGGCATTTGACCTCCTTTAACTTTGGAAAACGTCTTAATAGCTTATTGGGTCTCTTGAGGAATGGCTAAAATTGTAGAGAGTCTGGTTTCTCAGTAGGACATTTTTTTTTTGGGTAGTATGATTTTTTTTCTACTAAAAAATCAACGGGTGGATTAGTGATTGAAAAACTAAATTAAAAAGAGTGGTAGTGAACATGAATTGATTAACAAAAAATAAATAAAAGCAGCTACTGATACATTTTTCAAAGTTTAAAGGGAGGGTTCTCTGCATTTTCTCCTATATTTTAATTGAAGTAAGATAAAGCGAAAAAGAACCTGATGGTGCGAGGAGAGGGTTGCTATTGATGCTTTAATGAATGCACAATGTTGGACTGTTTCTTCTATAACAATGAATTCTGCCAGTTAAAATGGAATGTCATTGATTTGAGGTTCATAAACATTATTAGAAAAAACTGTAATTATATGTCAAGAGAAAGTCTCTATGGTTATATTATTTAATATTATTCCTCCTTTTTGTTTATAACTGAATTTGGGATCTGATTGTCAGGTACATTTACTGCTCTTCTGCTGGTGTCTATCTCAAATCTGATCTATTACCTCACTCTGAGGTCAGTGCACATTTTTATGTTCACCTTTTGTCCAGTGATTTCATAAATATGCTGTGATGATGCAATTGTTTGGGGCCTGAACATTCTCTCCAAATTCCAAAATGAAATAAAGCGCATAAGTTAAACATAACCATTGTGTTCTTCCTCAAAGTTCAGTCTTTTTTTTTTCTTTACAACAATATCCTAGTGCT
>JASKGM010000013.1:14114113-14125347 GCA_034509205.1 Ceratonia siliqua | reverse complement strand
TTGTACATGTTCTTTTTAGTAATTTTATCAACCAAAAGTTATTTTACAGTTTTACAACCGAACACATTTTTGATTCAAAAGTCATTCTCATTTACTACGCAAAACAACTTCTCATTCTACTAAAATACATTTTTTTTTAAGAATCAATTTCTCATTCTATAAAAGTCATTCTTTTTAAAAAACATCCGAATATGTCCTAAGTAAATGGGCTTTTGATCGGTAGCTAGGAAGTGGGAAGTATATTAAGCAGTAAGCACCACATGGGAGATAATGGCTTTTAAATTTAATAGACTTTTTCTAAGAGATATATATAAAGGAAATCCATAACTTGAAGAGAGAAATTTTCCTCCAAAAAAAGAGTGAAATTGAAAAAAAAGCAAGAGGTAGAGATCAAAGTCAAATATATTAAACTAATATAATTCTCAATTAAAAAAAAAAGATAAAGGGATAGAGTTAAGAAATTTTTTTATTTAAATATATATTTATATTTGTTTGAAATATTTAAATATAAAAAAGTAACTAATAAAAATAGATTTGCAAGTGTTTGTGGTATAAAATGAAGGCAAATGTTGTTACAAAAACAATTATTTAATCTTTGATCAGACCATTTATAGTTTTTTTAGTTGATCTAATCAAAAACTAAATTTTAGTTTATAATTTTCAACCAAAAAAATCAATTATTTATTCATCTCTAATAACAATAAAATTTATTGTAATTTAAATCAAATTTAAATGTTTATCAAATAAACTTATAAAAAATGAATAATTTTAAACAAGAAACAAAAAAATTTCCTGCTCGGTATCCAAAGATTATCTGCAAATTCTTCAAGCACGACACAAATTATAAAGCCTTGTTAGTCCTTATTTGCTTTAGTTTAAATAAATAACATATACACAAGCACAACAGAGAGAAGAGGGTTTTAGGGGTTAGACTTGGGATGGAATAGTTAGTGGAGGGAACTGCTATTCCTCTGCCCAACGCACGCCGTGCTTTGCCCAGAGGTAGTATGCTCCAACTGGACCACGACCCCCCACCTCGTACAACTCCAGTGATATATTTTCCTTGTCTATCTCATTCAGAATCCTAGTTAGGATGTTCCATGCAGCTTCCACCTCATCGCTTCTCATGAAAACATGGTTATCCCCATCAATTACATCAAGAAGAAGATGCTCGTAAGTATCAGGTACCTCCATTCTATACCTGTTGTAACATTCATAGGCATGCAACAAAAAGCAACACACTGTTATCATCCATCATTTCGTAAATGTCTAAAGTATCTTACAACATTTAAGTGCTTACTTGTCCTTGTAAAGCAAATTCAATTCTGAAGAATCCAGTTGCAACCCTAATCCTGGAATCTTGTTGTTAACTCTCACCAGGATCGCTTCATCTGGTACATCACGAAGAATTAGCTCATTTGTAGCACGGTCAATGTTATGCCCGATGCTCTCACGGTATATATTTCCTGGAACATGACGAAACTGGATTCGTATCTCCATTCTGCAATATATTATCTAACCTGGCTGAGCTCATAACATATTTGATCCACTATTTTCATAAATCAGAGCTTGGATGTCCCACTAATGATGATGTGTTTTTTTGAAGAAAAATAGGAATTCAGATAGTCATGCCAAGAGATAGTGATATTTACTGCCTTACTGGTGTTTTATGAGTCCTAGGCCCGTTTTGACCAAAAATGGCACACCATCCCATCGTGCATTGTCAATGTAAAATGCAGCAGCAAAATATGTAGGTGTCAGACTGTTTAAGCATATAGCAAACTTGTTTCCGCTACTTGCTTTATACTGGCCAAGGATGACATCTCTAGGTTCCAATTTGCGAATTGACCTCAGAGCCTTCACCTGGAAAATAACTTGTTACTAACACTAGTATAGGTGCTTCAGACTTCAGAGTGTGAAATCTCTTTTTGTACCTTTTCATTTCGAATATCTTCTCCATCAAGGCTTATCGGTGGTTCCATGGCAAGCAACGCTATTGTTTGGAGAACATGGCTGTGAACGATGTCACGAACAATTCCATAATTACCGAAGTACCTGCATGAGAGACTTAGTTGATATCATATAATATTCAATTACCTGTGGAGTTAACAGTTCATTACACATATTTAGCACATAATGGCTCCTTAAATTTACTCAATCGACAAAACAGCTACTATGATAACCTTCCTGGCTGCACGGCCAAGTCCTCTGATAAAATGACCTACAATAATTTAGTTAAACAATGTCATGTTGCAGAATGTCATGTTGCAGAAGAGACGATGGATTTTCAGATTAAATAGGGCGACATGTAATTACATACACTTGAAAGAATTACCTGAATATTGTGTATGTATGTACGGCTCCACAGTGGCTCAAAGACTAGATTGGAAAACCTTAGAACTGTGAGGTTTTCGATGAGATTTCTTCCTAAAAGATGATCAATCCTGACAATAGATTGATCTGAATCATAAACTCATGTAACAGTAATTGTGTGTGCTTGAGCTGATGTGTGAGAAAGAGAAGGGGGTGGGGGAGGATATAATATAAACACCTGTATAATTGCTTTTCCTCAAACTTGGAAAGAAGAGATTGCGTCAGCCTATAGGAAGAGAGTGCATCAAATCCAAATGGTTTTTCAATTATAATGCGATTCCAGCCCTTCTGGGTCTGAGCACAGCTAGCAAGACATGATGCAACATCCAGCAGTGCTTCTTGCGGCACAGAAAGATAAAAGATCCTGTTGGCTTTGGATTCCCCCTGTCCAAATTTATCAAAAGGCATAAACCATACGAAACATTAAATATAAAAGAACTCACTAGAGAAGAAAACCTCCTCCATATACCTCAATCTGCTCCATACGGGCATTCAACTTGGACATTCCAGATTTATTGTCATAGCCTCCATTAACGTAGTATGTTCTACTTAGGAAAGCATCCATTTTATCATCACAATTCTCTCTGAAAATTTTTGTATTCACATTGAGAACAAAATCTAAAATATCATATAATAATGACTAAGACGTAGATGAACGAAAGTGGACCTTATTTTTTCATTATCATGCCAAAAAGGCACATACTATTCTGTTTCAAATCAATTGCAACAATTCAGTGACAACTGAGAAATTGGTTCACTGGGAAAATACAAATGTTTATATATAAATTCTATAAGATCAAGTGCCAAGGATTTTAGTCCAGGAACTGGAAACAGGACACAGAAGGTAATAATTTGAGAAGAGATAAGAGAATCATACTGATGATCAACTCGGCATGTTAATGTTGAAGCTATGATGGCTTGTAGGTCTTCGTCAGTAATATTCTTCCTTGAGTATCCAAAAATACCAACATTCTGCAGCCACGGGAATGAAAAATCAACTAAATATTTGAAAATTTTATAATAGGTAAAGATATAAGACTAGGCAACCCGTCCTCGTGAAAAATTCCAATTTACTTATTAGTTACTATATACATCATGCATCAATAGGAATGGATTTGAGGGGGGAAAAGAACAAACCTATAAATTAATTAAAATAAATGCCGGTTCAGTAGATGACTCTGCCCAATGTAAAACATTCATATCAAGTATCAACATATGGCGTGAGCTTTTCAACATGCACAATACTCGTAAGTGGAAAACAAAAACAAAACAAAAAATGCTATTCTACCTCAGGAAGGAAGCCACTATAGTACAGAGCAAATAATGCTGGAAAAATCTTCCTCCTTGCTAGCTCACCAGTGGCTCCTATGACAGCAATGCAAAGTGAGGGTGCTCTACTAACATCAGTGGGAGAACTGGCGGAACTTGTGTGTAGCCAAGGTGGAGACTCCATGGAGGTGATCATATCTAGAGGAACATTATGCTCAAGGTTGAGTGAAAATTTTCATTCTGTAAGTGAAATTAGTTTTAGAATTGATCATATCCTTGCGTTTCTTTTCTTTCTTTTTTCCCATGTCGTTAAGTTTCTTTTTGTTCCAAAATTTCTATTCTAAATACATTTTGAAGTTTCCAAACAAAATATGACAGACCGTGATCGCAATCATCAAATTAAATGTTAAGCAGAAAGCAAAAAAGGTGGTCACAAATATCTATATTTGTGATGATTGATAATGGAAACAATCAAAGAACTCATAACTCTCAAGATTGGTAAAGTGAAGGCCGCTAACCATTAGAAACATCAAGGTTTGAGGATGAATCAGAAACTGATCCCTTCTGGTTTGATAAACCTGTTTCCAGATTATTTGTTAAATGATTTCTATCTTGACTTCTTAACCTCTTAAACCCCTTTGCTGGTCGACATTTTTCACTCAGCAATTGAAAGTTCAGCCTCTCTAGTATCCATAGTTTTAAACCACGAAACCTTCGACAGATGTTCGTGCCTCCACCATTTCCAAAGTATCTTGCTCCACCCTGCAAGAAACGAGAACAAACAGTGAAAAGCATTGTTAGCACTTAGCAGTATTATTTAAATACCATCGCTTTGCTTCAAATTTCTAAACTTCACCTGATTACTAGCAAGAAGTTCTGTTTTTCTTTTTCACGTTACATAGCAAGCAATAAAGAAACGCAGATAGCAACATGTAGCTGAAGACTCAACTCACCGGACAACTACGAACGGTGAATCTGTGACCATCCGAGCAAAGATGTGTTGGTCTTGAGATTGACGATTCTGAGAAAGCTACCAAGGTAGGAGAACTAGACATCGACATCCTTCGATGAGTTTTTAGAGTTCGAAACCTCTCTGTCTAGGACTTTCCGATCAGGAAATCGAAGATTGCAGTTCGGGGTTCCGGGTGCAGGAGAGACAGTGCTGACCGCTATCCCTCGAGCGAGATTGTTGATCGGACGGTTGGGAATTTTCTTGGAGATTTTACAGTTTGATTGTGTACTACTGGAAGTCAACAGTAACTACTGCACTGGTCTTGCCGTGGTCGTGTCACGTGTGGAGGAAGCAGTAGCACTTGCAGCTAACTGGAAGAAGACAACAAAAGTGGGCTTCTTGCAGCTCTTTTGGGCCAATGGCCCAAACATAGGTAGCACCTTCCAGAAGCCTACGATTCCCATAATTGGCTGTCTTTTATTTATCTTTTCTTCTTAGATCTTATTTCACTTTATTATAAAAAAGCATATTTTGACAACAATAATGTTTTTATAATTTTTACAGAAAAATATAACCATTCATCAAATAATAAAACAAAATAAATAAAAATTTTAAATAATGATAAATAGTTTTTAAAATACAATGAATGCAATAACTAGTTACTAATATTATTTTTTTACGGTTTGATAAGTAAGTAATTAATTTTATTTATTTATTGTAATATTAGACTTCCTCTTATAATTTTATTATATTTTTTGGTAGATGGTGGATGGAGTAGGTACATCATCCTACGTGCAAAGAAGCCTATTTCAATTTTGGGCACGTGTTGAATAATTTTTTGTCTTTGCTATTACCAAGCATAGCCGAAAGCTGGAAGAGCACAAAGGTGACGTGGAAGCAGCTATGAAGAACGCAGCTATCAATTTAATAATGATATTTGAGATGATCACGATCATCCACCAAACCCTGGAACTTTGATCTTAGCCTAATCTCTGCCCACAAACGATAATAAATAAAGCTGCTATGTTTTTTCATGCTTTCTTTTATTCTTTAAACAATCATCTTGGTTTGTTTAATTATGAAGTGTTACTAAAACAATAAAGTTTTCAAATGTACGTTTTTTGGTTATAAAATATACAAATATTATTTTGTCACCACTTATTTCACACATTTTTTGATATAATATTTTGTTATTATCATTACCTCATTATTATTAAGCTCAAAAGTGTCAAATTTCTTTGAGTGATGAAATAACTCAAAAGCTTCATTGAATAAGCCCAAAGAATGTCCAATGCTGGGTTAGTGGGAAAGGATACACCAAACACTGTATTTCATACTTAAAGTTATTCCACCATTATGTACCCGAAAATGAAATTAAAAAAAAATACTACCATTTCTTTGAAGCTTGTGGCTGCGGAGTGGTACAGGTGGGGATACACTTCAAGAAGAAGTAGACTTCGCTGCTATTTGAAAACATAATCAAAACATTGTGCGAAAAAGTCAAAATATTTAAATTCTGATGCTTAGTTTTATGATGATGGCCTCGTCTTTTGAGATGTTATAAGGCAAGAGTCATTGAATGAACAGACCAGAGTAAACCACTGTATAATAAGGTCGCCTAAGTACCCTTTCATTAAATGCCCACTTTTAATGGTGACAATAAAAAAATGATATGATAATCCACTATGATGTCCTCCTTTGTTGTTTGAAAGTGACCTGCCTTGGTTTTTCTATTTTCCCTTCTCGTCCTCTCTCTTTTTCTAAATCTGATAGGAACCTTCACCCGTTAATCAACTTTGAGTAGATAAGACTGGTGAATGTGTCATCTTCATTGAAGATTACAGGTAAGGAAAAGCTTCCCTACTTCCTTTCTTAATTCTCGGAAAATATGCTTAATTTTAATTATGGGCGTTGTCTACGAGGTTATCTTTCTGGGTCTTTCATCATTTCAGAGCCTGATCAGCTTATTGTTAATGTCTTTTTGGGTTTAAGGTGGTTTCCGGTATAATTCAGCAATTATCGGTGTACTCTGTCTCTGAAACTTTTTTTTTGTCCTGAAAATTCTAAAATCCTCTTAGATGTGTATGTCCATATTTTGAATCCGACTATCCTTTTTGTATCACTCTTGAAACTGGATTCTCTGCAATAGTTCTTAAAATCAAACACTCAACTCGTTCAATTTTCGAGATCATGTCAAGACCCTTGTTTTTCCTGCTGCCAGGTTGCTTTGTGCTCTGGGATAAATGTGCTTGTGTAATTGACTATTTATTTGGGTTCTTCGGAACCGGTTGCTGCTTCTCTTTAAACCACATCTCTGATTTCATTTCCAAGTAAAGCCTTGAAATTTTCCGGAAATTCTAATCACAAGGAATAAATGCTTATGTACTCATTATACTCTAGTATTTTATGCATTTCATCAAAGTCTTTGGATATTATCCATAATATAGGGAAACAGTTCAATTATGTGCCCGCTTAACTCAAAATTACTCATCATTTGATGCAGATATCTGATAACTACTTTATACTTGGAGCTATAAACATTACAGCTTTACAAACATTGGCAAATGGGATCCGAATGTCCGCCAGCACCAGTCACTGTTCATATAACAGGTTTTAAGAAATTCCAAGGAGTTTCAGTGAATCCAACAGAGACAATTGTCAATAATTTGACAGAGTATATGAAGAAAAAGGGTTTACCAAAAGGTTTGAATATTGGGAGCTGCAGCATTCTTGAGACTGCTGGTCAAGGAGCAGTTAATACCCTGTACCAGACACTGCAGTCTGCCATTAGCCCCAAGGACTCTGAACCTTCAAATTCCAATAGAGTTATCTGGGTGAGTTACCCATGTGCTTAATATATGGAATCACAGATATATGTCTATAAATTCATCCTTCTCAAGTTTTCATTTATGTAATCGGATCCAAATTTATACCTCTATTAATTTCCTGCTGAACCTGGTAAGTATGTCATCTAGAGATAAAATTATGACTAAGAGGGACATCGAACATGGTACAGAGCTCACTTCAGCACCGTTCAGTCATATTCCTTCCTCTCTGCAATTAATTAAAGTCTGCAGGGGAACCTGATACTGCTTTAAGAACATAAATTTAGTGGGGTTGACCACAGCACGTATAGTCTCCATGTAACTACTACACTATCAAAGTCTGCTCACTTAAAGCTATTATGCTGTAGAATTGTAATTGCTGGAGTGTGATGCGTTGAGAATTCATTTCTGCAATATTAATTTAAAGCAGTTGGACCCATGTCCAGATAAGAAGATCGTAACTCTGGTTGAAACTCACTGAACTCTGAACTCAAGTTTCTTTCGAAAGTTTAGCACAGAACTACAACCAAAGTTATATTGGACTTTCTTTTTTAGTACTTCTAGACGGCTAATTCTAAGGCTGAACTAAAGAGGACAATTGTGAAAGTTTTGAATTTTGAGGGTCTCAATATCATGTCTTGGACATGAGAGTGTATTTTTATTACCACATCCCTGCATCTTACTTTGTGACTGCTTCTGATTTTGTTAATTCAGCTGCATTTTGGGGTTAACAGTGGTGCAACAAGGTTTGCTATAGAGCATCAAGCTGTCAATGAGGCTACTTTCCGTTGCCCTGATGAAATGGGATGGAAGCCCCAGGTTAGGTTGGAACATTGGATGCATGTTGAATTTTCTTTCATTAAACCTTTAGAACTGAGTTCTGCTGATTATGTTCTCATTCACTGGACTTTCCACAATTTGATTGTTGCAGAAAGTCCCAATTGTTCCATCAGACGGTGGAATTTCACGAATACGGGAGGTAAATCGTATCATATGATTTTGCTTACACTTTTTCCATATTAATTAATATCTACTCTTTGACCTAATGTTTAGTCCGAATAAAGTAATATAATTTTCATTGTTTTCATATAGAACATCGTTCATTTTGTGTCATTGCAAGCATTTATTTTGTTTCAATGTCACTGAAGCTGCAGATTATTTCGCGGTCAATTTCTCTTGTGCTATTCTAAGTATAATTTATAAGGCTTTTCAATTGTTTTTGGGTCCAAAGCATTTAAAGGATTTGAACTCCTGATTTTGTCAAAAGTAAAGAGGTATAAAGGCATATACAGGTACAAGACAAGTTATTGGTTTGAATAGACAACAATAAGCAATTAAATTGATATTCATAAGACATGGTTCTGCTTGCTGTATCAGAAATTTGCATTGAATTTATCAACTTTGTGCAGACTTGCCTTCCAGTAGAAGAGATCACCAAGGCGTTGGCAAAGAAGGGTTATGATGTAATGACATCTGATGATGCAGGCAGGTTTGTGTGCAATTTCGTCTACTATCATTCCCTTCGTTTTGCTGAGCAGAACGGAAACAAATCCCTTTTTGTGCACGTCCCCCTCTTTTTGACTATAGATGAAGAGACCCAAATGCAATTCGCTGCTTCCTTGTTAGAGGTACTTGCTTCTATATGTTAGCCTTTGTGTTTGGTGAAAGTGGATGAATGTAGCTTGAGTGAAATGTTTTAACAAAAAGATATCGTATTTAAATGAAAATGGCACATGTAGCAGAGGCATTTGCTTTTATCAGCAAATGTTTCTGATTAATGGTTTTAGCACATTGTCAAGACAAGTAGACATTGCTTTTCTATGTTACATTGTGAATAACTGTTATTTTTCCTTAACACTGCTCGTATTTTACGTTCTAACGTTTTTATGAATGAATTATATCCACTTAGCAAATGCGAGCAGAACTGAAAACTATTATGACCTTTTAGTTGGGAGCTCAATGTATTGTTGAAAATATTCACAGGCCTGATAAAACAATTTACATTTGTTTTTTTTTATCGGTCGTATCAAATGGACCATCATAGGTCCTGCATCATATCTAAAGAATAATTCCAATTAAAATGGGAAATCCGAACTAGAAGATTGAGCTGCCAAGAGCATCAGGGCGTGGCCAAAAAGATAAGAATAAAGAATAAAGGGTAAGAGGCAAAGTCAAAATTTACCAAGAACTCACTTCATGACTTGGTTTTTGGAATGAAATTATCTCTGCAAGAATTGCCGGACTGGCAAAATCGTAAACCCAAAAGAACCATCAAAGTATAGGCTGCGAAGCAAGCAATCAACTTTAGTAGTCAGTTGACTTGAGGAGTGTTTTGACAAAACGGTTGCGAACCCCTTTCCTAATCCCTCTGGATATGAAGCGATCCCAGACAGAGGGTATGGGTGAGAAGAAAGATAACCAGATGAGGGACACGAATGAATGAAGAGGAAAGGAAGTGATGTGGCGAATTCGTAATGAAGGGTATGAGAAGAACTTGTACAAAAGGGCTTCGAGTGAGATAATGGGGTGGTTTGGAATTGCCACAATAAAATTGATAGTTTAATTGGCAAGCGGTGGAATGGTGAGTCTGAAGTCCTTATCTTCATACACGAATAATCCAACCGTAGAAACCACCAAACTAAAACCTGTGTAGAGCTAGTTGGTCGGCATCTATGGTCAATGCATTGTTTGTCACTAGTTACTGCGACTCTCCTTCTACTGGGTCCAATCGAGACTTTGGTAACCTGCTCGGATGCGCAGGTCTGGTTAGTGTGCCATTACCCTCAAAGTTACTGCCATGCATGCCCGTCCTCAAGTTTACTGACGAGGTAAACGATGACCGAAGGTATAATCTACCAAATAATGGATACTGCCAAAGACTATTATCAGAAAGTTGGGGGGAAAAGAGAAAAAAGAAAACAATCATTTTAATTTTTCATTAATGGATTTTATTTCTCTGATTTTCAAATAACCCAATGGCAACGAGAAAATTCAAAAAAAAAATAGCACGTAACTCTAGATTTGAGAAAGAGAACCGAGCAAATTCTGTTGCAAACCAAGGTGATTACAATATGAGAGAATGAAGGAGATGGGGAAAAAGATAACACTCAATAATATCCTAGCAATAGCAAAAGTCTCCTAATATAATCTGATTACAAACAGGAATAAAAAATAATAATAATAACTACTAAAAATCAGATCATTCAGCTCAGCAGTCAAAGACTCCACATCATCAAGATTGATTTCCACTTATATCAAATTTGTCCCCTTCAAAGGACCCTTGACCTCAAGAGTGAAAAGAAGGAAACTGCTGTAACAAATCATCATAAAACTCCTAAGTGGTGTCCTCTCGGGGTTTATTGGTCCACTTAACCAATACTTTAATAGCAGCATTGCCTCTTCGCTTCACACTAGTTTGGTCTAAGATGGTTTCCGGTTTAATGGATTCAGTAACATTTGCAATAAAGGATGGAAGCATAGGGGAGTGCGGTCCTGTACCTACATGTTTCTTACACTGTGAAACATGGAAGGTATGGTGTATTTTGGTTGTAGGAGGAAGGTTTAAAGTGTAAGCAACTACCCCCACCTTGTCAATAATTTTATAGGGCCCAAAATAACGAGGTGCTTGAAGAAAAATGAATGAAGGAAAACAAATGACATGAAATCTGATTTTACTTCATTGAAGAAACAAAGAGGTATACTATGCTATATACAGAGGGTGAGACTAAGTCACGGGTCTCAAGGACCAGACAAGAAAAGAGAATACAGGGGACAAAGATAAAATACAGTAGACAATGTACAGCCTAGGTACAACC
>JASKGM010000013.1:14089480-14114013 GCA_034509205.1 Ceratonia siliqua | reverse complement strand
ACAGGAGCTGGAGGGGGTGGGTAAGATGTCACAGGGCTGGTTACTGGTTGTGCCCCTGGAACTGTAACCGGATTGGTCACTGGTACCGGTGAATTGGCTGGGTTTGTGGGTGGTAACGGCACTGGTGTGGTGGAAGGAACAGGCACTGCAGCTGGATTGGTGGGGGAAACAGTGACAGGATTGGTGGAAGGAACTGTAATGATGGTTGGTGTATCTGTGGGTATTGGGATTGGTGTAGCTGATGTTGGGTTTGTGGGGAAAACTGTTGTATCACCTAGAGTTCTTCTGATGTGGAATTTGCTTAGGATTTTTTTGCGGGACAGAGGAAAGATCTCTTCCTCTTCCCTTTTCAGCTCTTTCTGCACAGAAACTTCTGCATATAATGCAACTATCCTTCCTGTAATTTGAGTACTTGCTTCAAGATATTTGGACAAGCGCTCACTAAATTGAGCTACTTCCATCGAACTGGGAATAGCGGGGATCTTGATTTTTAGAACGATGGGAACATCTTTGCAAGGAAGAATAGAGGCAACAAGAGTTGTTCGTTTGATGACTGACTGCAAAAAGTGATTCCCCATGCTTTCGCCATCAATGCTATCCTCTATCATGACATATGAGTTTATTTCCTTTATATATGAAAGAATCCTATGAAGATCATTGTCATGTGATGGATTCAAGTTCGCTAAGCATGACAAGGGAAATGCCACTGAAACTTTTACTTCCCTGCCCATATGAAGTTTGCTGAGAACTGAATGAATTGATTCCAGAGCACATACAAAAACAGAAGCCTCATTTTTGCTCAAAGACTCACTGCCGTAACTAGCAATGATGCTTTTGATGTCTACTTGTGGAAGAAAGTTTACTATATGGGTTTTTAGCCATGAAATTGCGGAATGTTTTGAACTGCTGAAAATTTCAACTAGGCTTTTATTTAAGTAGAAATCAACTGAAAGGTCCGAGTTGGTCAGAGTGCTCAAAGTCCTATCATCTGTAACAAAAATTCGAATCTGAGAGGGGGAGACGTTGTTTTGCTTGAGTAATGATATGGTTCCAGTAGATGTTGAAGGTGCAGTGTCTCCCCCTTCACAATAGGAAAATCCCACCAGAGTTCCTGTAAAGAGGGTAGAGGATCAGAACTATAAAAATTCATTTTATTTTTTAATTGAATGAAGCTGCCTCTACTAACTAGAACAAAGTGAGTTGTCCAAAAAACTAAAGAGAACACATTGAACATCATTAATTGTATGAAAAGGATTACGGTAGAATCCAGTAATTGTTGCAGCTTCAGGAATCAAAGCAAACAAGGAGAAACAATTAACTTTGGATTTTTACCCAGAATAATCACTATAGCAAGAATGATTACTTCAGTTATATCAGTATCAGTTAACTCACCCGAACAGCAGATAACAAGAAGAGAGAGAAATAAAAGGCTTAAAGAAGCTGCGTTGGCCATTACAAGAGAGTGTTTCTGAAATGTTGAAGTGCTTTGAAGACATGGCATAGAACTAAAATAGAAGGCCGGAGGGCGCGGGATGTGTTGAAGATAAAGGCGAGTAGTGAAAAGAAGAAAAGTGTCTAATGAAAGAGGACCGAGTTTTGAGGATAAAGAAATAATGTTACTTTGTCACTAAGGACGTGGTTAGAAATATGCCCGCCCGATACAAGTTTAAAGTTTAAAGAATCACAATGCTTTTTTTCTTTTGCTTCTTTATCTTTCCAAAGCCCGTAGTGCAAAATCTAAAGCTTCCTCCCTTCCCAAGTGGTAAAATTCATCATGTGCTTTTACAAACGTAGACAGTGGTGATGTCTTTATTCTGATAAGCTGAGGTAAATAAATAGGTAATGGCTGGCCGCTGGCCTGTGGCTGTACAAGTTATTTGTGCTCTTGGATTCCAAGACAGTGGTTGTTAGTTTCAAAATCAATTATCTTCGCTCAGCAAAAGCCATTAATAAAAGATTGATATTTAACTAAAGTGGAAGAAAGACTTCAATGAAATTAAAAAACAGTGAATCTGCGGGGTAGAACCAAGTATTATGTTCAGGTTTTTGGCTGTTGCTTTGCTTCCATAGACTACTGGTGAGGGTCATATGTGGAAGTGCAATAATTTTGAGAAAGAAAAAGGCTTCATGGATATGGTGTATCCACTTCCTAAATAGCTTTTGAGGGGAGAGATAGATCATAGAATATCCAACGTGGGTGGGGACAACCCAGGTGGAATTATCTACTATGCTTTTCCTCTTTCGAGTTTCAACTCAATCAAAATCAGTGTCTAACTGGGGCCCCAGCCGAAAGCAGGGCAAGAAAGAGAGAATGGTGACTCAGTCATTAGTTAGCGGTACGGCTCAAAAGAGTCCCTCGGTATCTGAATCTCAAAACCACGAAACAGAGGAAGAAGAGGATGGTGTTACTCTGTTAAGATGCTGTGTGGAAAATTAAAAAATGGATAAATCTCTAACACCGCTAATATTTAGTTATCTTACCACATTTCTAATTCAGCTATAAGTATAACCCAACACGAAAATACGCTAGGCTCTTTAGTCTTTTCCGGAAGAGGGAGATGTTTTGGGCTAACTCAGTTCATCTACCCACTCTTGTTTCCATAAGAAGGACTGGGAAAGCACTTGGGTTTATCATATTCATAATGAGTTTTGTATTCAAAAAATATAACCTAAATTATTTAACCTAATGTTCAAGTTACATATCTAATTAAATTTGAGAACAGGCAATTTCAATTTGGACTTGAGCATGTAAAGTTTATATTTTATAAGAAAAATGTAATTTTGTATTTATGATACTAACAATTCAAAATAATTTAAAGGGTTGGTATATTTGTTTTATTAATAAAAAATTTTATGGATTAAAGGCACCACATTATTTAAATTTGATTTAAAACAACATAAGATAGTATTCTATTAACTTTCCTCATTTGATCTTCTTATATTTTTTTCCAAAATAATAACCTAAATAAATATTCATACAATATTAACTCTTTGAATAACAATTAATAAATGTTGCTACAAATGAAGATAGAATTGATAATCACTACCCTCTCATTTATGAATTTGAATTGTCATTACTTTCAAATTTTGTATGGAAAAGTCCACTCACACTTGTTAGATATAGCACACTAAATTGCTTCAAATATCAGGGGCCCGTAGCTCAGTTGGTTAGAGCGTTGGTCTTATGAGCCGAAGGTCGCGGGTTCGAGCCCCGCCGGGACCATCTTTTATTGACTTAATAATTTCATGAGTATATTAAAGGAAATTGAATCAGTCTATAAATTTCCTAGGCTTATAACACATTCATTGACATACAAAAGAATATAATTTTTACAATATAAATTAAAAAAAAGTACAATTTATCTCGCCATTTGTATAAATCTTATTACATTCCAATTTTTAAATTAAAATTATAAATATCCATTTGGATGGATATTTAGTAAAAGAAACAACTTATTTTATAATTTTTATAAATATTATTAGATTTCAAACTAAAAATTAAAAATATCAACTTCGATAAATCTTCTCAAATAAAAAAATTCTATTTGAAAAAATATTAATTAAGAATTTGGGTAATTCTTATTAGTTTCCATTATAAATCACTAATTAATTTGTCAAACTAATAGCAATATGGTTAATATTATAATTTTAATCTACACAAAAAATATATTACAATTGTAATCAAATCGTTTTCTTACCAAAGATACTATTTGCTTTATGTTAGTTATATTAATTATTTAGAAGATTTGTACACATACTTGTGTGGATTTATAAAAAAACCTCAAATAATGGTTTTCTAAGTAAAAACAAATATATTATTCTACTATTAATTCTCATATAATTATATTATTATATTAAAATAAAAAAGTATTTTTTTCATTTTGTTTCAATTTGTAGTTAGATATATCAAAACGACTTTATAGAGATGGCTTATTAGCTTTTAAAAATTATATATATTGTATAATATAGAAAATTGAGTTCTTGTTATGATTTGGATAAATTCATACAAACAATTTTTTATTAATCTTTTAAAGTTAATAGTTAGTTGAATAATGTATTTATAAATAATATTGTAGATGTTAAAAATAAAATTAGTTTTAACTATAAACTAACGCAATTCAAAAGTATTTGTTTTTTTTTTCTAAAATATATACACTTTTACTGTTTTACATAGAATGAGAAACAAAATATTACCTAAATTTATTTTTTATTATAAAATGCTTGACTTTTTTAATTACATGTAATAATAATTGAAAAATTTTCATATGCCATACCAAGTATTTCAAAATAATTTATTCAAAACATGACCAATAACAATTAAAATAATAATTTATTATTCCTAATGCTCGTACAAACAAAAGAGAGCATGTCAAAATTAAGAAAAATGAGGCATTTTAAAATTCTAATAAATTTTTAAGGTTTCATTATATATTTATAATTACATATTGTGTTAGATTTTGAGATATTTTTATATATATTATTACTAAATGTCGTATCTAATTTTGTTTGAATTTTAAATTATATAAATTAAATATATAACTAATTATCAAAAAAGTATATAAATCATGGTATATTTAATTTTATTCATTTTTATAATATAAAAACTACATCGAAATAATTAAAATTTTTAAATACTTTTTCTACAACATGAATTCAAGTATATTTGGTAAAAATGAAACGCGAACTTACTTTTAAAGTAATAACCATGTATAAACTTCAGATAATTACTTTTAATATAATGGTCCCACCAGAATTTTATTTTTTTAATTATTCTCATTTAGAATAATTTTTTATTTTTAACAGGTTGAATAATTAATTTTATACAAAGGCACTTTTATATTTCTTATTTAAAGACACTTATATTTTTTTATTTAAAGGCACATGTTTGTTTAAAGATAATTTTAAAAAATAATTGATTTTATCATTTTTCTAAAAGCTTTTTTTTTTTATTTTTTCATTGTCATTAAATTATAATTTTTATACAGTTTTTTTATTTATTTTATTATCTCCTTCCTCCTGGCCAGACATGAGTTCATCAAAACACTGCCAAATTAGTTTCTGCAATGAAACACGTTGATAGCGGTGACCAAAAAAACTCCACGTTACGCTTCAGACATGATGCAATCAATAGCCTGTTTGCAGATGCTGGTCATTGTGGCCTCTGGCCCATAAACCTGAAACCACAAGATTACCACAATCACAATTAAAAAACCAGATAAAAGAAAGCATTTGGAGGAAAACACACTACAACTTCAGTGTTGGGAATGAATGCTTGCATTAGCATAGATTCCAATGCAAGCACCTCCTTGTTCTGCTCTAAGATCCTTTAGGTTAAAAACTACTAGTTCTGAGGTTTCAGAATAATCCACGCCAGCCCTTTTTGACAACAAATCAAAAAGCAACTAGACACAGGTTTTAATAATAACTGTTAAGTTATTAGTCAGCAGATTCCTCACATTAACAGAAGGCGGCTGAGCATATTCACAGCACATTTAAATGCAAAGTCGCCAAAACAGATTGTCATCATACCTGAATTGGTACTCCCAGTTCCTCCCCCAATGCACGCATCTTTGCCAAACCAGTCTGATAGTTTGGACCGCCTCTTCTAACATAAATGTGCATTCTTGCTGCTTTAAGCTTTGATTCCTGAAGGGGATGGGGGAATCAATTGAAAACTGACAAAGTAACAACTTGAAGTGAGATAAGGATACAACAAAAGCATACCTTCTCTTTCAGGGCGCGAATAATCCCACTGAAAGTGGCAGCAACATCAGTGAAGTTTGCAATGCCTCCTCCAATAAGAAGGGCTCTCTTACGCCCATCAGGGTCTGCAGTAGCACACTGCAACACACAAGCACAATATTCACAAATAATACAAGTTGATGAAGCCACTAGCTACGAGAAATTTGCAAAACTTAAAAGTTACAGAAAGAGGAAACCAAATAGTTATATAAGTTACAGAGAGGAGAAAACCAAATAGTTATGACTTATAGTCTTTACATCAATTACGACTCTTGCATACTGCAAGACCTCCTCCTCATTTGGAGCTCCACTATACTCAGCATAGTTGCCAAGCTCTGATGCATAACCTAAATCTCCAACCTAGTAGCAGAAAATAGATTAGGCCACCAAATTAACAACTACGAGCTGACCTTCCAATAATCACTGTTTGAGGTGCCTTTATTGACATTTTCAGCCAGAGATGAAAATATGGGACAGATTAGAATAAGTCCTAAACTCTGCAACTTACGGTATCAGCATAAATAACACTTGCACCCCCTCCAGCTACCATTGTCCAGATGCGTCCTTTTGGGTTCAGTACAGTAAATTTCAAGGATGCACTTGTCTGCAATATGAACAGAGAAACATATTATAGCAATTTCCTTGTGGAGGATTTGGAACAGATAATTATGACTTTTACATAAACAATGTACTGCTCGAGGCTAAGATAGCTATTTCTACAGCTGAATACTAATTATCTGGGCTACTATTCATCCCCATCAACAGCTTCCATCTATTGACTACCATTTAGGCAATATTTATCATTGTCAAAGGAGGTCAGGAGAACTATGTTCCAAATTTATCAGAATGCTGACGGAAAATACTTAAAATTCTGATAACATGTTTTAAATTCTTAAGATTTTTCCCAACTCAAACTGTGCAAAAGTTCCCTGTATTGTACATAGTTCTGAAGGTCACGTTTTAATGTAACTAATGCCCTGTAATATATATTGATGGATAGAAAGAAGAGGAATTTTAGGCCAACTGCATCAGAGGCTATAAGAAGCATAATACTACAAATTCTCAAAATCAGTGAACATTCTTCAAACAAGGGTCCTTTAAGTTAGTGAGATCATGAAAGGTCATTCAAATAAGCACGCATCTTTATAAAGAAGTCATTTACAAAGACAGCCAAGTTGCCAAGTCATCTTCTATAACAGAAGCGATTGCATATACTACTATGATAATGATAAGTGGATAAAAATGAAAATACCTTTTCATCCAGGGAATGAATGAAGCTTTCTGTAGGGTTCAGAACTCTTCCAAAAGGCAATGGAAACTCTATATTATCCCACCTGAATGCATGACAATATAATAATATGATAACATTCAATTATATGCATTAACAGATCTATCACCTTGACATTGAACAATCTGAACATTAATATCAAAAGATTATACTTCTTGAAGTTCTTGAAGGCAGCAGTGTCATCCAATTCCCCTCTCATATCCAATGGATATGCCTTCTCATTCACCAGTGTAAATGGATTCATCTCCAGGAAACTGAAGTCTAGATCTATAAAGGAAATGGGGGGAAGTAATTAGAGCCGAAGATCGTGTGTATAAGATTATCTGTAAGTGTAGGCTTTACTAGTGAGCAAAGTAACATGTAAAGGAACCATGTCTTGCATGAAATGGGTTAATAGTATTTGTTCCCATATACTATAATAGGGAAAAAAAACAAATCATATTCATAATTCTCTCTTAATTAGCCCTGCATGATTTGTCAAGTTAAGATAAGTTACTTAATCTCATATAAAAGTTTCAAACTTTTCCCACCCCGCTTCTCTTCCAGAAGTCATGCTATGCCCCATTTCGGAGATAATGACAGAATACAACAGTTTACAAAGCTTAGTAAATGCATACCTTGAAAGACAGAAAACACACCCATTATAAAATCACCAATTTTCCCCCGGACCTGAGAAATTATAGGTAGAATAAGCAATTGCTAGATACACAAGAGAAGCAATGCTGAAAGAAAGTATATACAAGACAAAGATGATTTATACTAAAAGAGCAGTGAACACAAGAAGTCTATCACCTTCTCATGTTTTGTATAACATAAAATTATTCATTTTTAGTCAAATATACCTTCAAAGTAAGAGCAACTATAAAGTTCTAACACAATTTTAATTCTCTGAAAGGTCAACATTTCACAGGTTGCTATGCATGTAAACGAGAAATTGATACAAACATTAGAAAAGTGCATAAATACTCACCTCCAAAGGAAGTGTAGCTATCAGAGGAGCACATGCCCCTAGTGTCATAGGTTTCTCTGTTGGAACGAATATAGTTTTAACCTATATGAGATAGCAACCATGTACATGTCAACCTATTGGGGTTGCACTTGCAGAATGGTAGCATAAATCCGGACAAAAATACTGGCACAGAGAATGAAACAATGAAACATATTACTTTATCTCAGTACCTTATCCCAGTTCTCTTCAATTTCTATGCCCCCACATTCTGAGAAGCTGATGGTACAGCCCAGCCTTTCAGAGACAATAGAGAGGTAATACTCTTGGTCATGAGGAACAAATGGTTCAACAATGAATGTAGTTATAGGTGCCTTGCAACCACCCATTTCAACCTAAGGAATATCCAATACACAGTTCAGGCAGATGAAAACAAACAAAACAATCAAAACTTTCCACCATATTCTATTCTTCAATCACCTCAACACCAAGGCGTGTTTTCACAAAGTCTGCTACTTGGGCTAGATCCAGATTCAGAGCTACTAAGCCACTCTTTCCACGCTTGCCAAATAACATATCGGGCTTCACAACCAATTTTGTGGAAGAAAGCCATGGTTGTTGGTTTGTCAACTCAGCAAAGTCTGTTGATTCCGTCACCTAAATATAACGTAGACCAGTATATAGCAGATAAGGAATGAATTCAGAACAGTTAACTTCCAAGCGATCACATAAAAATAAAAGCGACATGTACATATTTTGCAAAGTAAAAGAAGTGTTATCAATTATTTTTAAAGGAGGAGGTGATGACATATTAATTAAAGCAATGAAAAGGAGAAGAAAACCCTGAAGCGTTAAAAGATGCCCTAAAATAGTAAAATCTAAAGATTTTACGACAAAGGCAAATTAATGTATTAAGTTGATCAAACAGATATAAGGATAATCATTAACGACACTGCAGTGCGTTAAAAAATAATTTAGAACCTTAAAGAGAAACTAAGGAAGAGATAGGGTGGCGATTGTTCAGACCTGAGCAGATAGGATCTCAAGATCGATAGCGGCGAGTCGTTTGAGGTGCTCTTTGAGAAGCCTCTTGGAATCGTACTCTCTGATCTTCTTCCTCGCCATTCACGACAGTCGACAGATGATGAGTATGTAGTGAATGATCTGAAACAAAACAAAAAGGGACACTGGGGATAAGAGAACGAGGGCGGACGGGATGGCGAAGAAGGGGATGGCGGAACTTGTTTTAATTGGATGATGATGGAGCGGAGATATCGATGACTGAAGGAGCGCGGGGGTAGGTGAGGACGAGGAGTTGATTTTCGGTCCACGCATTCCGTACAACTTTGTTTTAAATTATTTACCGTTGAATAATGATATAAAAATTAAAAATTAAGATAATTATTAAATAATTTTAATTTAAAAAATAATAATTATATTTAATTATATTATTTTTATTAAAGTTAATTTAAATTTTTATTATTATTTTATTAAATATAATAATAAATAAAAATAATATTAAAATAATAATAATTAATAAAATGAGAAATAATTTAAATTAAATTAAATTCTTAAAATAACAGTTAATTTGAACGTCATTCACAACAGTCGACAAATGATGAGTATTTAGTGAATGATCTGAAACAAAACAAAAAGAGATACTGGGGATAAGAGAACGAGGGCTGACATAATGGCGAAGAAGGGGATGGCGGAACTTGTTTTAATTTGATGATGATGGAGTGGAGATTTCGATAACTGAAGGAGCGCGGGGGTAGGTGAGGACGAGGAGTTTATTTTCGGTCCACGCATTCCTTTCCAGAGAGGACGAGGAGTTTACTCTCTTTTTTTATAATGATACATTAATTAAAGTAATTATTAAATAATTTTAATTTTAATAAAAAATAATTATATTTAATTAAATTATTTTTATTAAAATCAACTTAAATTTTTGTTATTATTTTATTAAATATAATAATAAATAAAGATAATTTTAAAAAAATAACAATTAATATTTTTTTTGTAATGTAAAATGACAGATAATTTAAAACAAAATCAAGCTCTTAAAACGATAAATAATTTGAAACGAAGAGAATATTTTTAATCTCGTAATCCCTCTCCACATCACGTAATATTTTTTATTAAATAAATAATGTGTGACATAAATTTAATAGAATGAATACTGTACTCTAAAATATATTAAAATTTTTTCAGAACGAGGATGTGAGGTGCCATTAAACTTGACAATGAGAAAACCTGGCCTTACAAACACATTTACAAGGGCAATCATTCATAATTGTTGTAACAAAAATTTAGGCAAAGTAAGGTTTTGTTACCTACGTTTTCACTTATTTTATTTTTTTTACGTTTTGTTTAATTTATTTTTATTTATCACGTTTTAAAAGTATATTAACTTAATTTTAGAATATAATATTATTAAATGAATTAATAATTTTTGTTGACATAACAAGTAAGATGAAATAATTTGGATATGTGACAATATAGGTAATACGTAGTAATCATGTTATCATAAATATTTTTAATATTTTTTAATACAAATTTTTTTTATAATTTTTTTTATTTAGTTAGTCCATATAATATAAGAAAAATAAAATTAATAATATTTATTGTGACATGCTTGAAGTGTCTCTTATATTGATACATATCTAAATTCTTTCATATTGTTTTTTAACAATGTTATTTTTTAATACTAAGTTAATATGCTTTTAAAATATTAAGAATAAAAATAAAATAAATCCAATATAAAGACAAAAAATAAAATTGAGTGCAAATATAAATGACTAAAACTATACTTTTGTCAAAAAATTTATTAAGCACATGTTTTCATATAAAAACTTGTGTATAAGTTGATAAAATTATTTTTAACTAATTATTATGTTATGTTATTTTATATATTCTTTTATTACATGTTAAATGCTTACTTTGTTATATTGTTCTTATTATATGTTAATTGCTGAAAAAACATTTTGTAAGATTTTTAAGAAAATTAGGAAAAGAGGATTTATCTATTAACTTTTTTTATATCCTATTATAATTGATATGGATAATTTTATAAGAATTGTGATTCGCATTACTTATGAGAATAATAAAAGTGCTTATCCATTGTTACTTTCCCAACTTTTTTAAATTATTTATTAGTATTTAATGGCTACTAAATTCTTATTCGCTAACATATAATGTTCATGGTTATTTCGTTATAAAAATAGTTATTTAATTATAAAAATAATTATTATATTATAATAATAATTATTTGTTATAATTAGATAATTAATTAAAAAATAAAAAAAGATGAATAATATACGACATCATATAAAAATTGTATGTAGAGATACCAATGAATAATTTCTTCTATTTTTTAGTTCTTTTTTTAAAAATGATTTTAAGTATATCATTTTAAACAATATTTAATCGTTTATTTTTTAATTTTTTTCTCTAAATTTATCAACCAAGTAATTTGGTTGTGCCGCATTGCCGTCAATAAATATTAGGGATTATGGGTGAATAGCGGTGTGGTTTTAACTGCAAAAACGCATTAATCGTATCACATCACAGTTCAGTGTAGTTTAAAATATAGATTAACTGCATTATACGGTGTGATTAGCGGTTTGGGAGGTTCAAACCGCGAATTTACCCGCATCGCACCGCACATTAATATAAACCCTACTTTATTTCTACTTGTTTACAACTTTACAAATAACCCAAACATAATAGTTTATGAAAATAATCCAATAAGACTTGGTTGAAAATAATTTTTTTTTTCATTTTACCAAAATAAAATGTTTTCTTGTTTCTTTTTTATTTATCTCTTTGCATTTGATGTATAGTGTATGATTGGTTATTGATTTTGATTCGTCTCACCGAATTGCTATTGGTGTTGGCTATTGCTATAATATTTGTCTAAAAACTTAGAACTTTATGTTTATTTTTTCATTTAATTTGTCATTTGGTTGAATTCACTGTTACGTTATCTCTTTTTTTAATATGAAACATTTTTTAAAGAAAAAATGTTGTGTTAGACTTATGTTTAAAATCAATTGTAGATATTATTTTATTAAATTATTAAATTAGGATTATTTTGTTGATTATGTATCCAAATTTTTTATTTTTTAAGTTTGCGGTTAAACCCGTGATTAAAACTGCATCACAAATATGTGATGCGGTGTAATTTTTTATGTCAAATTTTAAAAAATCACACCGCACTGCCTTCACCCCTATTAAGGATAATTGGATGAGCAAGTCTCGTCCAATTTTGTTCACAATCATGATCAATTGACTTATTATTCAAATAGTATATATTATATATTATTCAAGTTAGAGTTCTATATTTTTTATATTAAAATTAAAATTTTATTTAAATACTTTAAAAAAATTATTTTTAAGATATTTTTACAAATATTAATTTGATAATAATGTCATTAATAAAACATTGTTTCACAATTATTTAAAACAATTAAATACAAATTTTTTGAGACAACAAATATTATTCTAAGGAAGTGTCTAAAGTATGGTCTCTAATGGTGGTAGCTAAGTTTATTTTGTTTCCATCTTTATTTTCTTATTTTTTAGTATTAATTAATTATTTTTTATGTTATATATATTTTCTATAATTTTTTGAAATGTTTTTGATTTATTTTAAAATTTTTATTTATACAAAATTAAATTCAAGAAAAATAATATAAGAAATGTAAAATATTTTAAAAAAATCCAAAACATTTTATAAAATTATTAAAAAATATATGATATAAAAAATAATAATTTAACATAAAAAGTAAAAATAATTAAAAATAAAAAATACTATACTTTACTATCGCTAAAAGAAAATGCGATACCATGACATCTCCCTTATTCTAATGTGTATCAAAAGGCCACCAACGTGGGACAAGACAAGCTTTACACTCTGTTATAATCACACGTATAAACTACGAGTGTCATGTAATTTATTATAGCTTTACTTATAAAATCCATAAGTCATATGAGTGATTGTATCACTATAATGACTTTACATATTACAAACATTTTACCTTTAAAATATTTTACATATAATAATTTTAAAATCTTGATGATTATATTAAAAAATTAACTAATTCATGATTAAATATCATATTATGAATATATAAAATAATAACACTCTTAAATAAAAATATATTAAAGTATTTACTATTAAAATAAATACTGTGAATAATATTTTGTATGAACAAATTAATTACTACAGATAAATAGTTATTATAATTAAAAAATTAAAAGATTATGTGTGTATGAAATAAGATTATCTAAAATTCTATTAAGCTTAATACATAATATGATGGCTATGTGTGTGAAATAAGATTATCTAAAAGTTTATTAAGCTTAATACATAATATGATGGTTAGCTTATATTTCTAACAGATATGTGATTTTTTAAATGATTAAAGTTATGTGTATTATATTTTAAAAATATAAAAGATTTGTGTGTATATTTTTATTTAAAATGTTAAAAATAGATCAAATTTATGTATCAAATTAATAAAATATAGAAAGGATACATAGGATTTTATTTTTCAAGTTTTTATTTTTTTTCAAAATTTGAATCCTAAATGACATATGGGTACTAAAATAGTTTTAAATAATTAAATATGGAATATATAAAATTTAAATATTTATATTAATTATGACGTCTTAAATAAAAAATAAAAAATAAAAAATGTATATATTTTATTCAAACACATTTTTTTAATAATTTAAAATATAATATGTTCAAATTATATCATAAATTATTAGAAACTAGAAAAATATAATACTTGACAAAAATAAAGGAAAATGTAATAAAATCAACTAAGAATAAAAGTCTAAAGAGAAAAATAGATTAGATTTCAACGATGTAATAGTTGTGGGAAATGGACTAGTGAAGTTTAGTTAATCAAACGAAGAAAAAAAAAATGGAGATTCAGATTCAGAGAGTACGGGGAGGGTGGACTAATCGCACGCACAGCAGGGGCAAGAGAGGGCTCTAGACGGGGGACGATTGCCTGAACTAAGTGCAATTGGCGGCATCACCATTCAGCCTCAGCGTCTCCGTCACGTTCTACATCTCCGATCCCATCGGAACTTGGTGAATGTCCCCGTCTGTCTCCATCTTTCTTTTCCCACGATCTCGATTTCTGCTACTTCTTCTTTCTCTCCCCTCTTTTTCCGATCCGTGCGAGTTACCAAACCTCTGTAAATTGTTACCAGTGCTGCTTTCTCAATTCCTAATCATGTGTTAGGGTTCTGTTCTGATATTACTCGTTTGACAATCCTAAGATTTGTGTGGATATAGGCTTGCACTTATATGATTTTGCAGTTATCTGATTTGTTCCCGTTTTCCGCATCTTACTTTGAACTTTGTTGTAACTTGTAATGCATTTGGTTGCTTCTCTATACGAAGCATCGGATATATCAAATTGCTTTTTCTGGCAGGCTTGGTGATGGAACGAAGGCTATAAATAAAAGCTACGGGATTGTTCTGTAATCCATGGGGACTGAAAATCCAGGTCGTCCAAGCTTCCCTGCAAGACCTCCCTCCACTCCTTTTGCTGCTACCCATACTATGACACCTTTTTCATCAACTAATACTGTGGCTGGATCAGAGCCTCATCCTTTCCGACCTACTCCTCCTGCTACTCCCCAGACCTCGTCACCATTTTCATCATCTGGACCGGTGGTTGGACCAGGGGTATCCACTTTTAGACCTACACCACATGTTAGGTTTAATGATCCATCCGTGCCTCCTCCTCCTCCAACATCCAGTGTTCCACCGGCTGGCGGACCATTCCAGCGTTTTCCGACACCGCCATTTTCTTCAACAGCTCAAGTACCTCCCCCTCGCGCTCCACCCTTGGGGCAACCATCAATTCAACCTTTTGCAAGTCAAGCACCATCTTTTCCAGCATCCCTTCATCCTCAGCCACAGACACCTTCCATTCCAATGGGGTCACCCCCACAAAGTGCCATTCCTGCACCTTCTAGTTCGAACGTTGCTCCTCCTGTGGTCCAGCCATCTTTCCCTGGATATGCCCGTAAGCAGACAGGTGCAGAAATGCCAGCTCCACCTATGCATCCCGCTTTTCCTACTAATCAAGGTAATTATGTAACTGCCCTACCCCCACCTGCAGCATCTTCACCTTTCCTATCTCATCAAGGAGGCTATGTTCCCCAGCCTCCAGTGGCTGCTCCGCTGGGCTTCCAGTCAATGCAACAGCCAGGATCTGGACCCCCTATTGGTGCCATTCAGGGCTTGACAGAAGACTTCAGTTCACTCTATTTACAAACTCGTCCTGGAACGATGGATCCAGTGGTTGATGCTAAAGAACTGCCAAGGCCATTGGATGGTGATGTGAAGCCAGAGTCTTTAGCTGAGATGTACCTCTTGAACTGCAATCCTAGATATCTCCGACTTACAACCAATGGGATTCCAATGTCCCAGTCCTTAGCTTCAAGGTGGCATCTGCCTCTTGGAGCAGTTGTATGTCCGCTTGCAGAAGCTCCTGCTGGGGTCAGTGGCTCTTTACCCAGTTTGAATAGCAGCAAGAAATACTGGTCATGTTTTTTTCCTTTGTTCATTTTTGTTCTTTGTTCTCAGGAAGAGGTACCTATAATTAATTTTGCCCCGACTAGTGTCATACGCTGTAGAAGATGTCGCACATATGTGAATCCATATGTGACATTTACTGATGCTGGAAGAAAGTTCCGCTGCAATGTTTGCACTTTGCTTAATGATGGTAATTTCAATTTCCATAGTCTATTCCTTTGCACTTTGCTTGAGGAGAGATGAGACATGTTTTTTGAAAAGTGAACAAAATTTTGAACCAGCATGTTTTTGAACTAAGAAATGCTTTGTAGTGGCTTAAGATGTCCAAACTGCTTTTATCTAGGTTCCAAAATTTCTTGAATTTTCTGTAGATTCCAGTTTTGTTCGAAGTTCCTAAAGAGGAATACTTGATAATAATAAAATGTATGCTTGCTACCTCTAAAAGGTGGATTATGGTGTCACAATGTTATGGTGGCTAAAGCTGCTTTCAGACTTTGCTGGCTCTGTATGGTTGTGTCATTCAAGCTGTCTTTATTGCAATCATTATGAATGGACTGTAAGTCCTCTTTAACATAAAACCAGACCAGTCACTTGCATGCTTGCTTAAAATCTTCTATGATGAAAGTTACTTGTTTGCATTTAATTTATCTTGTGTATTTTAATTGGTTGAAAATCTTTCTTACAGTGCTAACATATTAATTCTTATGTCTAGTTCCTTGTGAATATTATGCTCAATTAGATGCCACTGGTAGAAGAGTTGATTTGGATCAACGACCTGAGCTTACAAAGGGTACTGTGGAATTTGTTGCCCCTGCTGAATATATGGTGCGGCCTCCTATGCCCCCAGTATATTTCTTCCTCATTGACGTTTCAATATCTGCAGTTAGAAGTGGAATGATTGAGGTAAGCACTGCACTTATAGTTCCTGGTAGATTTTGTTGTCATCCATTCTTTTAGGTGGCGACTGTTTAGTTCATGTTTAATCTAACTACATATCATGGAGTTGTTGTTTCTATCTGAACTTGAGTTGAAAAGCTTGCGAGACATATGTGCATGATAAATTTTGTTTTCCAACTACCCTAAAGAAAAAGTACTGTTCTAATATATTTTATCTTTGATTAATTTATATTTATATAAGAAAGTGACAAGCTTACATAAAATCTTGTTAAGGTATTTTTCATAATTACTGAACTTTAGACCGTATACCTTTTAGATGATTTTAAGGGTCGAGTCATTTCCGTTTTTGGGTAATTTAGTCATGTCTTGAACTAACAAAAATTGGTGGAGCTGTGGAGCTTGTTTTTCTGTTATATCTGAGAGTTTGTGTGCGTGTGTGTGTGTTTGTATTTGCGTATGATGCTTTGTATCTTGATGTTAATGATCTTAATGCAGGTTGTGGCCCAAACTATCAAGTCATGCTTAGATGAGCTGCCTGGTTTTCCACGAACACAAATAGGGTTTGCAACGTTTGACAGCACAATACATTTTTATAATATGAAGGTGCAAAACTACTACTGCTGCTGTTTATATACTCCCCCCCCCATTTCTTACTTTAGCGTTTACACTAATTCTTCTGTGTTATGCTTGTCCAGTCATCCTTGACTCAGCCTCAGATGTTGGTAGTGTCAGATCTGGATGACATATTTGTTCCACTGCCAGATGATCTCCTTGTTAACTTATCTGAATCAAGAAGTGTGGTGGAAACCTTCCTAGATAGTTTGCCATCCATGTTTCAGGATAATGTGAATCTGGAATCAGCTTTTGGTCCAGCTCTTAAGGCTGCAATTATGGTTATGGTACGTTACTCCCTTTTCCATCTTCTACTTTGAATTTTTATTGTCAATATTTCCTGTGTTAATGTCCTTAATAAGTGCATAGCTTTAGTACTCCAAATACACAGGATAGAATTTGCTATTAATTGAATTGCGTATAATTGAAATGATTAGTTTCCATGATAGAGAATGAAATGATGGATGATATTGAGTGTTGCAAACTGATGCATGAGCATGAGTCCCATACCGCTGGGTGTGAGACACAAAATTCCCATTAACAGTGGAGGCTCTCCCCTCTTATTAGCCTGGCTTTTAGGAGTGGGTTCTCCTTGACATCACAAAGTTTCACTGAATCGAAAAGCTTCAACAATAAGTAGAAGAATTATTTATCTGCACTTGAAATTTTATGAAGTAATATTAATGCAGATATGTTGCTTCCAGATAAATTCATAAAGAATTCCTGTCAAACCTTGAAATATTTAGCTGAACAATATGACTAATATTTTCAGATGAATCCCTAAATTATGTTGCATGGAGACGGGCATCATGCACATACATGCATGGTTGGCCTCTTGAAATAGCACTAGGAGACCTTGGATCATGTGTGAAACAAGAGTTTAGATGCTTTTGAAATTCTTGAGTTCTGGTTAAACCAATTTTATTGGAGCATGTAGATTGGGATATGTAGAAAATAATAGTCAGTGAAGAAGAGAGAGAAGAGAATGAGGATTACCGACTTAAATGGCTAGGGTCCCTAAGCATTTATTTATAATTAAAATTAGGTCAAGTAAAGATAGTACAACTAGTAAAAGCCCAGCCCACTAGTTGTGTCACATACATCTTTAACCTTAGCCATCCTACTTCTAACACTCCCCCTCAAGTTGAAGTTTACAAAGCATTAAGATTGTTACAAATAAAACCCAACTAAAACATTAAAATAACAAATCTAAACTTAAACACTTCAACAATCAACCATCAATCTTAAACACTGCAGACGGGAAAGGGAGAGAGTAATGATCCGAAGAGTAGCTCGGATTAGAGAGTAAGCGATAGAGACGAAATACAGAAATAAGGTTCTTTTATGAGAAACCACTTAGCAGAGAGAAATCTCTGATATTTTCATAAACTCGAGACTGAAAACTGACTATTACAAAAGTACTCAAACCAATATATCGGGGGAAAGGGGGGTCTGCTTCCTAGCCACAAAGAAGTCACGTGCAGGACACATGACAACCTAAAAGATAATGCAAAATACAAACAGTAAAGATAGATTTGAAACCAAGCTACTACAAGGACACGTGCCAGTCACAACCCACTTAGAACACAGTAAACAAACACAAACCCAAAGGAAATAAAAGACACTTTATAAGCATATGGATCACGGAATGCTCCTGCATCACTACAACTATCAATCATTAATTTTGATTCAAGAACTCTAGCAACTAGTACTCCCCCTGACGATGTCCTTGGTAGACGTTAGCTCCAAGAATTCTTCGACTCGCTTCCCATAGCGGCTTCCTCAACATTCTCATAATTGCTTTCCTTGGGCTCATCGTTCAACACAATAACACAGCTTTCATAAGTCTTCAACTTACTTCTCCTAAGTAGTTCCCTCAATCTTCTCTCAGCTAGTTTACAATACTTGGGTTGCTCACCTAGCACCCAATAACTTAACTCTCTTACTAGTGCCAAATTCTTCAATACATCAAAACTTTAACTTGTAGTCGAACAACGACCGTAAATTTTAACTTCACTACTAGCCACATCAACAAACAACAATGTTTTGTTAAATGATGACCACATAACTCTCTCAAACAATGATGAGCTTTACCAATGAACAACTTTAATAAATCTTTTTTTTAACAACTAGCACTTGCTCCCCTGGAGCAACAAGCTCTAGGAGAAACCAACCACAAGACAATAGAACTTGCAACATCTCAAAAACAAAAACTTCGCTGTAGACATAAATAGATTCCAAAATGGCATCAACCTTAATCGGATTGCACACTACTAACAAAAACGCCAAAGCTTTGACCGAAATAGTCTTATATTTGAGCCATAAGTGATATGACATCAAGAGAAAATGGTCAAAATTTGCAAAAATAAGCAGTTGGATGATCGTAGGGAATGCTGCCGAAAAAGTGGAGAAATCTGGTGAAGGATACTCAGAAAAGACGTTGGTAGGAAAATTTGCTGGAGGGCCGCTTAATTTTTTATGGTCACTGGAAAAGTTGTTGGATCTCTACTAGAAAATTTTCCGGTTACTGAAAAAGTGCAAATAAAGAAGATGGAAAAAAGGTGGCCGGAGCTCTGCCATGTAAGTGGTAAGAGCTTCGGCCATGAAAACTACACAATCACTAAACTTAAAACCCTAGAATATTTCCTCAAGGCTCTAATACCATGTAGAAAAGTAATAGTCAGTGAAGAAGAGAGTGAATAGAATGAGATTACTGACTTAAATGGCCAAGGCCCCTGAGCATCTATTTATAATTAAAATTTAGTCAAGTAAGGATAATACAACTAGTAAAAGCCCAACCTACTAATTGTGACACATATTTAACCCTAGCCGTCATACTTCTAACAAGATAAAACAGTTTATGTCCTTTTTAGTTAGTTTTCTATGATCCTTCTTTCTGATGTGTTACTTTGTCATCTCTCTTTATGCAGAGTCAACTTGGAGGGAAATTGTTAATTTTTCAAAACTCGCTTCCATCTCTTGGTGTTGGGCGCTTGAAATTACGCGGGGATGATGGTCGTGTTTATGGGACAGATAAAGAACATGCATTAAGACTGCCAGAAGATCCCTTTTACAAGCAAATGGCTGCCGAGTTTTCTAAATACCAGATATCAGTGAATTTTTATGCATTCAGTGACAAGTACACTGACATTGCCTCCATAGGTAAATGTTTATAATTATATCTAACTTCACTAAGCTACACTGTAAAAAGCATAACATATAGTCTAACACAAAGTTGGGGCTTAGATGACTTTCAATTGATATGTGATGATTCTATGTTGATTCAGCATTGTTTTATGATGAATTGCTGCAATTTTATGGTAATTTAACTTATTATGATTAAAAGTTGATATTTTTCTCATACTTATTAGTTATTACTACTGCTTTTGGAGTAGATTGCAAACTTGCATATTTATATTTTAGAGTACCTTATATTGTGTGTACATGTTCTGCACTTATACTTGACTGGATGACTAATGGTATTCTGAAGAGTTCTGCATTGTGCATAATTAGGTCATCCACTTCATCTAAACTTTTGAATAAATTTCTGTGAATGACTGGCATATTTTCCCCTGATTGCTGATGGTACTGTGTGATTATTGATGTTTTAAAATGTCCACTAATAGTGCTACTTAAGGACTTAAGGATGGTCTACATATAATTGTTTTTAATGCTTAGTTGGCATTAGCAGATTATGTGATGATAAATATTACATAGTTATTGGATGTGGACCATGCATGCATATTTCTACAGTTCTATTAAACTTAATTCCATCAGCAGACGTGGTGTCAAAAGCACCTACACTTGCATGCTAATGCAGTTATATGTCAAAGTGAACTTTTGTTGATGATAAAATGGCAAAGTGAATTATCTGTTTATCATTTACTGTTTGTCTTAGGAACTCTGGCGAAGTATACTGGTGGTCAAGTTTATTATTATCCAGCTTTCCAATCAGCCATTCATGGGGAGAAATTGAGACATGAATTAAGGAGAGACCTAACCAGAGAAACTGCCTGGGAAGCTGTAATGCGCATTAGATGTGCAAAAGGTCTGTGCATTCATTATTGCCTGAGAATCTCAACCTTTTTTTGTCTACATTTGGTTGTCTACCAGCTTATGCCACATGTATTTGTATATACAATAGCTGATAATTATCTCTGTGCTTCTAGGTGTCCGCTTCACAACTTATCATGGAAACTTTATGCTAAGGTCGACTGATTTGTTAGCACTTCCAGCTGTAGATTGTGATAAAGCCTTTGCCATGCAGTTATCTCTTGAAGAAACATTACTGACAACTCAGACGATGTATTTCCAAGTTGCATTGCTGTATCCTTTTTACATAATGCTTGAGATAAGCTCTAATATAGTAGATAAGTTTTGTCTTCGATGATAATATTGAATTCTTTGTATACAGAGAATATAGCAATGCCGTTCTTAGAATATAGCCATCAACCATCAGGCTTTCTTCTTCCCTGTATGTTTTGCATGAAGAGATTTTCCTTTTGATCATTGCCAGTAAGATTTTTAAGAAACAATGACCTTTGACTACGTTCAATCAAGTTTTCAGCAATTTATAGCTGGGGTCTAGGATGATCCCTGTTTGAGATGCAGTCCCTTGAAAGTCAGGCATTTTTTTATAAAAAAAATTGGTGTTTTTGTTTCTCCCTCTCTTCTTTTAATGTTTCACATGAAACAACATATGTAGTACTTAACCTTATTTTATCTTTTTCATTTTTGTAGGACATTCAGCACATCTTGTCATGGCTTGTTTTTACTGTTTGTCGTTTATGTGGATGTTTGTTATGCTTGCTATTTAGTTGAAGTTGTTTAGGCAGGATATTTCGAATGTGAATTTTTTTTAAGAATTGTTGTATCCTTAACAAAACAATAGATATACTGCATCTTGTGGAGAAAGGCGTATCAGAATACACACAGCAGCAGCTCCTGTAGTTACAGACTTGGGAGAGATGTATCGCCTGGCTGATACTGGTGCCATTGTATCTTTGTTTAGTAGACTAGGTAGGTTAAACAGGATTGCTGTTCTAGCAACTTCATATGTGTTCATGGATCTTAGTTGCTCGCTTATTCTTAAACAGTTGCTTCATTTTTGCAGCAATTGAGAAAACACTGTCCCATAAACTGGAAGATGCACGGAGTGCTGTGCAACTAAGAATTGTCAAAGCCCTCAGAGAATATCGAAATCTTTATGCTGTGCAACATCGCTTGACCAACAGAATGATATATCCGGAGTCTCTAAAGTTCCTACCCTTGTATGGATTAGCTCTTTGTAAATCAACACCTCTCCGTGGAGGACATGCTGATGTTCCATTGGATGAACGATGTGCAGCAGGACACACAATGATGACTCTACCAGTAAAACGGCTGTTGAAACTTCTCTATCCTAGCTGGAATCGACTTGATGAATATCTTTTGAAGGTATACATTTACTGCCCCTGAAAACTGGTTAAATTGGCAGATCCTTGAATTATGTCTGCTTGTTTTGTTTTCAGGCATCTGCACAGTCTGAAGACTTCAAAAACATTGGGAGGTTACCTTTGACTCGGGAGAGCTTGGATTCTAGAGGCCTTTATATATATGATGATGGCTTCCGGTTCATTATATGGTTTGGTAGAGTTCTTTCACCTGATATAGCTCTGAATTTACTTGGGGCAGACTTTGCTGCAGAATTATCGAAGGTATGGTATAATCTTGCCATGAAAAGTAGGTCCATACTAACTATTATTCAAGAGAGAGAGGGAGAGATTGCTAGAGAGAATAAGGTTTTTCATTTCATCCATTGTTTTCTAGTTTTTACTTTTATTTCCTCATGTTAAAGTTTGACATTGGTGACTTTTGATTCTTAATTACACAACTTGTTCTATGTTCAGATCTATCTCTCTCTCTCTCTTACATTTGTGATGTATTCCTCGAATATTTATCTAGTTGAACAAAAAATTTGAGATCCATCTTGTGCCATGTTTTTGTTTTGTTTCTGGAATCAGGTTACTCTTAATGAGTATAATAATGAGATGTCAAGGAAGCTGATGAGGCTACTTGAGAAATTCAGAAATAGTGATCGTGCATATTACCAGTTGTGCCACCTTGTGAGGCAAGGCGAGCAGCCCCGAGAAGGATTCCTTGTTCTTGCAAACCTTGTTGAGGACCAGATGGGTGGTAACAGTGGATACACTGATTGGATGCTACAGATATCCCGACAAGTGCAGCAATCATAATTTATAGGTACAGACTGTAGTCTTTTATTAGGCAGTTTTGTCTAATCCTGTTACTGGGGCAATCAGTGGATGCTACCTTTTCCCTTGTGAATATCTTTATGCATGGATCATGAGTAAAAGAAATATCGAGTGTCGCCAGTGTCCTAGAAGTTTAAGTGAAACTTGTATTCTGGTTTTCTTTTTGGATGGGAAGCAGGGATTTTCTTGTGGCAATTATCCCTTTTATTATGTATACCTTTGAATTGGCTTTTTGAAAAGGGGAAAAATGTTATATAGGTCTAAGTACTAAAAGATTTCGTGATACCAAAAAGAAAAAAAATAGTTGATAATTTTTTTTTTAAATTACCTCAGATCAAGATGGTGATGGATTTGTACAGTCCACACTAGAGGGTTTCAAAATTTATTGAATTACCAAATAGTCTGTTTTTTTCTTTTTGATATTTCTACCTATGGTGATTTGAACATAATTATATATCTACTTTGTATACTGATCTCCCTTTTGGCACCCTCCCTCAGGCTTATTCTCTGTCTCATCAGTGAAGTGAGGGCGTGTTTTTCCTACATTGGGAATAAATTGAATCTAGCCTTGGGGACTCATAACGAAGGGTGGATGCTTGACTTGGCTAATGGTAGTGAGAAGGATGTTTTTGGTACACTGTTGGTTCATCCCTGGATGTATCAATTAGGTGAATTATACTTTTATTAATAGATTCAAACGTGCTTCTTGTCTTGATATAGAGAATAAACAATTTTTTTTCCTTTTCAATTTTTTTTTGGGGTGAGATAAGCCTTATCATTTTCTGTGGTATATTTCCCTTCTATTCACATCTGATGGTTGATTCATTCATTGTAGAAGAAGAAAGTATACGGAGAGAAGAGGTGGCATGTCATGTCAGTCTGCAAATTCTTGAATTTTGTTTGGTGACAGTAGTTATTTATTTTGATGATTGAAGATTTAAATATTTTCGTTCCTAATTTTGATTTCAATTTCTCTGCAAAATTTTGGTTGTGTCCATAAATTGTTATATGTAAGAAAAATTTATGCTACCGTCACATTGTTTAGAATAGTAGGATTACAATCTCTCACAAAGAGCTGTAGATTTCACAGAATGATATGGACTCCACTCGTAGGGGCTACATCCCCTTGTACTTACAAGGGGCTGTAGTGTTACTACTCCAACAATGAAATTGTAGCACGGCAGATTGTTATTCCTAGTTTGTTGGGGGGGGGGGGGGGGGGAAGAAATATTT
>JASKGM010000013.1:14026162-14070503 GCA_034509205.1 Ceratonia siliqua | reverse complement strand
CAGAAATAAACATAACTCACAGAAAGCAACAGTACTAAACAACAAAGCAACACATCATAATACTACTAACAAAGCTCTTGCGTCATTCTGGCTTCGTCATTTTCTATCTATATTTCCGTTATTGAATGGACATAATGGCTAATATGTTTGATGGTTATGTTTGTTCTGTTGGAGATACTGAGATATATAAATCTAATGCCTGAACTTTTAATTTTTTTTCTTGCAGGTCACCCAGCTTTCTCCTTCCATCCTCAAGTCTGAAGGAGTACCCGCCTATAGGTGTGTCCAGAACCCTGGAGAATTTGTTCTGACATTCCCACGAGCCTATCATTCTGGGTTCAACTGTGGCTTCAACTGTGCAGAAGCAGTTAATGTAGCTCCAGTTGACTGGCTGCCCCATGGGCAGATTGCTATTGAGCTGTACCAGGAGCAGGGGCGCAAGACATCTATATCCCATGATAAGCTGTTGCTTGGGGCTGCTAGGGAAGCAGTACGAGCGCAGTGGGAGCTTAATTTGCTGAAGAAGAATACTTCAGATAATCTAAGATGGAAAGAAGTCTGTGGAAGGGATGGCCTTCTGGTAAAAGTACTCAAGGTAAATTCTGCTTCTGCTTATCTTTTGTATCGAGAGTCTGTACATTGAATTCATGTTGGTTTGGCGCTTTCTACAGGTCACTGAGAACCTGTGTTGGTTATCATCCCTTATTATTGTTCACTTGTTGTCTTCCGTTGGGTGTGACAAATCCCTGACTTATCATGAGAGGACCCGTTGATTAGTGGCTGATACCTAAACCCACTAATGGCAGCCAATTCCAGTTACCCAATATTGTTAAACACACTATGGAATTATGTCCTATGTGCCAAATATTGGAAGATCATATTTCAACATGAAAAGCTCTTTTGTTGGGATTAAATAGTACTTGTCAACTACATTTCCAAGATAATTGAAATTAATCTTCTGGTTTATAAGGAGCCCTCCACCCATACCTTGAAAATGGAAGGGCTCAAGGTATTGGTCAAAATTCATCGTAAAAGTAAGATATGGATTCAACTTCGGGTATCCAAATGTTGTAAAGTTAATTGCTGGTATGGTTATGTGCAATGTTTTTAGGTGCTGAGAGAAATTATGTACCCTGATATTCAACTTTGATGTTAATAATTTCCGCTGCTTACATTTATCAAAAAAAAAAAAGGTCTCTTACTTTCCTATGTTTTATTCATCAGATGCGAGTTGAGATGGAACGAGTACGGAGGAATTCTCTCTGCAGTTCTTTACAGGCATTAAAGATGGAGATCAGTTTTGATGCCACAAGTGAAAGGGAATGCAATGTTTGCTTTTTTGATTTACACCTATCTGCAGTTGGTTGCCGCTGTTCCCCCGATCGATATGCTTGCTTGGATCATGCCAAGCAGTTTTGTTCATGTGATTGGGATTCCAAATTTTTCCTCTTTCGTTATGATATTAATGAATTAAATATTCTTGTTGAGGCATTGGAAGGAAAATTAAGTGCAGTATACAGATGGGCAAAATTAGATCTTGGGCTTGCACTAACTTCTTATGTATCAGAAGAGAAGGAAACAATACTTAAGGAACTGAGATTGCATTCGTCAGCCATTTCTCTCGAAGATTCTCATCTGATAGATGTTCCCATAGAGAATCTGGCAAATTCAGCAAAAAGAATTGATCAGAGATATCTACAACAGAGGAAATCAGCAGAGGCTGTGTCTCCTTTGAGACATATGAAGGAGCTGTTAACATCTAATTGCTCAACTCCTGGATGTGAGATGGCTAATCATGAGACCCATTCCAACAAAGAATCTGTTATTTGCAGATCAAACTTGAAAACACGTGGTTGTCAGTTGTCTCAAGAGGATATATCATATGCTTTATCTCTGCCTCTAGCTGAACATGGAGCTAATAAAACTTCACTTTATGGACGTGACAATATTATACTTCTTAGTGATGATGAATGCGATGAGCCGAAGATGCCAGATTCAGATAGAGGGAAGGAACTTTCTCAGAGGCTCACAGGTTCTAGTGATAAAGCAAGCCCATGTAATAATATAGATGATACAGACTTGAACATCCCTGTGACAGATGCTGCTGTGATAGGTGAAAAGGATGCAATTAGATTGCCCCATGAAGATATGAATTCTCGTTCAACTCAGCTTTTGAGTGTGAAACAGGAACATCATAGGGGAACAGTTCTAGGTTCTACCCCATTAGATCTTTCTTGCCATACATGTTTTACTAGTGCAGGATTAGTAAAAAATATTCAGGGTTCTACTGGTAGAGAGACCAGAAATCATTGTTTGGAAACTTCAGATAGTTGTCGTCGGATACCACAGCATTATGTTTCTGTCAAGCCTAAGAACGAGGACAACCATGAAAAGTCTGAAGGATGTGCTGCTTCTAATATAGCAGACAACGTAAGAGCTGTTAGTGGAAACCTGTCTTGCAGTCCAAACAATTTAGAAAGATATTACCGTCAGAAAGGTCCTCGCATTGCAAAGGTTGTCCGGCGTATAAACTGCAATGTTGAACCTCTAGAATTTGGAGTTGTGCTTTCTGGAAAGTCATGGTGCAACAGTCAGGCTATATTTCCCAAGGGTATGTGTATACGGGTTCTGTAATGAATTACAGGCTTGTATAGCAGTATTTGACACTTAGACTGATTATGGAAGTTGTGTATTTATGCATATTAAATTAATTGATGCAGGATTTAGAAGCCGTGTTAGATACATAAGTGTCTTAGATCCATCCAGTATGTGTTATTATGTTTCAGAAATTCTTGATGCTGAACGTGATGGGCCTCTATTTATGGTACTTCTACCCTCAATTTATGTATAGCCTTTTGACATGCAATTGGTATTATATTATATATATTTGTTGATATGTTTAGAAAGATTTTCATATTTCTGATCTAAATTTGCTGATGTGCTTGGAATCTAAATCCCTCTCTTCTTAGATCTTGCTGAGTTTTACCCCGATTATGTGAGTGAAGTTTTGATGAAAGATTTTTGGGTCATCTACATGTCACATGATTACTAAACATTGTTGGCTATTTGTGTATTACAAACTACTGTGAACTAAGTGACTTTATTCACGTTAGTGACCTAGATTTTGAGGCATTTGACATTAATTAACGTGAAAAACCAATTTGGCAATGCATATAATGTTTAGTATCTATTTCTTAAATAAAGGTTAGAGAAAATGGATAAAGATCCTCTAAGGTGCAGGGTGCAATTTAGAGAGCAAAATGTAGAATGGATAACCGTTGATTTTTTTAATCAATGGTTTATATTTGTATACAATACAAGCAACTGTTTAACAATTCATGGATGTTTGAGAATCGACTTCCTTGATTTTTCTCATCAAGGGTAACTACCTACACTTTATTCTCTAAAGTGAATTCAGCACTCTGCACTTCAGAGGAGTCAAATCTAAGAGAAATTAAGGCTTTCTATTCTGATCAGATGCAAAATTTTGTTCTACAGAAGTTGTTCCCCTTTGACATTAAAACATGTTTTAGAGAATCTGTGCTTTTATGAAAGAGGTTTGAGATGGATGTTGTATGACTATGGGCCATTCTGGGCATCTGATTTTGGAAATGGAGTCATAAAGAATATCTGAAAAAGCTGTTGTGGCAATGTGTGTTGTCTTTGTTAGGAATTGTCATGAGTTTAACCCTATTTAACTTATTTCCTGATTGGGCCGATTTAAAATTGAGATGGTAGAACTTGTTTGTGGTAGTAGCTTTTGGTTTTTGAGGGTTAATTTAAATGCTGAACTGAGCATTGCATTTAGCTGTGAACGTGATATGATTTTGTGGGTTGGAGTTGGGAAGAGCAATAACTCTTTCATTATTTCTTCCTCAGGTGTCCTTGGAACATTGTCCAAGTGAGGTCTTCATTCATATTTCAGCCGCGAGATGCTGGGAACTGATAAGAGAGAGAGTGAATCAAGAGATCACAAAGCAACATAATCTGGGAAGAAAGAACCTTCCTCCTTTACAACCTCCTGGAAGCCTTGATGGATTTGAAATGTTTGGATTTTCTTCACCAGCAATAGTGCAGGTAATTTTACTGTTGAGAGTTCGTATATTACTTGAAATAGTTCTTCTGAGTATGTCTCTTGGGAGAAAAGTAAATTCTTTCCAATTCTTGTTTCTCCCCACCTTCTCCCCACTTTCCAAGAAAAGATCTTTAGTAATTATGCTTATAGCAGAAATTTTTATATCTTTTAGGTTGATATGTTAACAATGCAAATTCTTGTATTATTTGGTCTTACCTGGTATCTTATTTCTTACCATGTTTCTGGGTGGTGCAAGGATGGAATTTTTTTTTTTTGGGGGGGGTGTGGGTTAGAACTTTATTGAAAGAAAAGTACTTCCCTTTTTCATGTCATTTTTATTTACAAATTTCTTGTTTTGTGGATATATGTTTATTCTGTACATGTTCTATTATAATAAGATTATCATTTTAGTAGATTTTTATTATATGATACTAAACCAATTAGACTTTGTATATTTTAAAATTAAATATATACTTCAGATCATTTTTTTAAACAAAAAAAGTAAACGATCAAATATTGAATATTTTCTTTCTACTAGCTTATAATGAGTATAATGTTTGTAACTTAGAATACAACCACAACAAACCTGATCTTTTGCAATAATATGTATTAAAATACTCTTCAACAATTTTAATTGGGCAAAGTATTAATTAAATCAGAAAATCTTGAGTTTGTCTGTTCATTATTGTTTGATCTACTTGATGTTGACGTTTTTGTTTCAGTTTCAAGTAAAATATCATTTTTAGTTATAAATACTATAAAAAATAGACTAAAACCAATTGTGTTAAAATGTTAGTTTCTTTCATATTGTTTTAAAGAATGATTAGTCTAAAGGTTGATCTAAATTCTACTATTGATGAACCTTGTGATAAGAAGAAACACACTCAATTCAAAGGATGTTATGTAACTATCATATAAAAAAGGAATGTTATGTATATAATTTTTTCACAATTAAGTATATATATTTTAGTATTATAACTATCAATTCAAAGAATTTTTGTTCTTGCCCCCCCCCCCCCTCCCCATTGATTCATTTCTGGATCCATCTCTGTTGATATGGGATTTGAAAATTAGTCTTTGCAGTTAAATATTGGATTCGCTGGGTCCATCCCATGCATATTTCTATTATTATGTATTTTTCGTTTCATACCTTATTTGACAAATATATTCCACTAATTACTAGGCTTACTTTTCATTGCCAATCTTACAGTTATTCATATTCTTTTTTCATAGGGCTTTTCTATCCTACTCTGGAGTATTTATACTCCAGAGCAGGATTTTTATTTTTAAATTATTTAATTTTTATTTAATTTTTTATTTTAAGAAATGAGGTTAAAGAATTTTGAAAAAATTTGAAAAAATTAAAAAAAGTAAACAAAAAATTTAAAAATAATTCTTAACATAACTATTAAAAAATAATTTAAAAATAAAGTAGAAAAACATAAAAAAAATCTTTACTTTTTTATATTTTTTAAATTCTTTAAATTTAGTTCTTACAATAAAAAATATAACAAAAATTAAATAATTAAAAATAAAAATTTTAAAAATAAAAATCATACTCTGAAGTATTCTATATTCCAAAGTATGATAGCATTCACCTTTTTCATAAGGAAATGCGTTCATATCCTCAGATAAATTGGACTTGCCATTTAATTTTTTTTAATGGGTGCTTTAGGTAAGGAAGTAAGTACATTAGATAGTTTGTTGACTTTGTTCACTAAGTCTGTAAATGGGAACATTTTGACATCTGGATTTTAAAGATATTCTGATGTTTATTTATTCAATATGGCTCGTGGGGATAAAAGAAACTCAATCCTTTACCTTTATTTGATAGCTTTTATGCTAGTGTTTCTGCTGAAAACTTATTTTGTCTTTTGTCACCTGGACTTGTTAGTGATTTGGATGCACTATTTAAGCTTGCTTCCTTTGACAAGGCAATTTATTATTGTATTCTACAATTGACCAGGCTATTGAGGCACTTGACCGAAGCCGAGTTTGTAATGAATATTGGGATTCCCGGCCATACTCTCGGCCTCAAGGGCAGATTCCACAAGCCTCTCAACCCAATGAAAATGGTGAAAACTCGCATAGGCTATCTGGGGAGAGAAATGGTCAGGGAGTCCTCAAGAATCAGCCCTTTCCTCTTGGAGTTGATGCAGTACTAAGGAGTCTGTTTAGAAAGGCCAATGAAGAAGAATTGAACTCATTGTACAGCATTTTAAGTGACAATAGGCCATCAGTTGACCGGAGCTTAATTGCGCAACTGCTCAATGAAGAGATTCACCACCGTCCTAGATGATTCATTATTTGGACACAACAGGCCATAAAACCTAACATCTTTTGACATGTAAATTCTAGTTCCTGCTCAGTTGCACTCTTGCAACTTGATCATTTTTTTGGAACCCGAATGGAGGGTAAAGAAAGAAAAAGTAAAGGAAAAAAAAAAAGGCCAAATGGAAAAGGGGGGGAAAAGGTTATTTGCCTGTGGAGTTTTTGCTTTTATTAAGTATTATCGGGGATGAAAATTGAGTTGATGTATCTGGTATCTGCCTTCATCCCAAAAGATCTGAGATGTGACTAATGGTCCTAGTATTTGTTTTTGGTTCCTACTTTGTACACGCCTTGCGAACCAATAGTTGAGATGTTACGATTATTTACATCAGATAGGGGAGATCTTTACCAGGTTTTTGTCAAGTGATTAACTAATAACATTCGTTCCACTAAGGAGACAGTTTGTTTTTTAATGTCTTGGCCAAGAAACAATTGGAATGTACTATAAATAAGGACACTGACAATATTTTGACGAATTACATGTTTTTTATATCTGAGATTATAGTTTTAACTTGGTTGATGCGGAACATATATTTTATCAATTTTTTTCTTGATCATCATCTTTCTAGTTATTCACATGGCTATAGTTTAATCTTTGAGGTTAAAATGAAAATAATCCCTTCAATTTTGATACTGTGATAAATAATTTTATGTAATTTTAATTTTAGACCTACTAAGAATAAAAAAAATAAAAAAGAATACTAATAAATTGAATTAAAATTTAATATAATTTAATTTAACAACCAATTTTTTAATCAAAAGATTATATATTTGTAACGTTGTAAATAAAATGGTATTTGTGACGTAAGATGTTAAGGAGTTAATTGCTAAAATTAAAATTATAGGAAGTTATTTGTGAAATGAGTAATCATATTTTGATGTTAGACTGCTAGCGTTTGAGCAAACTCTTGTCAGGTTGGGCCAGCAGAAAAAATTAATTTCGTTAATTTAATAAATAAAAGATGAAATCATTTATACTAATGGTAATATATATAATTTTGGAAGATAAAACAATAAACCACATTAGTCATTATCATTCTTATATTATTTTCTTTTTATTAAGAGATAATGAGGTAACATATAGCTAAAGTTTTAAATTTTTTTTAAAAATAAACTGATATGTACTAAATATACAGGTTAAAACACTAGTAATATGACTATCGTTACATGTTTAATATATAAGTGGACAAAATTTTAATGCTATTTTTTTTTCTAGACTCAGTTTTTTATACTTATTTATTTCCAAAACATGTCCTATGATTAATTTGGTTTGTGAAATAAAATCTCCCAAACTGGATTAAATTAAATAAATAATTATTACTGGAATACTTTTTATGACTTGTGATTGCAAATTAGAACTTCCAGCTAAATAATTTTTTTTTAAAAAAAGTCAATAATGATTGATTCATTTGATATGTGAAGTGGCAAATCAAAGCAACAAGGATTTATCCGTTTGGTCTTATAAATTTATGAGACAAGAATATCAAACAAAAATACCATTATACCTTTGGTTTCAAAAATTAACCCTAAGGATTCAGCAGCTCAAATCAGTGCATAAATAGAAAAGGTTGAACTGAACCAAAGTAGCTATTAGTAAATTTGTTTCTGTTCCATTTAACTCCATCATCTAAATTACTCAGGCGCTGCTACATCAACGATTTCAAAAGCTCCAAGTGGCGTCCAGATTTGGTTTAGGAAAGGGCTCGAGTATCGAGGTGCCCACGGTATTGCCGACAGGTAGTAGAAGTCCACGTGGGAGCACGCGGCCAGTGGGGACCACAGGAGTTGCAAGTGTCAAGCATCTGCCCAGGTTGACCGTGGATTGCGGGATCTTTGTACGGTCATCATAGGGTGTAGAGCCAAACCCAACTTTATAAGTTAAAGGGGAGGGTGCATCCTTATTAGTATACAGAATTTAAAAAATATGAAAAAAATAAAAGATTTGTTTTCTATTTTATTTTTAAATTATTTTTTAATAGTTTTGTTAATATATTTTTTTATTTTTTAAAATTCTTTAAAATTATTTCTTTAAATAAAAAATATAATTAAAATTAAAAAACTTACTATAAAGTATTTACTTTATATTCTAAAGTAGGAAAGAATCCTCATCAATTAAAACGCCTTACTTCGAAATATCTAATAAGTGAAATTGCTGTTAGCGAAGAAATTATTGATATATATAAGAAATTTTGATTTATAAATAATGTGTAAATTAAATTAATAATAAATATATTTTATGTGAGTTGAGTTCTTAAAATATTCATTATTTATCTAATTTATATAGATTAAATATATTTAAAAACTTTTCATATAATGTAATGCATTCTATAATAATCTCACACTAGTTATTAGATTGTATAATAATATTATATAAATATTTTTAGCAAGTGTTTGTGATATTTATTGTATTTGTTATTTTTTATATTTTAAATGATTACATTTTGTAATAAAAACATTTTAATTAAAAAATCATTGTTTAACAAATATGTTAATTCATGCAAAATGTTTATATATTAAAGTTCTAATTATATTAGTTTACAATTCTGTTAATTAATATGAATTTTATAATAAAATACTCACTCTTCATATTATAATGATTATTTAAAGGATGCATTTTTTTATAAACAAATACTTAAAAATAAAAAAAAATAAAAATTACAATTGTTAGACAGGAGTTCGGAGCATATAGGGAGGTTTTAGTAGCAGGAAGCTGCATTATAGGGTTTGGGTGGGTGGTTGTCCAATCATTTTAACACCAATTAGCAATCCCTTGTGCCTTGTGCCTCCTTTTATTAACTGTTTACTTTTTGGCTTATCTAAGAATAGTAACACTATCAGTCTATCAGAGAGTGAGCATGATCCCACGTGAACCTTTTTCATGGTCCCACGTGAACCTTTTTCTATGAGTAAGGTAATAAACATCTTAACATACGTTTAATTTGTAGAGATATTTTTTAATTTTTAAATTTAGAAAATATTTTTATTTTTTATTATTTTTAAATTTTTAAAAAATTTTAAAAAAATATATCTTAAATTTCTAATCAAACATATTTTTTTTCTTATTTTTTATTTTTAATAAAAATAAAAACAAAAAGATATTAAAATCAAACTCACCCTTAATTTTTTTGTCAAGATTTCCACTTTAACTGTTCAAAAGAGAAGGATTAATTAAGTGTTTATTTTCATTTTAAAATTAAATTACTAATCCAAGCCATGAAACAACAACATGTGTATTTTCTTTCACATGAAATTTCATAATTACTTTTAATAAAGTCAGGTTGATTTCAAAGAATACTGTATTTCCATTTAAATAACTAAACTATTTTTAAAAAAAGTAATAGAGATTGTTTTAGAAATGCTAGCTTCGTGCACGGCCGACTCCGGTCGCTTCTTAAACTTACGTCAATGATAGACACCTGGACATCATAGATTTCAGCACGTGGTTAACTCCACCCGGGAATAATTAGCATTTATTATTTATTTATTTTAATAATAAAAATGTCGTATTTAATTTTGACATTATAAAAAAGATAAAAATGAGAGAGTGGCAGCGGCAAAGAAGGTACCTTACGTAGTGTTTTTTGTTTCAGTTTTAATTCGGAACAGGTGGCTCGTCTTCAAAAATCAAACCTGAACCAAGTTTAGGGATTAAGTTATGTTAGTAAAATAACATAATTGTGTCATCGATTTATTTATTAAAAAATATATTTTTTTTATTCGTTATAACTATACAAAATTAATAAACGATGAATGCCTGGTTCTAACTTTAGTGAAACATAGTGTTAGATCTGTCTAATTGAACAGCCTTCCACTGAGCATATAATAATTTTTGAATTCTTTACATGCTCCAAGTTAAGTGTTAATTAACTATTATACTTTTTAATTATATAATTGTGACACTATCGTTAATTGCTCGTAATTTTGGAGCGTCCAGTCCGTTAGATTAACTAAACTAGGGCAGCCATATATTCATTTCTAAAGCTTTGTAATGCACTAGATTTAACCAAAAGTTGCTTTGAAACTAAGTAGCTGCCCACGTCTCCATGGCTATGCTGTGTGCTAATAGCAGCACCTTGGCGTTTGATCAAGGAAGCAGCTCTGCAGTGATTGCTCTTTTCATTAAAGCTTTGATTATATTGTACTATGATTTTAAATGTTTAAATAGATTTCATGCAATCAATAAATTTGTGATTCGGTGGTATTAAAGTAGTCTTAATTCAAACCTCACTTAAACATATTATTTCATGAAGAAAACACATTTTCAGAAAATGTATAAAGATTAGAACCGGCGGCCGGTTTTACTTTCTCCCCTAGGCACTGATCCGCCTATATTATTCTCATAATGAGATTAAGCATGAACTTTATCCATTTATGAATATGTAGTAATTCTACTAATTCTTATTTAAGCTCGTGGAAGAACATCATTAATGCAAATACCATCAAAAAGCAAGATGCATGCACCACCGAAACTTGAACTTCATCACTAATAATCAAGACGAAACTCTGATAACTTATAGTGACACAGCTGGAAGCACTTCTAGGTTCACAAGTCTATTCCTATAAATGTCTCTACTATGGAATTTTCCCCCACCATATGGCTAACTACATCAACTTCGAATGAGATTCAGGGGTTGCGTATAAGCATAATTTGTGAATATAGTATTTATAGGAAAGAGAGAGGCCGCGACTTACGTTTCTTTAGATGAAAGAGTCGCCACATATATACATAAAATCAAATACTAATCAAGGGTCTCTTTTAATTAGATGATACTGAGCCACTTGTAAGGGAAAAAATAAAACTTAATATATATGTATGACATACCAAGTCAAATAAGTTTCAAAATATATAATATGAATCCCCCTTTCTTTTTCCTTCAACTTTTTGTGGCTCATCACACTTAGAATCATGCAAAGTGACAAAAATCATCATGATTGGTCAGTCTTCTAATTCTACCAACAAACTAGCTAGCTCACAGTATATTGGATTTTGATATTAGAAAAGCTTTTGAGATAATTGAATAAAGGGTCGCTCTTTTACCGGAGATGACCAAACCAGATATTCCCTTAAGGAGACAGTCCATCGTCAGCCTACCATAGAGAACCACTTTTCATCATTTTTAAGGGGTCGTTGTCCAAGGCTGTGAGAGGTTAGGCAAATAGCTTCCCTTGAGTGTCAATACTCCAAATTTTAATCTTCAATGTCCTTATATCCATTTACTTTTGACACGTCAATTTTAAGCTCGCATCAATAAAAGAGATTATAAACCGGGTTTTGTCTCCTTGTTTAAAACAGATTTTGCAAGATCATCTTTAAAGTAATATATACCTAACCCGATTTGACCATTTATATCAGGTTCGTGAGTTCTCCACTCATCGGTAATATTACTTCGTCCTTCATCAAAATAATGATTACTTTATCTAGTAATATAATTCTAGCTAGCTGATATTCATCCTCTTTTACTACAATATTACTATTTTGCATTGAAGATAAATCCTCATGAGATATATATATATTTCTGAATTGCACGGATGTGAAGAACGAATTGGACACACACAAGGAATGAGCACAAATTATTAAGAAATAACCAAACCAGCGAGCTAAAACTCTCAATGAAATAATATAGAAATCACATTCGCAGGAACTAGCAGCAGCGTCTCACATTGATAATACAACCATATTCAATATATAAATTTATTTGACTCGCTAGTTTTTCTGCAGTAAATGGATATATATATTATATATAATGGAAGACATATATACCGGCACATCCACACCTTATCCATTGTGATGTTTAATAATTTTCAATAAGCACTGCAAATATTGCCATTACACAGAGTAGACATTAAGTGCATGTCTCACTAATACACTACATGTATATATATCATATTTCAGAACAAACAATCATGATCATTTCTACTATTAGTGCAAAATGCATTACTTGGCAGAGAGCTCTTGTGGTACTTCCACTATCTACTTTCCCCAACTCAGAACAATTTCGAGGGCATCTCAACAATCTAAAAGACACTTCTGTGAAAAACAAAAGCATATCTTAAACTTGCAAAAAGCACCAAATAACATTAACAGCTCTTCCTATACCAAATCGGAGAAATAAAAAAAATACAGAGAGAGGGGAAAAAATATACCATATGATCCCATATAGTCGATGGTGGATATCTCCTTTCGGACTTCACTAAATAGCAGTTGCATTGGGTGAAGTCATCTTTGCCTTTGCCCTCTTCCTCTTCTTCTCATAGCTAACTCCTCTAGCCTTAGCCTGAAATTCACGAACCTCTCGCAAGTAAAGCCTCACTGCTCGAGCACCAAATGGATTGGACTCTGGCCTGCCACCGTGCTCTTCATAAGCCGCACGGAGGCGGCCGATGAGGGCGTCGAGGCTACCCCATGCCTGGCGGAGAGGGCATGGGCAAGGTGCTGGTGGGTTGGGGATGCCGAAGAAAGGGCAGCCGGGGTTGTGGACTTTGGTCTTGCCGAACTGGTCAAGGTAGCGAAGGAATTCGAGGACATGAGCACCACTGCACATGGGGAGAGAGAGTGGTGGGCGATGGTTTCTGAGGTATTGGCAGAAGGTGTTCCAATCTCGCCGCTTTTGGTTCTCATAGCGGCTAGGAGTGTTGGTGGCAGAAGATGGAGAGGATGAGACTGCGTTTGGAGTAGTCGTGGGATTGGTGATGGGGGTCATCGGGCTCTCGTAGCTTCCGGGGTTTGTTGATTCAGAAACCAAATCCATATGGCCGGGAACAAAGATCTGAAGCTTTTCCTTTAACTTTGGATTTGCTCAGATCTTGTAGAGGGTAAGATTTGTGCTGATTATAATAGAATGATCACCCGCTTCTTCTTCTAGGGTTTTCCTTCTTGCTGCCTTCCTGTGATATTGGAGAAGTGAAAATGGTATATCATGCAGAGAAAGAGATTGAATTGACTGTTTTTGAAAGGGAAGGCTTTAGTAAGCAGGAGAGATGAGAGCTGAAACAGTGCATGGTTTCCATAGTATTTCTATGTCTAAGAAAGATAAGAGGGAGAGAGGAAGTGGGATTTTGATGGGGGAGCGAAGAACTTTGGTGGGATTGAACGAATTGTCTTTCGTTCTGTTGGGCTTTAATGTTAACTTATGCGGTTTGTGAGAAATCCGAAAGAGAGAGTAGTAATTGGTACAATGATTCCTGAGCAAAAGCTTAAAGGGGTTTGATCAGATAATCAGATTTTCCTTTCCAGATAAAGCACAAGCATGAAGCAACTGAGAGTTAAATAGTACCTTAGGTGAGAGGGAGTGAAGAGGCCATTAGTCCTTACAGGGTCAGGAGGTTTTCAGCCTGCCCAAGAACCAAAAGATTAAAAGAAGAGAGAAAGTAGAGAGTATTATGCCAAAACAGGACAAAGTTTGGCAGTGAGCATTGATGATGGTGACCAAAGATGAGCAGACATGTTTATTTGTCACTCCAGTTATAAGCGCGTGAAAGTACATTCCACCCCTTTCATTTTTTAAGAGAAAAAACAATCTATGGAGTTAATTGGAAGTAATATATTTCTTGAGTCTCAGTTCTTATAATAATAAGGGATGCCTGTACATGTGATTCGGGGGGAATAAACAGAAGACAAAAAGTTACAAGTGAAATAGAAGGAACAAAACTCATTATATTAATATAACAGATTAATGTTATTCACATAATTAAATTAGACAAAAATTATTTAATTACTAATTTGATGATAGGATGGATTTGTAAAAATATTTATAATTTTTGGATATGCTCACTAATAAACATGATACATTGATTCAAAAGTCAAAATAGACGAGCGTCTGCATTTAATTATTATAAACAAGCATGTCAAGATCATTGCAGAAAATAAAATGGACTTTGGCACAAAACCCATATGAAATGTGTTGAAAACTAGAAAGAGGCATTATATCATTTATTGTTTGCTTAATTATATGTGTTGTTTGGCGATGTTAAGAAATCATAAAGTAAGAGAAGAGAAATAAACTAGTGCGTTATAAATGGTAAAGTATTGGCAACTGTTATGTTCCACTTAGAGTAAGAAACAGAGTTCCTGCATTTAGAATCTCAAAACCCACAATCCACATGTAGGGGTAGGCCTGCATGCTGATTTTGGGGATGCCCAACAGGCCAACACTGTGCTAGTGGTAGGAATTAACTAGGAACCAATAAATGAATAGATCTTTTCTTGTAGTTAGAGTAACCTGGCAGTGTGCCATAAATGGAAAACATAAACATTCTAAATACCCATTTAGGTTACTGTAATTAGCTCCATCCCCTGGTCCCTCCCCTTTTCATCATCTCTATGGAACAAAAGGGCTCTCAAGTATCATTCCTTTTGTTCCATCTTGGTGCTACGTTTGCTTTCAACGCTGGCAAACTATAATACTATATATATGCCATGCATCACCCAATCAAAAGCCCTTATCTAGGAATTAGTTTTGGGGTACTAAGTTAACCTATATCTATCTTTATGATCTTATATACGTGGAAGGAAATTAGGAAAGTGAATATGTATATATAAACAAAAACGGTGGCATCGATTGGTAGAGGTGGCTCATAACTCATAAGCGCGTGCAGAGTGAGTCGTGAAGAAGCAAAATGCTACAGAAATTAATTAAGGAAACCTGAAAGAAATTCCCACCAAAGATTATAGCATGAGGACCCATAGGCCATGGGAGATGGGACACACGAGAAAGGAAGTCATGAAAATGACTACTCTGAAACTGGACCTTAAACGACTATTTTCATTAAAAGTACTTTCAGTTCGATTATTCAAGACCAAATTCATTGCACCGTGGATCAAAGGAGGTTGTTTCTGTACTAATTAATTACCGCTTGTGTCAGTGGGATATGGAGGACAGGACAAAATCCTCGGCCTACCCGAAACCAAGCCCGCATTTTAATTATTCCATATCAATGCCAATTGCCACACCCCCCTTTCGGACTTTTATTTTGAGTAACGTTACTCTCCTACTTTTTTTTTACTATTTTTATATTTTATTTTTAATTTAATAATTATTTGTTTAATAGTAAATTTTAGCATCATGTTTTTTTAAGTAAAAAATTTTTAGAAAAATATATATGATATAAGAAATAATTTATTAATATTAAAAAAAATTAATATGTGCAGTACACCCACCATTACTTATTAGTTATTAATATTTATTTTAATTAATAACAGGAAAATAGTTTCAGTGAATAAAGAAATAAAAGTATGTTTATGAGGTAGGTGATGGAATAAATTTTTTTAGCAATTTTGGATTTAAAAGAGACCTGCAGATTTTGAATCTGATTCCATGGGTAAGAAATCATTTTAGAAGTGAATGGAAATACTTTACTTAAAAAATTTTAAATTTAATTCTCGTTATTAGTAATTTTTTTTGTAAATTATTTATAATTATTATTGTAAGTACTTAACTCTGATATGTCCCTGATTTTAAACTAGAATAATTTAGGGCCTGTTTGCTTTAGTTTTTAAAAACTGTTTTTTTATTTTTTTGTTCTGCGAAAACCAAAAAATTCGTTTGCGTGACTGTTTTCATCAGTTTTTTTTAAAAACTGTTTTCTAAAAACAGTAACTAGAAAACAAAAAAACAAAAATAATTTTTTTGTGTTTTGACTTGTTTTTTTCAGCTGTTTTCTGAAAAAATACAAAAAACAATTAATTTTTTTTTTACCCAAACAAGTTTTTTTGTTTTTTTGTTTTATAAAACTATTTTTTAGAATTATTTTCAAAAACTATTTTTAAAAACAATAAAACAAAAACCGTTCCAAACAGCCCCTTTCCCCTACTTTTTTTTACCATCCTATTAAAGAGTTAATTTAAGTAATTAGAATGGACAAAAAAATTAATTATATATAGCTCAACTAGTTAGCTTCGGCCACACTTTAGAAGTTAGAAGTTTATACATAAGGTAATGTTATTTATTTAATTTTATTATATATACAAAAATATTATAGTTGGATTTTAATTAATTTAAGTGATTTTATACAAATTTTTTAAAATATTATTTTATAACTATATCTACTAAAATTTAATTTTTATAATATCTTAAAATATTAATTTTATATACTAAAGATTTGAATAACTTTTTAATAAATTCTATGTAATTTATAGAAGCGTTGTTATGGTGGAGCACGCGCTGCAAATAAGAATAAAAAAGAGGAAATGATAATTACTTTTAGAAAAATAAGCAGAGAATATGAGAAAGTTAAGCAATAAAGGGAGACATGAAAGCCCAAAAGTCTTACAAGTTGTAACATCAATGCTTTTTACGGAAATGACTTAAAAGTAATTTCTGTAAAGAATGGCATCGGAAATTAAAGTCGTAAACTAATATTGATGAATAATCTACACACTTGGCAGCTACACTATTTAGATGGAGTTAATTCCCATATTTATAAAGAAGAAATCCCTGTTTTAAAGACAAAATGACGAGGTCAAATTCCTAGTGACTTAAGAGAGTGGTATCTGATATAGATCATATTATATATATATATATATATATGAATATAACTAATGAGTCACTTCCTTCTGCTTCTGAGTTCTGTGGGTTCTGCCCTGCCACAAACACAAATACAATGGACAGAAGTTAGTCATAATGGCTGATGCAACTAAACAATATACGATGGAATCCAAATTCCCAGAAAGTAATGATAATTCCAAAAGCAAAAAGAGGGGAATGGAATACAATACATAAAAACGTTCGAGTGCTGTTCAAAGCGGACCCTCTTGTCTCCATTCCACCCAACTCTCTTGCTTTCCCTTTCCTTCCTCTTGCTTCCTTCTGCTCAACACATAAGACTTCACTACTCTTCTATACAACGCCAGTTAACAGTACTTGATCGTCTTCCATATACATATATGTCTTAGTTGAATCATAATCTAACTTGAAATTCTCATTCATTTTAATTAAAGGTAAAGTTGGGTCTAAGTATTTTACATTGCCAATTAAGCAGTTTTGTTTCTCTGTAAATAGCTAAGATGAGGATGCAAATAGGAGACATCAGTGAGAACTGAAGCAAGTGATTCCAACAATAATTAAACAGATGAGCTAGCAATGAACTGATTTCACCACACTTTTGTATTGAAGGCTTCGTTTCCACGGAAAGAGATATATAAGCTAATTATTAGCCATGTATATTCATTTATTCATAAATTGCTTCCTATTCAATTCCACTTCCAGTCTCCAGACCTCTTCCTCTTTTTGATTTCTCCTCTGCAAAGGGATCAAAGGAATGTTTACGCAAATGCATTGTCTAACAACAACAGCCGCGCTTCTCCCTCTTGTGCTTATGTGTATGGCGTAGACTATTAATTCTCACAATGTTCGACTCCCGTTTCACTCATTAATAGAGATAGATTAAATTATTTTTTTATGATCACTTTAAACTTAAATTATATAAATTTACATGCAGCCCGCAGGACAGGCAATCTTATTTAAAAACAAAAATAATTGCATTTTATAATATCAAATTATACTTTTCGTAATTATAAGTTTTTTATATAATTTATTTATTTAGTCTACAAATTTATTTTCATAAATTACTAATTAATATCATATTTTTATAAGAATTTTTTTTTATTTTTTATAATGTTAATTTTTAGTAAATTATACCAACCAATAACCCATCAACTTATCAAAAAGAAAGTTTAATTAATTAATTTTTTTTTGAAATTCAACCCAAGTGTCCCTTAGGCATAACAGATCAACCAACAGCGTGATCCTAACTGACAGCTCTAGTATAGACTTAAAGCTGTAACAACAGCTTAACTCGTAGAAAACTAATTAAAGAGAAATGAATGGGGAAAAACAATTTAATAGTTACACGATTTAAAAAATATATACAGAGTCCATGGAAGATTAAGATCTAATTCCATTGACAAAATCTTATTCTCTATCTCATGACACATTAGGTATATCCATTTCAGTGGAAAGCAGGAAGACAAAATTGAGAAAAATAACAGGTAACCATGTCAAAATGTTCATACAATTCATGTTCGATAACTAATGCTACAATCACCAACTAATATTCTCCACGTCGCAAAATCTTGACATCAAACCCGTCTTTAGTTGAGATACCCTTCAAATAAACAAGGCCTCACACTCCATCAGTTACATCACCATTCGATTCTGCATCAAGCAACTTCCCCACTTAAAGCCCTCAACTTCAATATCAGAAGTTGCTCAAGCAGTCACCATCTTAATTCACCTCCTCTCCTTTGCCATAAGAAACTTGTTTCTTATCACCCTCATCAAGAGCAGTGATATCCAGTATTTTGTTATCATGTGAGTTTATGGCTTCCACAAGATTATCTTGATTCTTAACATCTTGATCCTCCCTATATCCCTCAATACTTGTCTCCTCTGCAGCACCTGTCTCTAGAGTGGTCTCCCTGTAGGCTATATAACCGTCAGTGCTGTTACCTGGTACCACTGTTGCACTGTCCCCTTTCGCAGCAGGTGTAACATTTTGTAATTTAACATCAGTGTTGTGTGTCATTTGCTCTTTATCAGCATCCACATCCATATCATTTTTGGGGCTTGAAGTGGCCTGGTCTTGCACAATATCTACTTGCTGGTCAGCAGTTTCATCACGAGATGAACCAACTAACATAGCACTTCCATGCTCATCTGAGTGGGGTACAGCTTTATGATTCTCTATATTCTGCATGTTACTTTCATCGCATGCATTCTCAGCTGACTCAAGAGCATGATTCTTTGTGGCAATTTCTTCTTGCTTTTGTGCTCTTACCCTGTATTGGTTCATGACTTTTTGAATCCTTTCCAACTCTGCCAGAAGATCTCCATACCTCTTTTGTAAGTTTTTCTCAAGTTCCCTTTGCTTCTCTACTTCAGCCCATAGATTGCTTATCCGGTGTGATGCTGCTAGCTGTTCCTGCTTTTGCAAAGCTTGGAAGCATTCTAGCTCTGTAGCATAAGTGTCCATGTGCTTGAAGGTGGCCTCGATTTGTGGCCAAAGACTTTTTTTTGCTCTCATCTGAACAATGCAATAGCCGGAGTATGGTAATCAAGATTCAATATGACAAGCAGTCAGGTAATATAAAGATGAGATCCATAATTCTAATTTATAATATGCTAATTCCCTAATGGGAAAAAAAAGAAGAAAGAATAACTTCTTTGTATAGAACGTGTGAGGGGAGCACAAAAAAATGTTGCACATCAATAAAACAAAATTACAAATTATACCACTGTAGACACTAATTAAAATATTTTAACCAAAAAAAGGCATGTAGTAATAAAAATTCTCTGTTAACTGTATGTGTGGCCAAGCACATGTATGGCTGAGTGGTTTTGTAAGTGCACACAAACTCACTCAGTTATGCAAGTGCACATAAACTCATAGAAGGTAGCATACAGGACAGCAAAACATACCTCATAGCCTTGTGTGAGAACCATCGCCTTCTTCTCAAGGCGTGCTACCTGCTCTTTACCATCATCCAGCCTGTTTCTCACATTCTCAAATTCATTCTGCAAAGCTGCAAGCTTTTCCATATTTCCAGCAACACTTGAGAGACCATATGCATTACGGGTGGGGAAGTACATAAGATCATTAAGGCAAGTTCTATGTGCTTCAACAAATTCGTCCAGGGGTTCACCTTCATGCCCCATTGCTACTCGAAGATACTGGGCCGCCTCCCTTATCAACTGATCAGCCTGCCAATAAGAACATTTACATAAATATAGCTTGCAATTTAAGCATTATTTGCCCTACATGTAATGTCATCTCCAGTAACACCATAGTCAAGATTAATACATGTATAGTATAATGTTTAATAGATGTACCACTCACCAATAAAAAACAAAACGTGTAACAGGAAGGACAGAAGAAGTTTAATTACATCTAAATCAAGAAGAATCTGACTCCACACAGAAACATATAAAAACCCCCAAAAGCTGTTAACACTATCGGTGACAAATGGGCTATTTGGAACGGTTTTTGTTTTATTGTTTTTTAAAATAATTTTTGAAAACAACTCTAAAAAATAGTTTTATAGAACAAAAAAACCAAAAACTTGTTTGGGTAAAAATATTTTTCATCAGTTGTTTTTTGTGTTTTTTAGAAAACAGACGATGAAAATAAGCCAAAACACAAAAAAATTGTTTTTGTTTTTTTGTTTTCTAGTCATTGTTTTCGGAAACAGTTTTTAAAAACAACGGATGAAAACAGTTATCCAAATAAGTTTTTTTGTTCTTGTATAACAAAAAAACAAAAAAAAAAAACAGTTTTTAAAACCTAAACCAAACAGCCCAAAAACTTCTAGCTTGTTCCCATTTCCCTTTCATTATTCTAGCAATCTTCCATCATCTAGGGTTGCTTGTCTCAATAGACACTCAAAGTCTCAAACATTATTTCTACAGCAGATTCTCTTAAAAAATAATGTCAGAATAACAATATAAGAAGAAGAAATTGAGCATCATGTCACCTCAGCTAGTGAACAATGTAGCTATCACTAAGTCTTAGTAATTTCTCATTTTTGTGGCTTCCCAAAGGATTGGTCAAAGATTCTTTATTTAAGCCATAGCATTAAACAGAAAAGAACACTACAGGTGCATTTTTTCAAAGATACTGAATAATCAAGTCATAAAGGAGATAATATAATAAATAACCAGACGAGCAAAAAGTATCAACAACCTTTATAACCAAAATTAGTTAATATTACATAAAGTTGTATTTTCAGATGAGTCTGACATAAAATGGCTAGTTTCACAACATTCACTGAGATTTTATAGGCTCCGTTTTTCAAAAAATTATCACCTTCGAATAAAAGCCTCACCTAGTCAACATTGGTCGAAATTCCTTTTTTCAGTGAAAGAAGACTTTATAAGGAAGGAAATACAGAGCAGAAGGAACAGGAATTCCCTTTAAAGAAAGAAAAACCACAAGAAGAACTGAGACTAGCGCATTGATTACATTTCAAATTTATAAGATGTGATAAATATTGACATATCATATTTCTTTCCAACTTTTCATTAAGATGCTTCTTAGAGAGCTTTTCTGGGACAGGGGGCAGGGGGAGTGTAATATAAAATGAAAATTATGAGTAATACATGGATAAGGTAGTTGTTTTCCTCAGGTCTGCATGGAAAAGGAAGTTGCATTCTCTACATGGGAAAGCAAGTTGATTCTGCTCCAAAGGATGAAAGGTGACCAAGCCTAGATACTATTAAACAATAAAAAGAAACGAGGCATCACAACAGAAATTAAGGAAAGAAAGAGGTAAACACATACATCTTTCATCTCATCTTCCTCAAAATCATCTATCAGAGGGATCACAGCAGATCCGTTTGCTGCACGCTTGACTCCTTTTCTCTTCTCCTTATTCACTTTCTCATCAAGTGGGTACTTAGCATTATCATGTGCCAATAAGGTTAGAAGCTCCTTTCTTATCATCTCATCAGCTTGTTCGATAGAGGTAGGTGGAACAAAGGAACTCTTGTCACCATCAGCTCTAATCAAAGAACTTCTAATTAGTTCCAATGATGCGGCAGGAGGCCTAGGAAGCTCCCTTTGAAGGACCTTTGATCGTTTTCTAAGTAATGCCTGCTGCCGAGCTTCTTCTTCAGCCTTTTCTCTAGCTAATCTATCAGACATATCCTCTTCAATCTTCTCCTCAGGTTCTTCAACATCTTCTGGAACTGGTTGCATAACTATCTGGTACTCATTTTTGGGTTGTGGAAGACAGCTTAAACCGGAGCGCAAGCTTCTTTTGAGATCAGCTTGTCTCCGTAGCTCAAGTTTTGTGCTGTCATGCATATCCATGTCTTCATTGATATGAAGCTCATCTCTAAGAGGAGTTCCCTTAGGAGTCATGCCAAAAAAAAAACCATCCCTTGCCGGTGTCATACCACTTCTAGGAGTGAAACCTGCACCTCCAGGTGTTGCAGAGGGAGTCAGCATAGGATTTGGAGTCTGAATCTCCTTTTTCTTAGGAGTGACCCCAGAAAAATCTGAAGGATGCAACTCTGGGTTCTCTCCTCCTAATAATGGTGTTTGAGACTCTCTCAACCGGGCCAGATTTTCAGCTTCCATCTTGATAGCATCTCCTTTACCAGCTGGTGTTCTCTGAGGAGTTCGTAAAGGAGTCATTCCCTGGCTAGGTGTCTGTGAATAATTAGCCAGAAGAGCATGTGTTGCACCACTACCTTCTGTAAGTTCCTCGCTCACTGCAAGGTCACTGGCATATCCCATCTTAGCAATTTCTTCCAATTCATGATCAGAAATCTGGGCTGGTGGAAGCATCAGTTTTGACCTCTTTCTGACTGTTTCTGGGTCATTGAGCTTGTTGGCATGCAATATTGCAGATGGGGCATCTTGCCTTTGTGCAATTTTATTCTTTGCAATGTCTTGTTTCCTTAACTGTGCTTCCACATCAATCCTTCTTTTTCCCTCAAGTTCTTCAATTGTGGTTGGGAAGTTGGGCTTTTCTACTGGTCTATCTTCATCAGTAACATCAAAAAACCCTGGAGGAGGCCGTTTCTCAAATGGGATTTCAGCATTGTAATCTATTCCTTTCCTTTTCCTCTTCCGCTTCCTGATATCAAGTCCAGCAGCCTTCAGTTCTCTCTTTTTTTGTAAAGAAGCAAGCCTCCTAGCTTCCTCAAGCTGTTTCTCCCTGGCTTTCCTTTTTGCCTTCTTGCCCTTAGTGTTGGCTAACCTAGCTCGTGCTTCAGACAGCATTTCTTTCTCATCCTCATCCATATCAACAGGATCTGGGCGTGCAGGTTTTGACTCAGGGTTTGGATCAATCTCCCCAGGACGCAATTTTCGGGGGTCATCACCAGGTTCATAGTTCTCATCCTTTACACAGGCTGCATCAAGGAGTTTCTCATACCGCTCAAGGCACTGGGAAGGAGTACGGCCTACAATTGGAGCAATTGTTCTCCACTGTGTGGGCATGAGCTTAGCAAGATGAAGAAGTTTCTCATCCTCTTCTCTTGTCCACTCAGTCTAACAAAAGATAAAACTAAGTTACTAACAGATGGGCTCATGTGAGCAGAAAGGCTCGGGTAACAAGTTCAACATAACAAAAGTTATATTGTTAAAAACAATATAATAATCATAGTGTAAATGTTTAATTTAATAGAGGGGAAGATAACATTAAACCAAATGCTAAAACACTGCTGAAAATGTGCTCTTCTGAAGGCAACACGCCTTAAAAAAGAAGTGACAATTAATGACGAAAGGACGTATATAACATTAAACCAAATGCTAAAACACTGCTGAAAATGTGCTCTTCTGAAGGCAACACGCCTTAAAAAAGAAGTGACAATTAATGACGAAAGGACATATATAACAAAATCAGTCATTATTTGATCTAGCCCCAGAGATCTCAGAGAAACCCATAAATGACAGAAGAAAAGCAACAAAATAAAATTTCCAGGTAATGCTCAATGGTCCTTGGAACTTATAGTTCCAGTTTTTATGACCTAATTAGATGATAAGATGATAATTATATGTTCCATTACCTACATAAAAACCTAAAAAGCATAAGAGAGCAAACAACTTAATATTTGGCTTAGGTTCAGTACTATCCATCCGGAACTCAGGTCACTTCAAAGCATAAATTCAATCAAAATGAATACTTTTCCTCCCGGAACCACTTTCATTAACAGTTTAAACTTCAAAGCAGCGTTCAAGGTACTAACTAATTTTTATTATATTCATCATTCTCAGAAGTAAAACAGAATAGATATTACAATTACACGAATAAACAAAATCAGATAAATACCAAAAAATTAGCATCCCCGACAAGAAAAATCAAGAACTACCTAACGTCATTAATAATTTAAAATGTAATTCTAGTGATGCAATACAACACCCAACAAAGCATTTCCACACAACTGTGCTCACACTTACCCAAATATGTATGTGGCCAAAGAGTAGAACAAGACACAATGCATAAAATATAACCAGAAAGAAGGGTACCTTTTTTATCGAAGGATCGAGCCACTCGTACCAGCGAGCCTTACATTGCTTGGCGGATTTGCGAACCAGAAGCGAAGAGATTCGAGCCCACTGGTTTTTACCATACTTCATAACAGCCGCTTTGAGGATTTCATCCTCCGTGTTTTTCCAAACACCACCCTTTATCATAATCCTCATCTTGACCCCTTTTAGATCGCTCCCACTCGCTTTAAGCTCGTATTGTAGGGTTATCCAAGTTCAAGCAGAAAATGAAGAAGAAGAAGAAGAAGAAGTTCACATATACAAAACTTTTGGTCTCCGTTATGGTTATGGATCCTTTTCTCGCTATCTCTGTCCGACTCAGTCTCACTGCGTCTATCTTTGCCACTACGTTCCCCAATCCTTCTCTCTGCCTCTGGTGTTTCTCTTACTATAGCCTACCATTGTACAAAATCGACGACAAAACAACATGGGTCGTGTTTCAGTGCCACTGTTTACTGGGTACACACAGTTAAGCTAAGGGACAGGGTTGAGATAATCAAGGGCCCATTAGATTGGTTGGGCCTATTGCCAAGTCCAATGACAGTTTGTGCATTGTATTAATAGCATTAGTTTTTGACAATTTTTGTCATAAATGCTATTGCCCAAAAACAAGAAGTCATAAATGCTTCACTAAAAAATTTTGGAAATCAATTTTAAGGGCAATATATATATAGAGGCTACCACCCCACCCTTTTTTTTTTATATATTTTATGTTTTTTTTTCAAAATTTTTTTTATTTTTTAAAAATAATTAAGTATTTTTTATCTTATATATTTTTTTTCAAAATTTCTTAAAATATTTTTTTATTTTTTCTTGAATTTTTTTTACATCTCTATTACTATTTATTCATAAATTTTTTTACTATTTATTTGTAACTTAAAAAATTTTGTAAAAAATACAAAAATATCTTCAAAAATTTTGAAAAAGATTTATGATGTAAAACTTAATTTATTAATTTTAAAAAATAAAAATTTAAAAAAAAATTATAAAAAATACCCTACCGCCCACACAAGTGGGCTGTAGTACTCACCATATATATATATATGCAATTAATATTTTAGTACAATACCTAAGATTTAAGTCCACCATGTATGTTGTTAAATCAAATAACTTGTTTAATTATAGTAACCACTAAGATTTACAATTTCTTAAAAAGGAAACATGAATTTAGTACAATATCTAAGATTTGAGTCCAGCATGTAAGTTGTTAAATTAAATAATGTTTAATTATTAACCACAAGATTTATAATTTCTAAAAAAGAAAACGTTTTTTTTTTTTAACAAGACATGGATATTGTTAAATTAGAATAAGGATGGAGTTATCGACACTGTCATTTTATACTTTTACACTATTCTTGAACTATTTATAATTTAAATTTAATCATTTCTAGTAATTAGTTTATCTTCTTTTTAAAGTCAACACTTCTTCGAAAGTTCGTAATATTTGAGTGTATAACTAGACAATAAAATCTCAAGTTATGCTCTTTTTGTTCTTTCACTTGTTATCCTTGGGTTGACAAGGAAAATCTATAAGGATAAAAATATACTTATTCTATAATATTGTTTGGGGATGTATTGATAATTGATGATAGCAACTAGTAAATAAAAAAGCAGAAGTTACAGGCTTTTTTATATACTGATTTTAAAAATTATTTTGTTTTTAAAAATAAGAAAATAAAATATTTTTTCTCTGTAGTTTTTATAAATTTTTTTTATTATGAAGTTTAGAACAGAAAACAGAATAATTTTTTGAGCTGTGATTCTGTGTTATGTTTCTGTTTTACTTTTATCTCAAAAATAAAAATATATATATTTCAAATGATTTTTTTTATTTTTTTAGTTTTTAAAAATTATTCTTAAAAGATTTTTATAAAACTATTTTCAAAAACATAGAAGGCATGGCATTTTCGTTTTCCTTATTTGTAATTCTCAAAAAACAAAAAATAAAAATCCAGGGTTACTTGAACAAAATGTCTTTGAAAGAGTTTTTCTTACCATTCGGCTTATTGAGAATATAGGATAACAATTTTGGATATAATATAATATAAATTATTTTATGTGATCTCTTCTAAAATAATATATGATTATATTTTCTAAATTATTTGAAAGTTATGAGCGTAAAGATGTTTTCAAATTTTCTTTAAAAAAGAAGAAGATATTTAAAAAATCTTTGGGCTCGCTCCACGTGGCGTAACGGATATGCTTCCCGAGTTATCATAAGAGACTGCACTGTGAAATCCTGGATCTACTACAGAAGCCAGAACTCATGTAAAGTAGAAGCAGAGATAGAGCCAGAATACAGCAGAGTGAATATGCTTAATGATGGTCTCTTCTTCCTTGCTGAATTTCGGGCCTCGGGTAAGTTATCCAACGAAGCCTGCCACTCTTACTACACTTTTAACAAACTTAAAGAACCATAGTTTAGAATTAACAGCATTCCTCTAGTGCTTTGTTTAGTCTTTGCTGGTTTAATGGGTTAAAGAAAATGGCACTAGCTTGTTCGTACTTAGACTTATGGTTTAGGTAGTACATGGATACCAAATGGGGTATGGCTTGTTTTGGAAGCGGTCGCCGGTTTGCATGGCCTCACCCCTGGATATAGAGAGATGGGTACCTGATCCTCTTCAAGTTTACATGGTCCCTACTTCAAACCCATTTTCTCACAAGGGGTCAATCATATTTGTCATTTCTCTGTAATAACTCAACTTATTAGGATTAGCTCAACCTTTCAGGAGAGTCATTGCCCCATGGTCTCTGCTACTCTATACCCGTTAACGTGTAGATGCGGTCCAAATAATTTGTATGGTTTCAAAAGTTAACACTACTCCTTTAAGGGGTTTTTGAATTCTTTTCCACAATAACTGACAGTTAGTAAAGCAATATGCAATAATTTGGCAGACAGAAACCACAAAAACAGTAACCGTAAGATATCTAGCTCAATATGTGTTACATACTCTATATTAATCCCAACTATCCAAGAGTCACAGATTAGGCCGAGCAAGATAAGCAACACGGTTAATCATGAAACAAAAGTGGTGACCTATAATTGCTTCTGACAACATCCTGATATTATAGCTTCCAAAAGCTCAAAACTTTAACCAAAACCAGCAGAAAATACAGCTTCATCATCACCTTTTAGTTCAATGAACAGAAGATTTTGAGAGCGACTGGTGAACCAAGACATCATAGGCCCTATTGATCTGGTTCCAGATTGTCTTCAGGATCATATTTTGCTTCAATAAGTTCTGGGGAAACTGATGGCACCTGTCGTAACAGTTGTTCTTGTTTCCATGGTTGTGCAAGTTCTACCTTTTCATCTATTAATGCAGTTTTTGTATAGCACAATTGGTCAAGGAGCACTACCATTCTTTAAAAGCAACACAATCAGCAACATGTCCATGTACAAACACTCTTCCTACTTGTGAGCATAATGAGTCAGTACTTATATAATTTGCAAATAAATGAAAGGATATTCTCTTTGTCGTCCTTTGTCATTTGCAAATTCAATTCGCTGTTGCAAATAGACTAAGCGCATTGCAATCCACTAGCAAGAACAAATTCATACAATGAGGAAGGGTCAGAAAATAAAAAATACATGTACAAACTGTTTGATAAATGTAAAAAGTACAAATTACAGATAAGAAGAATAAAGTGTAACATAGAATAAGATTTGGCGTGCAGGGGGCAATGTTGAACTAAAATGAAGTTATTTTATGGATTTTATTAAATACCTAAGATTATGGAAGAAAAACTATAAAGCAAGAGCCAATGATGTATACAAATGTCAATTTCATATGTCTTACGCAAGAGTGATTTTACTAAAAATGTATATGTCTTACGTTTGAACGTAAAAATATAAAAATACTTTTAAATATATAAAATTATTGAAAATGACATATAAAAGTATTTTTTAGAGAATTTGTCAAATATTTTAAGGGTATATTTATCTAAAAAAATTTCTCTCTCTTCCATTGGACTAGCTTTTTACAGGAGCTAAAAAACACGTCTTCTAAAAAAAACAAGTGAAATTGCTTTAAAAAAACACTTTATTTTAAGACGAAACAAACGGCTATTTTTGCATAAGCGCTTTTCTTTTTAATAAAAAAAGCAGCTTTTGCAATGGCAAAAGCCATCCCAAACGTTGCTATAATTATGATTTTTTAATCGAAGGATTTACTATGTAACGAAATCAGAGTATTCAATTGATAGAATCAAGAAAATACATCTAAGATAGTTATTAGTTCTGAAATCTTTGAACAATTAGTGAAACAAATAAGAGATGAATTAGGTAGATATTAACTAGCACTGAGTCAAGGATCCATACATGCTTTGTTATATCCTCATGCAGACTTCTGGCCTTTTCTTGAAGCTCTACCTGTCAAATGGCAGATTCTAGATAACTAATGTTCATTTTAAGCTATGTCAAGGTATAGTCATACGTATTTAAAAATGTCTAGTCATATTTCAGCAAAAGTGATTACATTTTCTTAGCTATGTCAAGGTATAGTCAAGGAATGTTTGTAAACCACACCCAGCACAATTTGAACAGTCAAATTGAAACAAGAACTCATAGTAGAAGATATGAAATCTTAAGATACTAATTTGCGCTGCTTCTATAATTCCTCTCTTTGATAGTAGTCCTTCAAAAGATAAAACATACGTTCTTAGGTGTAAAAAAACTTACAACAGTTAACTTTTGGAGCAAGCCGTCATTCACTTTTTTCCGCAAATTCTCACATTCATGCTGGAAGCAAAATAAATCAATTAAGACTTCTTGTAGAAGGAGGATAGAGTTGATAGAATGTATTTGAGCTTAATAATCATATAAATTCTAATATAACTAAGCAATAAAAAATTCTAAAATAACATATATTCAACTAGACGTTCATAGTTGATTCCAGGGAAATAATAGGTTCAGTACAAGTCAGTCCATCTATGATAAAAAGGCACATGCTATTAAATATAAGAAAGGTCCAAAATAGTTTGGTTACCTCAGTGAAGTCATCATCCGAGAGCTCAGAAATGGGAATGGCTTTTTCCATGAAAGAAACTTGCAAGAGAAATTCACTAAACATTTTATTGACACCTAAAAGAAAAACAAGAGAAATAATCATTTAAGATACTTGCAAAAACATTAAGAAGTATAAAGTGACCTCCAAAAACTAGCAAATAGGGAGGGGGTGTGGGTGGCAGAGGATCTGACATGTATGCAATTTATTACCTATGACTCTCACGAGATGGTGAGAAATCCTTTGCCTGTTATTGTTGGGTTCTGCTCGGACTTTGACAAAGGTTCCAATAACCTTATCTTTGAAACTCTCAGGCTGTTTTGATAACTCTTGCACCAAACTTTGTTTTAAGTAAATAAGTTTTATATTCTTAGCATTAGTGGATGCAAAACAGCTAGATTGGATAATAAAATCCCCTTTTTTCAACAGAGATTTTCCTATTATGCTTGAAGTTCTGTTTTCCTTGCATGTCTGACCACTAAGATGCTTGTATGTAGAACTGTTTTTGTTTTTATCATCATATTTCTCCTCCACTGTATGCTCCAAGTTTTCAGCAAAGTGAGCCTCCAATAAAGTATATATTTGGTTTCTTGATACAACTTTCTTTCTAAATATGGGAACCAACTTTTTGTCAGGGATGAACTTCCTCTTGTTTTTGGGATGATGAAGGTTGTTCTCCATTATGTATTTTAGTACGAGAGAACTTACATCCCCTTGTGTCAATGGTTCAATTATATCTTTCCCAATGGATGTAAGAAAGCTTATGAGAGGTTTTGATCCCCATCCTATGAATTCCTGTGAACTGGACCTCCTTCTTTTGGTCCCTGGCTTATGTTTACATGTATAATCTACGTCACTATCATATGATATCACGTCTTCTTCTTCTTCACTTTCACTAAATTTTCTTTGATGCACATAACTCTTACCCTTTTTAAACTTGGTTTGAGCAGCACAGACAACTTCACTCGTCAAACCTTCCTTTGACTTAATGATATCCCAATATTCCTTGAATAGACCTTCATATGTTTCTCTGTCATTCAAGCTTATTTTATTCTGCCAAGCAACAAGCAATGCACAACAAGTGTTGCTGGTCAATATACAGCTATGCTCCCCTCAAATATGAAATGAACAGAAAACCACAAAGCATTATAGGTCTAATGTGACTCCTAGTAGCAATCTGATCATATCAATTTAGTTGTTTCAAACCAAAAACCAAACTAAATTTTACAATTCTGCCTTTATATACATAATTATATGTTTCACAAGAAGATCTGACTAGCAACCTCTTTATCTATCTCTCAACGTATCCTTGTTTTACCAATTGAGCGAAAACCCCTCCTAACTCTTCTATGAAGATGAAGATGAAACCTATATAGATCCATAGGTGCATCATTCTTGTTCACTGAAAATATTGTCGTCTATGTTTCGCTATATTATTGTCCATTTTCAATGTTAATATTGTATATTATTTTCTTTTTATTTTACCACCTGATAAATAAGTTGATACCAATCATATTTATTTATACTAACCAGTTAAAGGAAGTGCTGCAAGGTTATAACATATACAGCAAATTCGGATTCAACAGAATCTGGAGGAAAATGGGTAAATATTCTACATTCTACATTAAAACACCTACCCCCTCGGAGTCTTGCTCCAAATTTTGTTCTAAGATCAAAACTAGCTCCAAACAGTCGCTGCATAATCCCTTTTTTCCTCTAACAGCAGCAAATTCTGAGGCAGCAAAGCACTTTTTGCATACAGCATTTGGACACCCAAGGCAATAAAACTTTGGGGATTTATGGCAGCTGAAGCAATAATGCCGACCTGAAAATATAAAATATAGCATTATATTTGCAACTTTTTTTTTATTCTATTTCTATATATTTGCAACTTGGTTCACATAAATAAGTTCCAATTCATGCGAAATGCTATTCAACAAATATGGAAACACGTACTACAGTTACAGTTTATATCATGTGCCAAATTTGCGCCATGTTGTAAAACAGGGACGTGGTGATGAGTGACACACTGCATGCAGCAAGTAATATTATCAATAAAGTCAATGGCTTACCGCAAATCCAAGATTTTACTCTTTCAGAAGAGGAATCTTCCATTCCTACACAGTCAGCGTGATAAACCTTCTCACAGTTCCTGAAATAAACAGAACATATATGAAAAAGGTGACTTTTTTAGTGTACAATACGTCGCATACAAGACTGCGCCATTCCTATTACTGAGAAGTAAGTACAACAAAAGGCTTGAATGGGAATGAAAACCTTACTTATGATCACAAATAACAAGCTCTCCGCCATCCTTGCAATCAAAACACCAATCTTCTGATTCTTTTACTTCATAAATCTTTCTCTTTCTCTCCTTTCCCCTGTTTTCTGCCATTCGTTTCAACAAAGATTGTTTCCAAACCAAATCAACTTGACCACTAGAAAAGAAATTGCCTCCTCCAAAAACACTACACGTAAAGCAACTTCCCCCAACCTAATGACTGACGATTCCGTTTAGATTTATTTATAAAGGGAAAATTATTTATTGATGGGTGATTAAATTTATTGAAACTAAATTCGGTGTCATTTATTGCTAGGCCTTTGCTGTGCCTATGCTCTTAGACTAATTTTTTAATTTTTAATTTTTTTATAATTTAAAAATATTACCAAATTTCATAACAAAAATTATTTAAAAATAAATAAAAAATCGGAGTATAAAACTAAAAAAATCAATTGTTTTTTTACCTTTTTAAAATTATTTCTTAAAAAAATTAAATATTACTTCAAGAATATGGAAAGAGAAGTATAACAAAACCTTTATTAGCATTGCTATTCTTTTTACAATTGGATTTTTCGTACTTGTTATAAAAAAAATTTAATCATAAAATAATCAATTTTATTATAAATAATAATTTTAAAACGTTGTATTTATATTATAAATGTAACATAAAAAACTTTTATAATTGAATAATTATTTTTTATAAAACATAAGAATAAATTAATATAATATATAATTTAAAATATTAATAATGTATACAATACAACACTTTAATTAATTCCAGAAAAACTACAATAATGCAATTGAAATAATATAATCATATAATAATATCAACAATAAAAATAAATAAATAAATAATTATGTATTTAAAACAATTTAGTGACTAAATTTAAGTTTAATATTTTTAATTTTGTAAATGGATAGATCAATATTATATTTATTTATCACTTTTATTTGATTATAATTTGTATTATTTATCATATTTGGTGATGAAATGTCGCAGAGAATTGCTAATCGCTAAGAAAAAAGTTGTTCACAACAATATAATTCTTAAGGTTTAAATTATTGCTAAACAAGTTTTTTCAAATGCTTGTAATTCTTTTATTTTATGCTACTTGCAAAGTACTTATAAAATATTCAAGTGTGCTGATCTTAAATTGATAATTTATTGAAAAGTAAAGATAAATTGATTATGTTTATCATTAATTGAATTAAAAGAGATAGATTATAAAGTAATTGAGAAACTATAAATATAATTAAATAATAACAGAATTCTTTATGTAAAAATTAAAAGAGATAGAACATTAAATAATTGAAAAATAAAATAATTATTGACAAATGATTTTTGGTGTAATTTCATAATATCCACTTAATGTGATTTTGACGGGCATAACCAATTTTAAGCAAATTTATAATGAGGTGTCATGACTCATTAGAGATATTTTTTTTTCATTGTCACTTATAATTAAGATTGTCAAATTAGGCTGACTGAATTGACTCACCACGTCATACATATGGGGGTGATTGTATTAATCATTAATCCCTTCCCATTTGGAAGCAGGCGGGACAAGTTGGGTATTTTTTCATTTGACCTTATTTATTTAAATTTATTTTGAGAATAAGTTTTTGTTTTAAAAAATAATATATTTTAATAAAAATATATCTGTTTGTTTAGATTTATAAAAAATAAATAAGTTAATAAAAATAAAAAAAATTAAAAAAAAATTAAAATTTTTAACTTTTATAAATAAAAAAAAAAATAAAAAAATAAAAAAATTTTTATTTTTAAAATTATTCACCTTACTTTAAAATTTTTTTTAAATTATTACATTAAAATATAAAATAATTTTTTTTTAAAATAAAATATTTATTCTTATAAAAAAAATATTATCTAACAAACCTAAACAAAAAAGTTCAACCAGACCCGCAACCCCAACAGAACGAGTTGGACTGGGGTGTTTTCAGCTCATCCCATCCCATTTTGCGACAAGTAAGCCCACGTTGGCATCTTTACCTCTAAGCTCTAGCATGTAAAAAAAGGAAAGAAAAGTGCTTAAGAATTTTTCTAAAAGTAATTATAATGTTAATCCTCACAAAATTTAATGGTATGGCAAAAAATATCTTTATTAAAACCAAAAAATTATTTATTAATATTTAATGAATACCAACATTTTTTATAAGTACTGTTTATTTCTTTTTTATTTTTAATTGTTTATAAAAGTAATTATCTATTTATAAATTCTTTTTATAATAAAATAATTATTTTTTATAAAAAATAAAAAATGAAAGAAAAGCAAGCACCCTACTTCGGTGTTCCGTTGTATACTACGCGACGGTGATAATAGCCGGCCATATTCTTCACCCTCCCTTAAACCCTACATACTCCCAGTCACAGCGCGGCTCCCTATCCTGCTACGGCCCTGATAATCAAGTTTCATCTCTGTTTGTTTGTTGCAGCAGAAAACTGATGACAAAGATGAAGGTGGTAGCACTGATTAGCGGCGGCAAGGACAGTTGTTACGCCATGATGAAGTGTATTGATTATGGCCACGAGGTTTTTTCACATGTTTCAATGAAAATTTTCTGTTTTCATCCCCATCCATTTGGTTTCTGGTTCTAATTATCATTATTTTCTCGAACCTCGTTTGTTATTGGTATTGCAATAGATTGTTGCATTGGCGAATTTGATGCCTGTTGATGATTCTGTGGATGAGCTGGATAGCTACATGTACCAAACTGTAAGCCTCGTTTGCTTTCCTCTTTGCATACTATATTAAATATCCGAGCGCGTCAGAGTAAGTAAATATGAAGTTGGAAGATATCGATGCGTTTAATAGAATTGAAAATATTCTATATAAAAAAAAAAACCATTGCAAAGTTAATTTTCTTTCATATAATATGGGCATCAAAAGGTGTCTATACGAACTAGTGTCATGATGGCACAATACTTATGGCAGCAATTGGTGATAGAGTCAGAAATTTGCATCTGCTAAATTTTTGGCTTTATATTTACTATTGCATAACGTAAAGCTAGATTACAGGATCATTTGTATTTTCTTGTTTGGTAATAATTCTTTAGATATGCCTAAGTTATGCTGGGAGGTCTTTCTATAATATGAAACTGGAGGGTTGTTTGCATAGATTTCATAAAACTCAAGGGTGGTTAACCTTACTCTAATAGTTTTTGGTTTAATACTATATATGTGTATTTCCTTTCATGTTTTTAAATGATAACAGGCTAGTCAATGTTTTCTTCAGGTTGGGCACCAAATAATTATCAACTATGCAGAATGCATGGGATTGCCCTTGTTCAGAAGGCGAATAAAAGGATCCACAAGGCAAGCCTTCTAAGCAGAAATTTGTTGGTAAAACCAATTATCTTATTTTTAGGAAGTTATGATCTTTCTTTTCTTATCAGGAGAAGAACAATCTCTCAACTTATGATAATAAAACCAACTTGCTTATTTTTTATGTGGATTCTGTGTGATTTCCTTTTAATGTTAGAGTCCTGTACTGTTATGAGGGATTAGTTGCATACTGCTATACCACTATTTTATCCTGCATGTGTTCTTACTGCTGTGAAGGATATTATTTATTAACATTCGATTGATACTCATAGGTTTACTTGTATTTACTTTACCCTGATAAAGTTATAACGAACATGAGCATTTCATTACCTTAGACGGTTAAGAAAGCATGCCAGTAAAATTTGTGCATTTCAGGTCATCTTTGACCAACATAGCATGTAAAGATCACACAAGTAAAATTATATAATTCTTTCATCAGGTTGATGATAACTCTTTAGAGTTTCTGAATACAAGATGATGATTTTGTGTCAAAATCAACATCATTGTAATCATGAGTCGTGACGAGTAGTTGCAGTGAGGTTTTTATATCCTTCTTTTTATGCTTATAATATTAAAAAGGCTATAAGCATTCATATACTAATTGTATAATCCACTAAGTGTAGAAATAAGGGGAAAAAATGAAAACATTGTGCTCATTTTCATGCTCATGAATCTATTTTGGAGTCTGTAAGACCAAGTGTTGGTGGCCAGGTAACATTTAAATCTAAGATCTCTAACCAACACTGTACCTGCCTGCTTTTTTCTTGGAGCAGAATCTTCTTAAAATTGTATTTTCAAGTCTCCTGAAAAATATGGATTTACATAATGCTTTTGTTAACTCTTCAAATCATATTTTGTGGACAGACATCAAGAACTTGGTTACAGAACAACTCCAGGTGATGAAGTTGAAGATATGTTTATTTTATTAAGTGAAGTAAAAAGACAGATACCCTCAGTTACTGCAGTGTCCTCTGGAGCTATTGCATCTGACTATCAGAGGTTGCGGGTGGAAAGTGTTTGTTCAAGGTTAGGACTTGTTTCTCTGGCATACTTGTGGAAACAAGATCAGTCATTGCTCCTCCAGGATATGGTAAATTGTGTTTTGGCAGTGCAATTGATACTCACGCATGTATCCAATTATGTATTGTACTTTTAAACGTTTTATTATTATTCAGATAACTTAACTCTATTTTTGTCTTGACCAGATTGCTAATGGAATTGTGGCTATAACAGTGAAGGTATAACATCTTGCTGAGCTTTGCTTTTGAAGTTTTTTCTCTCTTGTAGTTTTTTCTTTTTCCTTTTCAATGGGATGCAATTACTTTGTGTGCTTATCATTTTGATGTTCTTACTTTTCAAGTACTTAGCAGGATCTTTGAGTTGTTTTGATATCATTGAGCATTTTATCTGATATCAATTGACAACATTCAAAGGATCAATGATGCTACCATATAGTAGTATAAAAGTGATACTGGTTTTGCCTATGATTATATGGTAGTGACTTGTACAAGTGATACGCAGCCAAGAAAATAAGAGTTATTGAAGTGGAACCATTTCCTGCTGTTTGCTATTTACTGCATGCCAATTTTTTTTTTAAGTTTATTTTTGGATAACTACTGGTCTGGAACTTAATGTTGTATCTATCTTACTAGGTTGCTGCCATGGGTTTGGACCCTGCAAAGCACTTGGGCAAAGAAATAGGCTTCTTAAATTCTTATTTGCATAAATTGAAAGAGTATGTCAAAGTTCCCTCCGCCCTTTATGTTTAAACTGTATGAATACTTCTTTCTATGTTTTCAAGAATAACAACATTCTAAGGTCCTTATCTATTTGTTTCCCCTGCCCCCATTTTGTACCCCATTTTGCAGGTTGTATGGAATTAACGTATGTGGTGAAGGAGGGGAATATGAAACATTAGCTCTTGATTGCCCTCTCTTTATTGTAAGTTCATACCATCACTCTTATGGTTGAATGGAAGTTCTTTGAGCTATCTGTCTGCTGTTGCCTTATACCCATTCTTGCCTTTTCTAACGAAATCCACTATGAAGCCTATGTCATGTTGTGAATCTTCTGCTGTCCATAAGATCTTGGTTGCAGTTTTCATTCATTTTAAATTCAGTTTGTGGTCCTAGTTTTCTAATCAACATTTGATCCTAGTGATTTTGAGAATTCGATCTTGTAAATTGGTTACTGGTTTTGTTTTAAATTTATAATCATTATTTTTCTGCAAATTTCTTCTGTCAGCAATATGATTTTTGAAATTTCCAGAATGCTCGCATTATGCTTGATGAATATCAAGTTGTGATGGACTCTTCAGATTCCATTGCTCCTGTTGGAATTCTTCATCCCTTGGTATTTCATTTGGAAAATAAGACAGATCCTTGGTCTTTAAGATTGCAAGACAATACACACAAGATGAAGAAACTGGGATATGTATTTGAAGTTCAAGACTGCCTTGAAAGATGTGATGCCGCATGCAAGCCTGTGCATTATGTTGCTGATCTAGTTGATGGCTCAGAACATAAATTTCAATTTTCAAGAACAAAAAACAAGAGTACATTCACGATATGTTGCTGGTTGCAAGATTCATGTAGTGGTCATAATTCTTCTTCATCTTTTTCTTTTTAATGATTTCAGTTGCCTCTTCCACTTCTACTTCAATTTGTTCTCTTACAGAACTAAAGTGTTTTGGCTAATTTCTTTAGAGCAGGTTTGCAGGAAGATCTGAAGGTTGTTATGGGGAAAATTGAATCACAATTAGCGAGTTTTGGTTTTGGCTGGGAGAATGTCCTCTATATTCATCTTTACATTGATGACATGAATCAGTTCTCTGTGGCAAATGAGACATATGTGAAGTTTATAACACAAGAGAATTGCCCTTTTGGTGTCCCATCCCGTAGTACAGTTGAAATGCCTCTACTACAGATGGGTTTAGGAAGGGCATACATTGAAGTTCTGGTGGCAAACAATCAAAGCAAAAAGGTTTTGCATGTGCAGAGTATTTCCTGTTGGGCACCTAGTTGCATTGGGCCATACAGCCAAGTAAAATTAACTGCCCTTAGCAGTCAGTTATTTATTACTAGAACAGCAAGAATGTGTGTTTATCCCATTTTGGTATTTATCATTTTGAAAATTGACTTTTAAGACAACTGAAAGCAGTTGAAGCTTAACAACTGTGTCCAAACCCCCCAAAAAATATAGGCAATTGTATTTTTGAAAAACAAATTAAAAGACACATTCTATGTTTAAAAAGCGTATGGAAGTAAGTGTATCTTGTAGATTCAAGTTGATTTAGGACCAGCCTTTACTTCTTGTTCCTTCAGTTTGACCAATGGAAAAAAAAAAGGTTTTTCCATTGAATTGATGTCAGATCTTCTAACATTGGGCCTGAAAGTGTCATCCTTGTCTTGATGTCATGTGACTAAACTAGTGAAGCATCTTGTTTCTTGCTTATGGATTACAGAATGCAACTCCATGTTGGAAATGATTAAAGAAGATATATGTGGAGTTTTCCAAGTAATTTTGGTTGATCTCTAAATATTTGGACTAATACCTTGTTTTAGCTGTAGCCTGTGCTTAATCAAAATCAGATAATTGTCTGCCTTCAAGACATCGTTATTTCCACATCTTTGGTTATTTTACGGTGACATAACTCAAAAGTTAGGACTAATTTCTTGGTGCTCTTATTTAAAAACGAATAAAGCTGCATATCAATTTTAGATTTGAATAAAGTATGTGCAGTGAGAGTTGATGGCTTTGCTTTCATGTGTCTCATATATACTATCCTTCATATATTTATTGTGTGATTCATATTTTATTTTAAATGTTATTTTGTCAAAACTTTGGTTCTTACTAATTCTTTTGCTTTCAGGCAACCTTGCATGAGGGTATACTTCACATGGCTGGGCAATTGGGGCTTGACCCTCCTACAATGAATCTTTGCAATGGAGGCCCTAGTGTTGAGCTGGAACAAGCACTAAAAAACAGTGAAGCAGTGGCAAAATGCTTTAATTGCTCAATATCTACATCTGCAATTGTTTTTGTTATTTACTGTTCTAAATATATCCAATTGTTGGAGAGACATGAAATTCAGGAGAAACAGGAAACTTTCCTCAGGCAGATGAAGATTTCCTATTTACAGGAAGGAGACATGTACAAAGCATTTGATCCCATTTTCCTTTATGTCCTTGTTCCTGATCTTCCTAAGAGGTACTGTAGGGATATCCTGTAGCTCTCTAATTGCCTAATTGTACCTCTTGTTTGATCAACATGCGCACACTTCTAAATTTGAGAAGTCCAGGGAGCACTTGATACGTTGGTAGAATATAAACTTGGAGGTTTCTAGAAGTTAAGATCAAGTATTCTCCTATTTTGTTGAACCGACAATTTTAGTTATTTGTGAAAGAGGAAGAAGATTAATCAATTTTCATCCTATTTTAGATTTTATAATTCACTACTTGTTAATATTAGGTGCCGTTTGTGGTGTCCTGTACCAGATTAGTGTTATCAACATTACTGAAAATAAAGCTACTTTGAGGGGTAAAGAAAAAAATATAAATGGACGACATTTGTTTGGTTCCTATAATTTGAGAGTTGAGTATTAAACCTATTATTTGGGTCTGGCCCGTCTGAGTTCACTTTTTATTTCCGCTTTTAGAGAATGGGGGCTGGGGATTGGGCTATCCATTGTACTTGCATTACCCAGTCCTTGTTCTATGATGTCACATGAATCCTAACATTTGGTTGGTTTCACATTTCGGCTTTGCAGAGCACGTGTAGAAGTAAAGCCTATACTTTATGTTGAAGAAGACACAGAAGCAAGATTTGAGACCACAAGGGAAATATCTTGTTTAAACCCCCCGAGTTATTGGGGTTTCAAGCATGAAGGTTGGCATGATTCTTGCATTCAAAAATGTGTGGTTCACGGAAAGATATGTGCCATTATTTTTTCTATTACAAGTGAGCTGGCTGCAAAGATATGTTCTGATTCTCTACCTACCGATTATGTTAATGATGGTCAATTTTCTCTCTCTAAGCTGCATATGGAGAAATTATCGAAGTTTTCCATCTATCTACTTGACAAAGTTATAACAGATAATGCTTTTGCCTGGGAGGATATAATGGTCAGTATCCTTGTTAAAACATAACATACCAGTTAACATTTGATTCTTCTAATGTCCTGATCATATTTTAAAGTTGTGCGTTCTGTACATCCCATTGATTGTTTTCTAAATGATGCTACATTGATTACCTACTTTCTGGATTGTACTGGCTCCCTTATTTCTTCAGTATAGAAAAAGCGACTATAAATATATTGATATCTTTACTTAATAATTATTTATTTTTTAGATTCAGATATTTTATGTGATTTAACATGCATGTATGCATTTAAAAAATTGCATTTAATCATGTAACATGTACAGAACCTTAAATTTATCCACACATTTTGGGACTCAGCCCTTTCTTACAGGAAAAGGGAAATAAGTAGAATACACGTGGGAATATAGGTGATTTAGCAGAATAGCTCCAGCAAACTATTATCTTATATGAAAGACCAGCTTTTTTATAATCCCTTATCTCTTTCTGAGCGAAGTTATCCTCTTATCGTCTAACATATTATACTCGCTTGTGCAGAATTTGAGGTTCTACATCCCGGTAAGCCTTCAGGTATCTTTGGAGGTATTGGTGCCCATGTTCAGCAATGCACTTTTGGAACTTGCCGAAATGAGTCAAAAATTTATATGTGGTGAGGAGCCAATCTTCAACATAGTTCCTGTCATAGGTGCTGGGAGGTCTGTTTCATCCATGGATGATATAATAACCTGTGAATTACTGGCTAGGAAATTTTGAATATATTTGCTTTCTGGATAAAATGTTTCACACCTCATACCACAATTGATCGCAATTGATTGAGGGAGCCAGAACAGTTTAGCCAGTGGGGTTGTTGGTCTGTGGTTTGCCAGTCCCTTGTAGACAAGAATATGTTGGCTGCCTTTCCCTTTCTGATATTTTTGTTGGGTTTTTATTAACATAACGGAATCACTGTATAATTAAAAATGTAATCTAAGGAAGTTATGGCCAAAAAGAGTTATCTGATGATGTAGGTTTCAACTCCTTTTATGCACTCCTTAATTTTCTGTGTAGTTATTAATAATTGTCATTTAGCAATCTGATACTAATCTCTATTTCTTCCATAATAACTGCATGCTTCTGCTAATTCATTCTTATTGATGTAATTGTTTTACTTTCTAAGAGTTTAGCCCAAAGAGTGACCCAGAAAATAATTTCCAATGATTACTCTTTTTATCAACTCAGTTTGTGGTCCTAGAGTTTAGCCCAACCGTATGCTCTTTTGAAAATTGTTGGGCCCTAGAGATATAATCCACGATTATCAAGATGGCCCAAATTAGGCAAATATAAAAGGCTACTTTCTATCGGATGCTGGGCATATCATTTTTAAGGAGTAACGAGTTTCTGTTTTGGCAAAGGGGTTTGTGTTACCAGAAAGGCTGTTAACCTCACAGGATCTCGTTTTCTGTAATAGCTGTTACAATGACTTATTGCAAAGATTGTAACAGTTATCAAAATGTAAACATTTATACTGGGAAGTTTGGTGGGGTATTTTTTTTTAGGTTCTTGAAAATTTTAATTTAGAAAACGAAGATTGTTATGTTTGGTATATATTTTTAAAAATTATTTTTGAAAAATTAAATTTTCAGAAACAATTTTTGATTAATTTTCTTATCAAAATATTTTTGTAGGAATGGTGATATTTTTAAATTTTCATGAACATAAAAGGTTTATTAAATATAAAAGTTTCATTTTAAATATGGGCATTTACAATTTTCTAATTATTATAAATATCAAAGTATTTTAAAAGTATTTAAAATTTAATAAAATAAATAATATTTATATTAAAATTATTAGAATAATGATAAATAAATGTATAATGTATATAAAATAAATATAAATAAATAAAAAATACAAAATTAATGAATAAAGAAGTTTATATTAATTATTATAAATATAAATATTTTTAAAATAGTTAATAAATAATATAATTATATAAATTAATTTGTATTTGAAGTTTATCAATTATTATATATGAAGAATGAAGTAAAAATAAATAAATGGTTGTTTAAGAATATTTTTGTAAAAAATTTTAATATTTTTAAAAAAATTATACTTAAATCAAATATAAGAATGAAAAATTTCATTTAACATCCTAAGAAATATTTAAGGCCAACTAAATATATTTTATACCATTCTTAAGAATTATAATTTTTAAAAATAAAAAATAACACTGATACCAAATACCTCTTAAAATAATGGTTCCGTGGAGAAGGGGACCAATAACAGGTTAAGAAGAAAATTAGGCTGCCAAAGTCGGAGGAAAAGAGGGATAACATAGTATGACTTGATCCTGTACTCACTAACATATATATCAGATGGGCATCAAACCATGGCCCACAACTCCTTAATAACATCATTCCAAGGAATTACTAAAAGAAGCTTAAACAAAACAAATACCCGAGACAGTGCAAAAGAAAAGAGTTGTTAGCCTTCTGTTGATGATCTGTCACTTGTCTTGGCCTAATTTCAAGTTTAGTCGCTGTTTGAATTAAGCCTGATTATTATGGCACTTGAGCTGTGCCCTTATATTGACATTATAAGCACTTCGAAGAAAGCGTGAACATCAAAGCAGTTCGTTTAGAAAATGTAGTTAACGTCAAGGTGACAAAATTATGATTGAATCATATGAAGTTAAATATATTATTTGTATGCATATATAATTATGATATATTAATGTATATTAAAAATAAGAATATAATATTTTTAACAGTTAGAGTTTTTTATTCATATTTCTTAATATTATATCATTTACATATATTAACATAATATAATTATGAGATATTAATAATATAGACAAAAAATTATTATTATTATTATATATATATATATATATATATATATATAATATTATGTAATGAATATAAAATTTACTACATAGATAAGTAACATCTAAATTATCTAATTAGCTCACATGGTTGCTCACAAAGGTGAGTATACATTTAAAATACCAATTGATTTTTCCCAAACCCAAATCGAATTTGTCTAAACTGACCAGTTCAGCAGTTGTAACAAATCTTGAAAATGATTCGAACCGGATACTTGATCCATTTTCAGTTGAATTAGTGGAATTAGAAGGTTTGGTCCGAATTTGAAAACTATATATAATGAAAATGGTAAAATCCCTCTTCAAAGTTTAGAATGACATACCAATAAAATTGGCCATACGGTATGGGAAACAATCACTCTAAATGTATATTCTCGTTATTTTTTTCAATTAATTAATATTTAAGCATATTTTTAATACTTTCTCTTTTTTTTAACTCTTTATTTATCTAATTCATTTTAATTATGTATATTTTTACATTGTAATTTATCTTTTAATTTGCTTTATTTTAGTTATTTTTATTTAATTTTTTTCTCTAATTAATTTCCTTCCTATTTATCCTGAGAACAATTACTTTAGTGTAATCTATCTATATTTTTATTCTAATATATATCACTTTTTGAGATAGGCTAAATTAGTTATTAACATTTTTATATTATTTTTTAAAGGAATAAAATAAGAGATAGTTAAAATTTTAATTTTAAGTTTAATTAAAAATTAATCATTATCATTCATAGATTATCTTTTTTAAAAGAATAATATAATAAAATAAAAAATTACACCAGTTCTTATTATTTTATTAAAGGTTAAAAATTTGAACAAATATTTAATAATAAAAAAATTTTAAAAATCGAACTCTTTAAAATCACGGCGAAGAAAGCGCCATTCCCTCACTCCATAGATTGGTCGAGGAGGTTATGGCGGATTAACGTTGACGTGATAAAGGGTATAAGTGGGATTTCACAAAAACAGTTGAAAAAGGCAACCGCGATGTAGAAACGGAGACCTTGAACGAACAGTTGCGGGGGCAGTAGCAGTCTCACCACCGCCACCGAAAGCGGAAAGCAACGATGTGACGATCTGTTCAGAGTCCATGACGATTCCACTTCATGTCCTTTTGAGTTGAGTTATCAGCATTAATGCTATGTCCTTTTGACCGTTAGATCCCATCTCTGTAAACTGTAAATTCACTTCAACCGCCCCTTTCCCTTTCCCTTTCTTCTCCCTTCCTTTACCTCAATTTCGGAGGTTAACCCGAAGGCCTATGCAGCAGGATCGTCAACCACCCTCAAACGGACTGCTTCTGCTTTCTTGGGTACTTTCTCGGTTCTTCTTGCTTGCCCCTGTGAATTT
>JASKGM010000013.1:14009373-14026062 GCA_034509205.1 Ceratonia siliqua | reverse complement strand
TTTTATTTTATATCTTTCACAATTATACTCAGCGATTAGAAACATGCTAACAAGTGGGTGGATTTTGGAAATTGGGTCTTAATCTTGGTGCTTGATGCGCAAATCTTTGTTTGATACTGCAACCATTCTATCTCAATTCTCAAGCCTTGCTTTGTTTACAGATTTAATTTGAACTCCAAGCTAACTTCATTACGCTGCCATGGAACTCGAGATCAGGTTACTTACTTGAACTTGGGAGTCTAAGCTCAAAACATCGGGGGGTAATATAATAGTGTAGGTTACAGTGTTTTCCTTTTTGTTGAATTTTCTAAATCATTTCGAGGCGGTTGAGAAGTTCTCTGGCAATATAATAGTGGAGGTTCATTGTGGAACGGGAGGGCTAAAAGAACAAACTTAAATTACTGATTTTGGTGTGCTACCCTACTCTGTGGACAAATACCATAGAAATTTTTCGTAGTCCTTGAACCGTAAAGCATAGGTATTAGTGAAGTCTGCGCTGATTCTTCTTTATAACTCAAGATTTACCAATGACGGAAGGAAATGGAATCATCCGTGATAATAGCTTAGGAACTGGAAGAAAGGAAAAGAAAGAGGTAGGAAACAAATCAATGGAAGATTTGTCCAAATATGCACACAGTCCTGCTCACTTGGCAGTTGCCAGGCGTGACCATGCTGCCCTAGAGCGCATTGTTTCCACCCTACCTCGCCTTACCAAGGCTGGTGAGGTCAATACAGAAGCTGAATCTCTTGCTGCTGAGCTTCAAGCGGATAAGGTCTCTGCTGTCATTGATCGTCGTGATGTTCCTGGTAGGGAGACTCCTCTTCACCTTGCAGTACGTCTCAGGGATCCGGTTTCTGCTGAGATTTTGATGGCTGCTGGTGCAGATTGGAGTCTACAGAATGAGCATGGTTGGAGCGCTCTCCAGGAAGCGGTGTGCACTAGAGAGGAAGCGATTGCCATGATTATTGCACGGCACTATCAACGTCTGGCTTGGGCCAAAGGGCGTCGTAGACTACCCCGCATTGTTGCCTCAGCAGCTCGTATTCCTGACTTTTACATGGAGATAACTTTCCATTTTGAGAGCTCTGTCATTCCTTTTATTGGGCGCGTAGCCCCTTCGGATACTTATCGCATTTGGAAGCGTGGTTCTAATCTCCGTGCTGATATGACCCTTGCTGGTTTTGACGGCTTCCGCATCCAGCGGTCAAACCAAACATGTTTATTCCTTGGGGAGGGCTATACTTCAGAGGATGGTAAATTAATTATGCCACCTGGTTCTTTGATTGTTCTTGCTCATAAGGAGAAGGAAATCACAAATGCTTTGGAAGGAGCTGGTAAACAACCCACAGAAGCAGAAGTCGCTCACGAAGTTGCCTTGATGTTTCAGACAAATATGTATAGGCCAGGTATTGATGTTACGCAGGCTGAGCTTGTTCCCCATTTAAATTGGAGGCGCCAAGAGAAGACAGAGATGGTTGGAGATTGGAAGGCAAAAGTTTATGACATGCTTCATGTGTTGGTGAGTGTGAAGTCTAGGCGGGTCCCTGGTGCTATGACAGATGAAGAGCTTTTTTCTGTGGACGATGAAGAAAATATGGCAAATGGGGAAAACAATGATGGCTATGATGATGTATTGACTGCTGAGGAAAGACTGCAATTGGATTCTGCACTTCGTATGGGGAACTCTGATGGTATTTGTGAGGATGAAGAACATGGAGTCTTTGATGGTCAAGAAAATGGTTTGGCAGCTTCCTATGAGAATTGTGAAGCCAACGGTGTTGTTAAAGAGAAGAAGAGCTGGTTTGGTTGGAACAAGAAAAACTTGAAGAGCAGTAGTGACAACCCCGAGGATTCAAAAATTTTGAAGAAATTCTCAAAGTTGGCCCCAGAAGGTAGCAACCACAGACCAGGTAATCAGCAGAAGTCAACATCTGAGTTTCTGAAGGAGGATACTGGCGATCCTAAGAATGGAAAGGATAAAAACAACAAAAAGAAGAAGAAGAAAGGAGTGATACTGGTTAATGAGTCTAAGAATGAAAGTGAGTATAAAAAGGGTTTGAGACCTGTGTTGTGGTTGACACCAGACTTTCCTTTGAAAACTGATGAGCTACTGCCTCTACTTGACATCTTAGCCAACAAGGTTAAGGCTGTTAGGAGACTCAGAGAGCTTTTGACAACTAAACTTCCTCATGGAACATTTCCTGTCCAGGTAACCCAAATACCATAACCTGAAATTCTTAATTTATGATGTACTGTTGCTAGTGGTTAGATATATATTATACACATCTCTTAGTTTTATAGTTAAGACTAGTTTTCAGTCTCTTTTCTGTCTGAATAGATGATAAAGCACTTCAGTACTAAGATTTTTACAACTGCTGTTTGTGCATGACATTCTTCCTCCCTGAAGGTTCTTTCTTTCTTGTTTTTGGGTTATGTTGTGCCCACTGCCTGGGAGGGGGCGGTAACAGCTCCATAGGAACATCATACCAAAAGGTGTAATATTCGGCAAAGTAGGGTGTTAGTATAGCAGGTTAAATTTTGTAAATATTTACCATGGGTTGTTTGTCTAGCGTATAAAATTTGAACAGAGTACCAATTTTGATTCCATTTGATAAATAAAACAGAGATCATCTTGTGTTATTCATTTTGATATTTCTTCTGCCTATTTAATTCGTAATGTAAGGTCAAAGTTACGTCTTAAGATATTTTTGTGGACTAGTGTTGCGTTTAACAAAGATAATTGATAATCATCACAATATTAAATTATTGTTATCATACACTGTCAATCTACTGTGAAATAATAGCCACGATTTTCTGGCCGTAAGACCTGCCATTGTTTGAATATAAACTGGGGGGGTTTCGTCCAGTCTAGCAGACAAAAATTTGAAGATTATGGATTTTGGGTTGGTACCCAAACAAGATTATTAGACTGTCAATCATGTTAGCCTATCTTGACATCAAGCAATTAAATTTTTTGAGCGCAGTTGCAATAACATTGCATTGTTGCACTGACGTCCGCCTTGTCTGGGTCTAAATGTTGATGGTTAACTATTGCTAACAGAAATGGATACCTACAATGATTCTGGAGATATCATCATTATTTTGTCAAATAAGTGACCTGAACTTTATAGCATCGTTAATGTAAAATATTGATCGTTAATAGATTTTTTTGGGCTGACTCTGAGTTTCCCTTCTGCAGATTATTTTATGAAGATACAGTTCTTGATCGTTTATGCAGAAAATATATATATTGCAAAGCAAATTCCATATTGTTTCCTCAATTCATGCAAGTGCATTTGCTTCTATTCTATAATTGTTTCTATATTTGGCGATTTCAAAACACTAACATTTCAAATAAAGGAGAGGAGTTATGCTGCCGTCCTACATATAACTGACATAAAAATCCGGTGTGACACTGTGGACTACGATACTCCTACTTATGTTAATGAAAAATATTAAAATTCATTTTCTTATATTTTTATACATTGTTTTAGACATATTACATGTTTGAACATGTGTGATGCATGTTGGATATATTTATATATGTTCTATATTTCATATTTTATTTAATATATTATCATATACATCCATTGTGGTCTTTTGATGTGGCATATTCCTCGTCCATGCTTGTGCTCATTATTGGTTCTTATGATAATATCTCGTGCTGTGCAGGTTGCCATCCCTATAGTTCCTACCATACGAGTCCTTGTCACTTTCACAAAATTTGAGGAACTTAAGCCATTAGAGGAGTTTTCAACTCCACTCTCAAGCCCAGCACACTTCCAAGATGCCAAATCCAAAGAATCAGAGGGTTCAGCATCGTGGATTTCATGGATGAGAGGAAGTCGTGGTGGGCAGTCCAGTGATTCTGATAGTCACAGATATAAGGATGAATCTGACCCTTTCAATATACCTTCAGACTACAAATGGGTAGATGCCAGTGAGAAGAAACGCCGTATGAAGGCAAAGAGAGCCAAAAGTAAGAAACATAGGAAGCAGACAGCGGCAAAAGGTGGAGGTGGAATGCATCAGGTGAGTGAGGATGTGGAAGAATAACAAAATAGCGTCTCTGGGTAATTAGCCGCTTTGAGAATTCGTTGCGATAGAAAGAGACGTGGTCTTTAATTGTGCACAGCTCACTTTACATTTCACATTGGATGATTTTTCTTGGGCGACCATTTGTTACTCGTTATGAAAAGAAGCGTTTGATTTGTTTTTTTTTTCCTTTCGCGATATTGGATTAGATTTAAGAAGAAAGCTGTGTCTTCTGAAATTGTTGTGTTGTCATTGAAGTGAGACTGAAGAGCAGGAGTCTATCGAGCCTTCAATAGCTTCGCTTCCTCCTAATTTCTTAGATACCAATACAATACATGTATCTACATCTATATTGCGATAATTGATTTTACATTTTTTTTTGGGGATGATATTCTCTTTCAAGTGTTTGTTCAGCAAAATTTTGACTATTCTTTCTAGTTGACTTTGCCCATAATGTACCTAATAATTACAGGATATATATGGTATGTTAGAACGATTTTTATTTTTTAAAATTATTAATTTATTTAAATATAATTAAAATTAAATTAACATGTACAATAATACGTATCAACATACTAGTTATTATAATTTATATATGGCTCTGGGAATGGTCTTTTTAAAATCTTTTATATACAACTTTAAGCTTAAAAACAATAATAGGTAATTATTTAACAACTCACCACTAATACTTTAAATTAATAACTTAGCTTTATACGTTTAAATTTAAAAAAATTAAAATGAATAAATATAGAAGGAAAAAAAATCGTTTAAAATATGATGGCTTATATTATGTCGTAGCATTTTCTGTTGAACACTCAAGTTTCTTTTTCTTAATGTTTGTAGATACATGAAGATGAAGTTATTCATATATTTATTTGTTGATGACAGGAAAAGGGTTCATACATTTGTGCCATAAGGAAAGTTGCTCTACCTGAGCTTTGCTCGTGGCTGTTAGAAAGAAATGACAAGTAACATTATTCATAATTCATTAGAGATTTAGAGGGGAAAGGAAAAACAGAACTCGAGTTAAAAAGTTGCTCTAACTCTCATGTCATGGTTATGGCCTTTGACTAATCTACTAATTTTCCAATTGCCAGGAGGAACCGAATGAAAAGAAAATGGAAAGGGAAGACACTGTGTACTATTTTTGGCATGTAGTATATTATTATTACTACCACAATGCATACAAAGAATTATATCGTATATAGACATGCATTCGTTGACCATAAATATAATTTACAGAATTAGCTCTACCAAAACCTGTCCCTGTTGACACTTGGATACCCAGCCATTACCTTTCCCTACGGTACTTCTCATCTCATCTATGAGGAAGCACCAAGTGGAACCCAATGCTCCAACAAAAAAATCAGAGTCAGCTGCCATCATGAAATTAACCAATGGATAATTAGTGCTGGTCTCCCTACCCAGGCTGCCTTCATGTATTGTTCAAATTCAACCACTTTCATTTCACATGCCAGATGCTATTAAGATTTGGAAAATGCTTCCTAATCCATTAAGGTTTGGACCCATGCCCTGTGATTTGATCACATATTTCATCGATATCGAACCTTGACTTGTTACTGACCCAATTCAATTTCAAAGATAGATGTTCTTCATTAATCAATTTATATTTCTGGAAGTAGTTAGCAAATTAATGTATTCTCTCTTGCTTCCTCATAAGCTCAATGATAATTATGTTAAGCAGATAATATATTTTGAGATGTTTAAATTCACCAATTACTTCCTCTTAATCTTAACGATTATACTGCAGGAACCCCCAAAAATAAGTTTATTATGCTTCTCGTGTTGCCTACTTTAAAATTCGTACAATGAATGGCTAGAAGCTTATTGTTGAATACGAAGAAATAACAAAAATGGCGCCTATTACCAAGTTCCTAACCCTACCAAAAGAGGGAATATAAACAAGCACATTTTACATTGACACAACTGTCCCGTGCATCTTTGCTGATATTAAATGTAGTATTAGCCCCTTTGATCTGGTCACTCTTCTCATGATTACCTGTTCCTTTTCAGTCTTTCTATCACCAAAAGCTTCCTTCTCAACGCTTCCGAATAGAACCAAGTATGAGCCAACAGGGACCTAGATATCATGAAAGAGTCTCCTTATCTGGTCAACTGTTGCAGGCATCAACGTGATCGGGCAACGCTTATACTGTAGTGAGGCAACACAAAAATCAGGTATGAGACAGAAAAATCAACCAAATAAAGCAGGAGTAACAAGGAAGAAACTGGTGACTTGACATGAACATTAGCACTGGGACCAATTATCAACACTCAATGTAATCCATGCAGAAGAAATTCATTTTCCCATACTTAAGTTTGTCTCACGTATGCCCAAGACCAGATCTACATACAAAAAATGAAAAAGTAGAGGAGCATGGATGCATGAAATATAATTTATAGCAGTAGTCAGTAAATATCCTTGACCTTCCCATTGGTTTGCTCTGTGACTCGTACAACAGGAAGTGAGATTAAATTTCAATAGCTTGGTTTATGCATCAAAACCAGATATGGGACTATGGAAAGTAAACTCATTAACATTATATTTTAAGATCATGCTATCACCTCTTACACAACAAAGATTATATTTAGGGTGTCTGATGGTCTCACCTGAGTAACATACTTAAAGATGCAAGCATAGCAGAAAACAAACCCCGACGCTGTAACTACAGATGGATTTGCACGCTTCTGTGAGCACAAGGGACAATTTGTTCTGTCTGGCGGTAGTGGAATCCCCTCTCTTGCCACCTGTTTTATTGATAAAGTAAATTCAGGATCCTTACGGCAATTAAGACAATTTTTGAATTATTTTGAACTTTTGACTACTGATGGGGTGACACTTAATCATAGAGGATGCAAGTTGAGCAACATTTGTTGCAAACAGAGCGTCTCCTTGTTAAATTCTTTGTATCCCATATCTTTGATTTATTTGACCAGGATGTGATCATGCTTCATATACGTGCGGTGTTCTAAACAAGTCAAAGCAACAGCTGACAAAGAAAGAAAGATGAGAGGAAAGCTTGCAAAATGGTTTTCACCTTTGGAGGAGGAGGAGGAGGGGGAGGGGGATATACTGTCGGAGCTGACATTCTCTCCTCAGCAGACTGGTACCACCATTCCATCATCTACAGATGATTCATATAAATTTAGTGTTAATGACTATACTCATCAGCAATTTGTATGTCAAGCTAAAAGGTGTTAACAGCACATCATTGGATAGAATACAGGTACTCAACGGAACAGAAAATCAAACTTATGATCAACATAAGCACCCATGAAAAAAAGAATGAGGATTGAGCCGTGTAGCCAACTATGCTAAGGTTTAGGAAAATTTTGCACTATTTATGGTTTATTTTTAGCACTTGATAAAGGAAGAAAAATTACCAAGGCCAAACTTTACTCACTTTGAAGAAGAATACTGCTGCAATCAAACCAGTTTGCGCATAGTCAAGTATAGTGTATGTACAGCTGAGCAGTGCTCCTTGCAATGTCTGTGTTATGAAATACATCATATAATCAGTAATGTGTAGAGAATAGAGAATTTATTCACATAGACATCATTATCATGTATAATAACAGATTGTCTATGCTTACATAAGAAAAGTTTCACCATTTCAACCAGTACAGTATAACCTGACAAAAGGTTAAATTATGTAGTGAACCAGCTTTTCACTATGCCAATCCAATTAGACTCGTGCACTTCAGAGCTATGTATGCAAATTGCACTAGTAATATGCATAAAAGTTCTGAATGGCAGGATATTTCATAATTACAATTGGTTTTATTTATAGGAATATCCTTTACAATTTTGTAATGCAGACAGTCCATATTTGTTTTTGTTAGTTGGTCTTATTTATTCTACCCGAATTACCAAAAATTAGCTTCTAAATTTTTTGTAACCAAAATGACAAGTAAAGAAGTTATCTCAAACATCTAAAAGTAGAAATTGAGAAGTTTAACTACAACACAAATTTTAAAGAAATCAGTCAAACTTCAATGATAATAAGAAGATAGGAAAGAAAAATCTATAAATAAAAAGGGAAATAACAATTTTCTCAATAAATGGTGATAGATAGGTGATGATGGACTCAATATGACCTAGAAAATAAATCAAAAAAGAAACAAGCGCAGAGTACCCATAGAAGTTAATGGCTGCAAACTAGTTCGTAGAACATGAAGGAAACTTCAATTTTTTAGCAGTATCAAAAAAATACACAAAAAACATCCAATTAAATTTAATTTAACTCTATCAAGATTCATTCACTTACCAAAAAAAAAAAAGGAAAAAAAAAGAATATACATGTGACAAGCTGAAAAAACATAAATAAAATCAATAAATTATGAACTAACTTCTTCAGTTTCTTAATTCATTGAAAAGTGAGAATTAGATAAAGTAGATCTTATTATCTCGCCAATATAAAAACTCATTACTTACCTTCAACCATTGAGGGCCACGAAGTCTCTCACGTTCACGGTTACGTATCTTTGAAATTCTAGAAGAGCTATCCATCTATCTTGACATTAAGGAGTGAAGTGTAAAGTCAATCACATAACAAGACAGGACAACTCTCTTTTGATGTATTTGTTGAGCAATAAAAAAAATTTTAGACTGCTAAACAAACTTAGTTATTTTACTGAAAAGCTTGCAGTTTGTTTCAATTATTTATTTGATTTCAAGAAGGAATATAACACATGTTTTGGAAAGTATGGTTGTCAAATTCGCGAGTTTAAGTAAATTCATGAGGGGGGAGACTCAAATTGTAAACTCTTCATACTTTAATAAATAGCTAAAGAAATAGGTGGGAAAGAGAGAGAGAGAGAAGAAGAAGTAATAGGCAATAGCATATCCAATTATACATAAATCAGTATCCAATTATCACGTAACAATTAACACAAATCTTTATTGCATAATAAAAAAATTTATATATAACATAATCATCACATTACAATTTAAAAGTGAAAATTCAACAAAGATCTTCAAATAAGGGGCTAGGTTGAAGCTGGTCTGAAGGAATTGCTACAGAGTTGCAATGTGAGGGTCAAAGAGGCTTGATGTGTTTTGCAGCATGTGGGTTGATTAGGAATTCTGAGGTATTGATGGTTGCTGCAGAGAAAAACGCAGCATTTTGGGCTGAATTTTTCTTCATTTAAGGGCTAGGCTGGGCAAAATAATGAAAGAAAAGTGGCTTTGGTGATCTGAGATTCAGAAACCCAAAAACGAAGCCCAAGTGCTAGCTTCATAAACTCATAATCTAGGTGAGTAACCTCAACAAGCAAACAGACAGATTTACTCTCTCATGCACTCATGACAGAAATGCAGTCAAACAGACAGATTTACTCTCTCATGCACAATGGAAAGATGTTATTTATATATATTTGGTACTGGAACTATAAAGGCTGACAATGGGACTGCCAGTACATGGAAAACTTGGGAACTGTTGATAAGGTTCATGGCAAAGTACAGAAAAGACAAATTGGAACCAATTATTTATAATTATTAGCTCACTTAAAAACAGAGGTATTGCCAGAAATATAAAATGTTGAGTTGGGTGATTTGTATATATAGAAAAAAAAATCAATGCAAGCAAAATATTAATTTTTTTCACTGAAATGACATGTAGGAAATAGTAGATATAAAAAGGATAAACACATAATTCAGTTCCTAATTGATCATATGCAAGAGACTTGAGAGTACATCAACTGACAAATTTAGTATGTCAATTGGAAGCACACCAGCCAGTACCAGTTTACACATCTAACTTAATGATACGTGTTTGTGCGAATAGTAAATTGTGTATGTCTCATGGTAAATATGCATGACTGACTGGAAATTTTCCTCAAATGATACACAAAATAATAAAGAGATTTCTAAGTGTAATATGCTAAATCTCTACCAGTTCTTGCCCTGTAGCACGGCAGACATGAATGCCAAGTGCATGCAGTGCTAGTGAGTAGTATCCAGTAGCATCCAACAGGTATAACAGCTGATAAGCAAATGATAAGCCTGCATTGTTAACATCTAGGTAAGAAGTTTATGGATATTCAGATTTCAGATATTGAATTAGGATAGATAACCTACATCACCTCAAAGCAAACATCAAAATCAGAGAAGTAAATTGATCTGCAAAATAAGTTCCCTTGTAGATGCCAAGGGGCATGTTCACACAATTACGATTTATGTTTATCAGAACAAAAGCATGGGATCAAAATTATAAATTGGATTTATAGACACTGTCAAAACATCACCTTTAAATAATCCTAACTCCTAAGTCTAGTCTCTGCAACTTTAACTTTAGATAAAGAAGTACAATTGTAGAGTGGTACATACCCTCACTCCCAGCATGTAACCAAGGGTAGCAAAATCCTACAATTTTCAGAATTCTCCTTCTCATGCGTATTCTGATGGAGGAATCAGCATCCAAGGTTCCTCTTGATACTTGAGAATCTTCTTCAACAAAACTCCCTCCGACATCATATTCTTCACCTTCATCTCCCCATAGACTGGCTTGAAGCCTAGCTTCCCTTTCTTTGTTGTAGATTGAATGCAATTTAGATTTTAAATATGGCAACACAACCTGAAAACATATACAAACTTGGTTAAGACATTATCATATTCTGGAGAATTTGGTGTATTAATAGACTGAACTGAGTAACTGACACACACTTGGTCAGTATAAATATAGATCTTCACATATGCAAACAGAGACTAAACATACAGTATAAAATATAAATAATTATCAGTAGTAGAGAATCAGTATAATCCCAGGAGGAGTTCTTTCATCCAACAGACAAGTTTACAGTTAGATTGAAGAGATAACTAAGGTGCCACATAGTAAAGTAAACAGAATATAGTACCAAGAAAACAACTGAAAGAACTTTTTGTCGCTTCTCTAACCCAGAATGATTAGTCACATTATCTGAGTTTGAGCCATAATCATCCTTCTTTGCCCTGATATTCACTGCTCTTCTTCGAAGGCCATATAGCGATTCAGAAAAAGAAGCATCTATTTGAAAATGGGGGAAAAAGACAGAAATATTGTTAGAAATTTGCAGTTGTAGTTTTCAAGATAAATACATTCACAATAGCATTTTAAATTAATTTTTTATATATTATCAACCTTATTCTATTCTGGAAAACATCCAAATTACAAAATAGGATATAACCGGAAGAAGAAAAATAGAAAACTGTTATTGGTGTATGGTTTGAAAATTTTTTATTACTTAAGGGAGACTTGCAAGAATATATAAATAACCCAAAAAAGCTGTATCTAAGTACTTCAATCATGCTTGGTCATAGTAGAGACGAGTAGAAGGATTATGACCAAGAGGAACCTGTGGTTCGTAAGCTATGACTTTCAAGTACCAGCATGAGCAAAGCAAAGAATTCATCCTCATAGTCTAGGACCCTGTGAAAGAACGGTCTTCTCAAGGCGAACACCTGCATAATACCTCTATTGTAAAATCACAGCCCACAATTATATGGATGAAGATAGAGAAAGGAAGCAATTGCATACACCAATTGAGTAGGTAAGAGCAGAGCGGAGACTGGCGGGAAGCTGTTGAGCCGCGGCCATCTCAAAGAAGGTGGGACGAGTACCTTGACCACCCACCTGAAACAACATTTCTCTCTCTCTCTCTCTCTCCCCCTTTACTTCAAAATTCCCACTTTCGAAGCAGAATTGTACAGCAACAACGCTATACCTGCACTCTCTTGCTTATCATCCGATTGCTAAGGGGTGATCGAATTGGTAACTACAATCCAATCCAGTACCTTTTTGTCGGTCCGTCGATATTTAGGATTTCAAGCGCAAAAATAGATAATACACATAATAATTAAAATTAAAAAGAAAAATGCCACTCGACTAAGACCGGAGAATATTGAGAAAAATGTAGTTGAGTACCAAATGGACTAGTGGGTGCTTTTTCTTCCTCTAAGACTAAAACTGCGGCAAATAGTTTTACAAAGGCTTAATTATCTTTTTAATTATAACAATTTGATCTCCTTGAAATAATTTATTTTCTTAATTTTTCATGATATATCAATGTTGATTCTCTTATTAATATTTAACAGTGCTAAGCTACCAGCTGAAATGGTCACTATTTTGTCATATAAGCATTAACAAGTAGTCACGTAAACTATCACATTTGTAATTTTTTTTTCTCCCTAAAACTCTTGGAATTTCGTCATTCAAGATCTTCCTCTTCTTTCTTCTTCTTCTCTACTCCCATTAGCATTTGAGTCAAAATCATACCAAAAATAAACACCTAAGAACAGAATCATTGCCGGAAATTTAAGCAAGTAAAAACCCAAAATGCCATGCAGAACAAAAACCCCAAATTGATGATCATTGTTGGTTTGAACTCAACTAAAACATGACACATCATTAGGCACTTAATAATAATTCCAAATTCTTTCAATTGTATTTATAAAATTGTATATTTTTTTAATCTCAAAACAGTACATAATATATATATATATATATATAACATACAAGCTTGTATGTTAAAGAGGTTTGGTAGTTAACAAAATTGTGATGCCAATATAATATATAAAACAAGATAGTTTAAAGTATGCTTTTTGTCCCATATATTTTTTTAAAATTTTAATTTTGATCTTTACGTTTATTAAATTTTAATTTTATCTCTTATGTTTCAAAAATGATCCATTATTATTCCTAAAATTAATATCGTTAACCCATTTGTTGACGTGACTGACTCAATGATACGTGACGATTTCTTCAGATTTATAATTGACAAAGACCAACAATGATAGAGTTATATTGTCAATCTTTTACTAAATAACTGTTTACTAAAAGATTTCTTCTATTTCTTTTTAGCAACGAAAAAAATGGTTAATCTCTCTCTTTAACCCATTCATTGCTATAAGGGAATCCTCATATGTTATCTCTCGCTTAAATAGAACAAAAGAAATTAATATTCCAATTGAGGTTGTTTCCAAGATAACAAATAGGATTGGGACATTGTTATGGTGGCTTAATTGATTCTTGTATGCTACTTATTACAAGTCCACGAAACTCTAGATAATAGCAAAGAAAGAAAAAGAAGTGGATCTCTCACTCAAAGATGATGGTTCATATCGTAATGGAAGCTAAGATCAAGACATGCAAGATTGCCACTGCTCCTAACTGAGTTCAGTGCTGGGTCAAAATGTGAGAGAGATGCTAGATCAATGTCCACTGAAAAAATTCTTAACTCTACCATAGCCACCATACTTGGTATGTAAATGGTAGATTAGAATGGGAGAATAACAGGTTCTTCTTACGTTAGATGCAAGTTCTTTGGGAACTAAAACGATACTATTTTATCCACTTATTGTCACAAATCTTTGAGTTTGCCACCCGTCAAACATTTTTCGTCTAATAGATTAACGGTATTAACTCTAAAAACAATAATGAATTGCTTTTGAAACATAAGAGACAAAATTAAAACTTAACAAATGTAAAGAACAAAATTAAAACTTCTAAAAAATATAACGAACAAAAATCATATTTAGTAAAAAAGATAGGGTATTTGTTTATGATGTTTCTACTTGAGTTACCATTTGCATTAGGATTCATACTTTTCTGTAAACTCTCCTCCTGTGTCTGTGCCAGAAAGACACTGGTCAATTTAGAAAGTTAAGCCAGTGTAGCCACTCTAAAGATCATATTATCAACTCTTTTATATCAAACTCGAGTCGATGCATGAAAACATTATCTAAACTTTCATGTTGCACTTTGACAACCTTATAAAACGTTCCAATATCCATCCGTGCATCCAATAACACTTCTACATGTTCCACGGTGTCTAAATATGTCCAAGAATATACAACAAATCTCTAGAGTAAAATTTTGATGCGGAGCACTCTGCTTTGATTTACTGTCATAAAATGGATAGTCATAAGAGTTCTAGGAAATAGCTATCTTACTGTTATTTCTTTAGGAATCTCTGTTATTTGGTGTTTCTGGGTTGTAGTTATGTTGTAATCTTGTGTGGGACCTATGTGGTAATATTTGTGATGTAAGGGGTATTTTAGTAATTCTGGTGTGTTCCCTTGTTTATCTATTTGTAACTTTTCTAATGGGATGAATGGTAATTTTCTGGTCGAATTTCTTGAGAAACAGAAGGCTTTCTGTTGCCCCCACTTCTGAAGCTGCATTATACAGCTTCTCTGAAGTCGTGTTCTGGATTTCTAATCTAGAAATCAGTCTATTCTTGGTTCCTAACTCCATCAAATTTCCAACCCCAAATCAAGGACAAGGAAAATAAATTAAAAAAAAAAACTAAACTAAACTAATCACTCTAATAAATTAAGTCATAGTCGTAGCTACTGTGCAAATTGAGTAAATCATTATGATAAGCAGAAAGGGCAATTCCAACATGTTATCTCCAGAAGCAGGAATACTACATGCCATTCAATGTCAGACAATAATTCTGCTGTCATAAACTCTTCGCCCGTTTTGTGGGAGGTGCACCAAACTGATCATCCCCCATCTCATGTTCATCAATATTGTCATCTGCTTTTTGCTTTGCATCCTGGGAACTTTCTTCGGCCATGGTTTTTGCTACGCTACTGCTTATTCCAGATTTGTCATGACCCTCATTTGAGATCTCTAAGTTGTCAACCGTAGAGAAAGGTACCTCCTTGTTTGATAGCGGAGCTGTAGGATCATCCAAGGAGAAGGAGGAGCCCTTGACCTTGCTGTCCTCCATTTCTCTCTGTTTCTCAAACATCATCTGAAGACACTTCCCTTGGTTTTCAATTTGAATCTGCAACTTTCTTTGAATCTGCATAATAGCTAAACATCAGAACTTGTCAACATGCGAAAACTTAAAAGACAGACATACAAATGCAGTCCACAGCCATAAACATTAAGACTTGTAGGTGGAAAGGACGCACAAGAAAGCCAGGAGGACAGACCAGAAAACCTGGCGTGGTGCTAGATGAAGGGATAGCAGGATATTACTTAGGTTGGAAATATTCTATCTAAGACAGCATTTCCACTAACATAAGAAGTTGCTTCATTAAATACTTTTTAAGAAGCAGAGCTGTTTGAATCAACTGTTTAATTGAAGTCTTACTCCTAAAACTTTAGGGTAGGCATTATGATTCATAACAGAAGTAAACTTTTGTTTACTATCTATAACAGGGAAGTTCAATCGATATTTCAACTTGCATGCTGAGATTTCTTATCGAAGTAGATCAAAGTGAATCTGAGTACCTCAAGTTGTTCATGAAGTCGCTTCTGTAGTTCCATTTGCAACCGCAGTGCTTCAGTGATCCCCATACTCCTGCAACCAAAATACAAAGTATGCTTCTGAGTATTAATGGTTCAGTTCAGTGCAATTAAATCATTCAGGTGCATAGCAATAGTGAAAACTGAACCTGTGAGGACCAATTTTCGGTGTAAAAATCTGTGTTGGATTATATCTTAAATTCACTAATATTAGATAATTAGAGGAAAATCACATTAATATTACAGCTTAATGCATGCAACAAGAGCAAATGATTCACACCGCAAAACAGATCAATCAAGTGAATCAACAAATGTATCAACATAATTGGTAAAAGTTCTAGATAAAGGAAAACACTGACGTTTTCAAGTCTAGAGATTTCATTTCTTCCATAGACGTCAACTTTTTCTCAGAAGTACCTGCAGGTAGGCAAAAGCAACTCATTCACATAATGATTCTCATTTTGAGACAAAAGGCATGTACTGAAACCCTAAAGAAATAATATTATTGAGAATTTGAGATATATAATGAATAGGAGAAAATAACATTGAACTTAAAAGGAAGCTCGAGATCAGAACTATACTTAACATGCAAACATGGCTATATGAAAAATGGAACTGCTATGTAAGCTTTCACATACCTTCTGATGACTCAGGTTTGTATCTGGCAGTTCTATACTTCTGAAATTAAAGGTCAAACAAATTCATGAAAAACCTTTGATTAAATAAACAAAAAAGATTCTCATTTAGTGTCGTCATTTATACCAACAAGAAACTAGTTAAAGAGAAGAAAAATCACAAATATACCTGTAGGTGGCTTTTCACATGATAGATGGTAAGGCCCTCAACTTTCATCAGGTTCAAGACACCCTTTGGAGTGGCCTCTGCATGTTAACATTATGAGATGAGGTAAAATGAAAACCTGAAATATCTCAGCCAGTGAGAAGGTCAAGAACTATGAGTGTATATAAAATTAAACATACTCTCACTACCACCAAGCTGATTAACTGCTTCCACAAAGGCCTCATGAAGTTCTGGAGTCCACCGCATTCTTGACTTAGTTTGTGGGGCAGTTGAGACCGAGTTAGCAAGGGCATTAACTTCTTCAGATGATACACGCTGTTGCCGGGAAACCTGGGTCTCCTGCATCAAGAAAATACGATGTGTTTCTTCACCTTATAAATTATAAAAGAGAAAAAAAAAATTACTAAGAGAAATCAGGGACCAAAAGTTAAGGTACATGATAACAAGAGATATTCAAACTTTTGAAAACCACATATAGTGGTTGTTTATTTGAACTTACCAGAGAAGGAGTTTTCTGCTTCTCCTGTAGGAAGAATGACTTTTTTTTAAGGAGAAGTTGTTTTATATTTGGATGCAATAATTTAGAAGGGCTTT
>JASKGM010000013.1:13985549-14000446 GCA_034509205.1 Ceratonia siliqua | reverse complement strand
GTATATGTTAGCACTAGGAATATACAAAATAGTCAGAGAATAGCCCATAATAATAATAATAATAATAATAATAATAAAAATAGCAATAATAGCAATAACAAGACACTTGTCTTTCAAATGAGCATCTTAATGCATTGGATGCCAATTGCAACGGTCACTAAATTTGTCAATAGAAAATAATGAGAAAACATAGCCAACTTTACCAAACGCCATGACTTTTTTAACCAACGCATGTGATCGGCTTCTGTAAGATGGGAAGCAGATTAGAGAATTGGCAACAGGATGACACATTATTTTGCCGCCTACATTTCATGATTGTAAAACGAAAATAAATGAACTTGATCCACCCGAGATTCTTCATTCTAGCCATAATCTGTAACTGATAGGCCACAAAAATCCTTGTATCTAAAGAGCCATCACATCGTAGTGAGAACCATTAATTAACCCCATCTGCCGTAAAGGTCCTCCCACTTAAGCGGGCTGAGATATATGAGCACTGCTATTTCAATGTAGTTCTACGGAACACAGCAAAAATGATCCTGATGCTGCATAAGCTCAGCAATATCTAAAACCGTAACTCTACAAGAAAAAGGCTTCTACAACTTCCTTAAATGAGCTCAAAATGATATTTGATCGTCTATATACAAGAATCATTGAATATGGGGAACGGTTTCACCGCTTCGAGAATACCACCAAGATCAGCATGGACATGGAGACCACAATTTTAAATCCAGATGTTTCCCAGAAATTTTGGTTTTGCTTTTCTGCAGCCACAACTCCACTTTGTTGTTTTGCTGCTAATTGATCTCTCAATTCTTTTATGGCTTTGTCCCTTCGCTCTCCCATCTGTCCACAAACCCATACAAAGATGTGACTTGACTAGGACATAAAATTCTTAGTAAGCCTAGACAGACAATGCAAGTGACATAAACTGTACTAACTACTAAGATGCCTAAGGGGGTTATTTTAAATGGCAAAAATCAGAAATGATGAGCTTAGCTTTACCCGCTGGAGCTTTCGTGTCTGAGAACGAGCTTCCTGCAGACAGAATTCCAACTTCAACACCCTCTTCTTCAGTTCCTGATCAGCACGCCGCTGTTTCTCTAACTGTATTTAAAAAAAAAAAACATCAGCATCCTTAAATAAATGAATGAGTATTTACACTACACAGGCACGCAAGGATGGCTTTACCTGAGATTCTAATTCCTTAGTCTTGAGCTTCCAATGAGCAGACATAATCTTAATTTCATCTTTCAGTTTTGCTATTTCTTCATCCTTAACCATCAGAAGCTTATTTATCTTGTCAAAATTCTTTGGAGAAACCTCATCTAATAACTTCCTCAGTTCACAATCCTTGTTTGCTCCAGCTTTTGCAAGAGCCTCCATAATATCATGCTCAATTCTCAGAACTTCATCTTTCAATTGCTTTTGCGAAGATTCCCTTGCCTGAAGATCCTTCTGCAGATTATCTAGTTGCTCTCCCAACCTAATTACACGATCCTCATGCTCTTTCAGTGAACTATTTTTCTCATCCAATTCTTTTAGAAGTTCCAAACATTGAAGCTGTGCTGATTGAGCTGATGCAGCACTCGTATCTGCAGTTGCTCTAGTTACTGCAAGCTGTGTTCTAATATCATCCAACTCCTTCAGATACTGCATCAACATTACAAAATAAGTATAGAAATAAATGGAAATAAGATTACTGGTTGGGCTAGACCAACGTGTTTCAAAATGCAAAAGATAGCAAATGATAAGCACTATGCACCTCATTCGGATTTTAAAGATCTTTAATGGATGAGACATTATAAAGCAACCTGAAAACTTCCAAACATAATCAGAAAGATTATCCATGCAAACAAATAAGATCTTCACTAAGATCGTCTATGTATAGCTTTCACAAGTGTTTGATCTATTTCGAGGTTTAGATTATAAGTGTTTTTCCAGAATTTAGTACTACGTTCTACCACAGGAATCTCTCTAATATACCACCAATAAATTGTCGCCACTCATGTCCATATCCCAGTATCCAAGTAGCTAAATGCATTCATATCTCTCTAATATACCACCGGAGATAAAAGCATTTTTTGATCCACCCACTTAATTTAGAAACCAACCATCATAAAAGAAATGGGGATGGTATATCATTGAATGTGATAAACAAAAGTATAACTAATATGTCTTCAATTAATGTGCCAGGAATTACTAAATTCAGAAAAATCTAGTGCCTGTACATCCAATTTTCCATTTAGATGCATCACTTTAACACCTACGCTTTAGCTTCTTCTTTTTTTTTTTTTTTTTTTTTACTTCCTGTGTGAAAGAATTTAGAAATTTTGACTGACAACGACAATGAAGTATGCTGCAAATAAAGCAAAGTTCTCATAACATAAAATCACTACTACTTTTTCCTGTATTTGTCAAATCTCTAAAAACATAGTATACTAGGCTCCACCACTGGATAAATCACTTGAATTTAGTTATAAATTCCATAAGCTTATACTGTTAAAATCAACTGGTTGACCATGATAGCCAAAACTAATATCTAAACTTGCATCTATATAATCAAGGAAAAATGTTTATCTCAGTGGCTTTCCAGCTAAGAAAAGCAATGACGACTACTCCCTACATTAGAAAAAAGTAGTAATGGTGCTTCTAACACTATTAACGAGCGTATAATAATTAGCGCCCTACATTACTGGCATTATAATTTCATAAGCAAAAAACTCATAATAATGTACTTAAAGATAACATGATAATAAAATATAGACTAAATACAAAAAATTGGTTCTTGAAAAATATCACCGATTGCAATTTTGCCCTAGAAAGAAAAAGTAATGCACTATTGAGTCTTCAAATTTTTTTATTTGGGTTCAATTTAGTTATTTGTTGGCTCATAGAAAAATTGCAAATTAAAAAATTTGAGGACTCAATTGTACATTAATGTTTTCTTCAAAAATATACTTGTGATTAGTGATATTTTTGAAGGATGAAATAGTAAAATTAGTCTAAAATATATCAAAGCACTCAGTCACCGTTTAATTTCTTGGGCTCCGCCAAAAACAAAAAGGAAGAGTCAACAACATCGGAAAAATGAGCATCGGTTGACTACATAGAGTAATTTGTATACTTGAAACAAAAAAACGCAATGCAAAATTATACGATAATTCAAACAAACTGAGCGAGAAAGCAAAGTACATAATTAGCGAGTTATTAATAACACAAAAGAAAAAGATATGGAGATAATGTTACAAGAATGCATAAATTAAACATAATTATAACCTTCTCAGCAGAAGAGGCTGAAGCCTGAAGCTGCTCGTTTCTCTGTTCCAATCTCTTGTGCAATCTACCAATTTCCTCTTCCATGTTCTTGGCTTTCATCTCAGCTTCCTGTGAGAAAATAGCCACAAAAAAAATTACCCCAACTAAAATAAATGAATTATGTTGAACCCCACTAACAAAAAGTACATATGATTGATATCAAGAATTTAATAATATTATGGCCAAAAGGAAGAAAAAGGTTGCAATGGTACAAAAAAACAAAGGAAATTTTGTACCTGTCTTGTTAGAGTTTCTTTAGCATATGATTGCTCTTGTGATGCAAGCCGGCTCCGAACCTCCTTCAACTCTGCAGCTAAGGACACCACGTTCCGCCTAAAGCTCTGCTTTTTTTCATTCAAATCCTTTAACAATGGATCAATATCTCGAGCTGGGATCGATGACAAAGGCAAAGATCGGGACGAAGATGGTTTCTCCGAAATTGACATGGGAATTGAAAATTTTTTAACCCAATGATGCCCGTCTCTGTTACTGAGATAATTTGATCACAAGCGTATATACACCGAATCCAGTCCTCTATGACCCTGAGATCAGCAGTTTACGATTCTTGTAATGAAAGCTACTAATTTAACCTTCATTCCTGCATGCGAATTCATGGCTGTGCATTAAATTTAAATGGTCCCAATGGACTAATAAATAAATTAGTAGATGAAAAATAACGCAGGACAGGGTGACTTAAAAAGCACTGGAGTTTATTTGAAGTTTTAAACGAAGAAGTTTCAACTTTTCAAGTCTAAAGCGAATTCAAAGTAATATTTTCTACTAGATACTGATTTGTTTATAGAATTGAGTACAAGAAAAAACTTCCTACTATTTTCTGGCACACAAAATTGAAAATACCAGGTATCCACCTCCACCATTATTGAGAAGGATAGAGAAAGACAAAAAAGTAGTGTCCCGTCATGGGTCTATCTGTCAACGTCGAATAATAAATAATAATGGAGAGGGTCAAGAGAGAGATAAGGTCCAAATTAATGGGTTGCGATATACGAAGAAGTTTCAAACAGATTTGAACCAAAAGTTCAAACTTTAAGCAGATTTAAAGTAACCCGTCTCCTCAGCTTCCTAATGTCTACTTAATCCCGGCAGATTCAACTGCAACTCTCCGACTCAACTTAAGTGGATAAAAAGAGTAGAGATTTCTAGGATTGATCCAAGGGGACAAGAAAATTGGTTTTCTGAAAAACTAAGTCGATTACCGAAGCAACAGATAGAGGGTAGAAAGGAGAGGCACCTTTTTCTGAGCAGAACCCATTATGAGCCACGGGCTCTGCGTTCGATCTTCAGTTTTCTTGAGATCAAGCTCTCTGCTTGCCTCTGGATAATAAGGCGAAGGAACAGTAACGCACCCAGAAGGCCGTGGCTTGAGATGGCGCTGATTCAGCAGGATGCGATCGGAAGGGTGGAAATGAAATTGGAGATGAAAAATTACAAGCAGATACACCGTGAATTGAGGAAAATTTCTATTTAACTATATAATTTCTATAATAATTTCCTTGTCTTATGTAAGTGAGAGTAGCTGGTTTTATTCGACGTGTCTTACCATGGCATGGTATGGAAGGAGCTTAGGTTAGGTAGGAAGAGCTTGGGTTCGAACAGAAGGGCTTTTATGCAGTTGGAAAGTTTAGGTTCGGAGTTTTCGAATCTCGGGTTTGGTGACGTGACAAATTCCGAAGCTACAGCTAGGATATAGTGGTTTTGACCCCAGATGGCAAGCGCGGCAAATCCAAATTTTGGGCTGGACGTATGGTTTTTGAACACGTGGATATACAAGGGACGTTCATGTACAATCGTCGTTAGTGAAAAACGACTAAACGAGGAGCGCGTGAGTGAGAGATGAGTGGCCCTTTGTTTTCACTATCTACTCTTCAACTCGAGTGGCCCCTGGCGTAGAATGACAGATGATTAGGCGTTAGTAACATGGGCCATGGGCCTAATCTGAAGTGGTGTTATTGGGAAGAAGCCCGATTGATTTGGGGCGTGTGAGGAAGGTGGACGACCCACGTCTTACTTGCATTTTTTTTATATATATAATAATTTATTATTTATTATTTTAGATTATTAAAACAATAAAAAATATAATATAAAAAATGGTGTGAAACCATATTTTCCTTTGAAGGAAATGACAATTGCAATGAAAGTTCAGGGATAACATTAACCAATCCATGACACCTATTTATTTACCTGTGTTTATTTAGTGGAATGTACCGAGTCTCAAGTCACGCAAAGCACAAAATTCATCCAATACTAAAAGGACAGGATACAGGAATCCAACTCTTAGGCTTGGAATTAGATTACCCTTTCTAGTTTTACCTAATTCCTAAGATAAATTATTATTCATTCACCCACTCAATAAGAAAATAATCAAATCAACTTTTTTATTTCCATTATTTAATAAATGAATTCCCCATTGACTGGGGGCCTGGCGAGGGCAAATCCGTCAAAGCATACACTTCCGCTCCATCCAATCTCCACTTTATACACTTGTCAGTACGCCACCAAAACGCAAAAACTGTCGTAAAAACCTAAACATTTTGGCGAGGCGCAAGGCAAGGCCCCCTGGCTCCTCCCCCTTCTCTCTCGAATCGATTCTCTAACCCTCTTCCTACTTCTAACCTCTTCCGTCCTCGTCACAATACACTGTGTTCATCGTCATCCTACTCATCGGGATCCGAGTGCAGAATCACAACGACTCAGAATATGGGCGGAGGTGGAGCCACGCCGTACGCCGAGGCGCAGTACTCGTCGGCGAAGACCTCGGTGTGGTGGGACATCGAGAATTGCCAAGTCCCCAAAGGTTGCGATCCCCACGCCATCGCCCAGAACATTAGCTCAGCGCTAGTTCAGATGAACTACTGTGGACCCGTTTCCATCTCCGCCTATGGTGATACTACTCGCATCACGGCCTCTGTACAGCATGCGCTCTCCAGTACCGGAATCTCCCTCAACCATGTACCAGCTGGTATATCTCAGATTTTTCATTTTTTTATGATCATGACTCCTCTTCACTTCTTCTTCTTCTTCAACTGTATTACATGTGTTTTTTCCACGATCCTGCTCCGATGATTGTTCTATCGAAGATATTCCTTTTTCTTTTGGGGCTTTTATTTGAAGTGGAACCTAATTGCCTGAATTGTACTCTGTTTTTCTGTTGCAGGAATAAGTTTATCAATTTTCTTTCTGGATACAATCAACTCTTGTGTGTTATTTTTTTCATCTTCATACGTTTGCCCAGTGATTTTAGTTTATTTTTTCGAATATATCCATTTCCATGCAGTGTTGATGGTAAAATTAGAGTCTCTTACTTTAGATTACTGCCGTACTTCTTAGAAATTTCTGTTTTTGTTGTTACAGGTATTCATTAGGTTCGTGTCCCGTGTCTACTTGTTTCGTTTAGTTCTCTTTGAATATTAACTTATAATCTTTCCATGTGGGAATTTGGTTGGCCGTTAGGGTAGTTCAGCGTGACAATCTGATTTTAACGAGGAAGTGCATAAAAAATTGATGATTTGTTTCTTTCCAGAAAGTTGTAAAGTTTTCATCATCCTATGGTTGTAAATTTCTTTATATTGAAGATAATCTGGAACTTTAAACTTCTGACTTCATTTGCCTGATGTTTGCATACCTGGTCATAGGTGTTAAAGATGCTAGTGACAAGAAGATTCTTGTCGACATGCTGTTCTGGGCTGTGGATAATCCTGCACCTGCTAATTATTTATTAATTTCTGGTGACCGAGACTTCTCTAATGCTCTTCATCAACTGAGGATGAGGAGATATAATATTCTTCTTGCACAACCTCAGAAAGCATCTGCACCCCTCGTTGCAGCTGCTAAGAGTGTTTGGCTTTGGACTAGTCTCTTAGCTGGAGGACCTCCTCTAAGTAGTGGCGAATCACAACAACTTGGTAATAATAGCCTCATATCAAGTTCTGACACCTTACAAATTCCAATCTCTAGTGCCGTTCAGATAAAGCAACACAGGGAATCCTCTTCTGAAGTTCATATAGGAAACCATAAATTTCCAAATGCAGGAAGGGGATTTGATTCTAGATACCAGGGAAAAACAACTTGGAGAAGCCCAAGTCAACCAAATGGACCCAGAGCCTTGAATCCGCCAGTTGTACTTCAAGAAAATCATAGCAATAAAAACTCTTACCGTCCTGGCAACTACAGCCCAAATGTTCCCCCAAGTGGATCTGCTCCAAATTTGGTTCATGGCAATCCTGATCAGTTGTGGAACAATAGCGGTAACCTACCAGGCAATTATCAAAATCCGTATTCACAGCTATTAAGACCAAACAGTTTTCCATTACAACCTTCTTTTGGACCGAGTAATTCATATCCACCTAATTCCCATTCTGTTGCGACTTCACTAGTGCCTCCTAGGAGTGATGGATCCAGCTTCACCTCAGGACCACTTACAAATGTTCCAGATATTGGCAATCTGAACATTTCTCAATATTCTAATTCCAACAGTATTCATGATCCCCGTAAATTTCAGCAATGGAGTGGAGATCTGAAACAGAATCCTAACAATAATACTCCACATCCTGTAAGGTCAATTGACAAGCAAATTGGACAAATGGCACATAGCACACAACAACTATACCATGTTCACTCTAATGATCCAGAATATCCATCTACATCAATGGCAGCAATGGGTAATAATAACCTTCCTGGTAATGGTTTGTGGGGATCTGCTGGATGCCCTAAACCTTCTGAATATGTACAAAGCCTTATAGGGGTTGTTTTACTTGCCTTAAACACACTAAAAAATGAAAAGATAATGCCAACTGAGGCAAATATAGCTGATTGCGTTCGTTATGGAGATCCCAAGCACCGCAACACCGATGTTAAGAAGGCTTTGGAGAGTGCTATTGAACAGCAGATGGTGGTGAAACAGAATTTAGGTGCTTTGCAGTTGTATATTGGTAAGAACGATAAACTTTGGAAGTGTGTAAACCTTATAGGTGGTAATCCTAATCAGCACTCAAAAGAAATATGGGATGAAATCCAAAAATTTTTAACAACTCCTTCTGGAAGATTAGCAATAATGGGTACTCAATGCAAGTAAGGATCTTATACTTTAGTTTATCTTCACTCGCTGCAAGTTTTCTCAGTCTTATTATTTGTTCTTGTCTGTTCTGTAGATACGAAGCAGGTATTGTGATAAAGAATATGTGCCTTAAAGATCATGCTTTGGGAGATGTCCTTCAGATTTTGAACATGGTGATTGGCTATAAAAAATGGATTGTGCATCGTCAGTCAGGATGGCAGCCACTTAACATTACTCTACCCGAGACAAACTCTGATTTAGGAGTTACAGCTGATGGCTGGCTGTGATAATGGAAAAGTGTCAGAAGAAAAGTAAGAGTTACTGAATATATTAAGAGCCAGTTGGACTAATCATTCAACTAAATCTCTATTTTCCCAGTGAATCAAAAGGTAGGTAGTATTGGTGTACTGTAGTATGGTAAGCATATCTGAGTGTTACACATTATTTTATGATTGATGGTGAAGTCCTTCAACTTAGCTGGAGGGAGAAACGAAATCAGTGCTTGGACATAGTTGAAAGATACATAATACTGTAGAGTTGTTTGCAGTTGTTGAGGTTCCAAATTTTCTGGTTGCCACCATGGCCTGCTAGATATCATAGTGAATCTATCTTGGAATTATTATGTGCTTTGTTCTTGAGCTTTAGCCTCATTCCATCTTACTTATAATTTGCTTGGAGATTGATTTATTAGATGAACTCCTTCGATACTGTGACTGAAGCCTCTTAGCAGTGGTCTATCAAGTCAGAATGTTCAGGGATCATGCGGAATGCGTGTCCAGAAACTGTTGTATTGTGTTCTGTTCACTTATGGTTATATCTTCCAGTTGTTACAGGAAGCTTAGGGGTGGACAGAAAACACAAATTGCACCCCATTGAAGAAAACGGCACTTTTTAAGTTTCTAAGCTCATGATTTACTATTTTACTAATTTTCAAGGTAAGTTTCTGGTGGAAGTTGACTATGAACAAATCACGTTATGAAGTTTCTAGACTCTATTCAAAGATGATGAAACCAAATGGTAGTGCGTGCTATTGCATCTCTTGTTTCTGATGCTGCCTCAATAGTTGTGATCTTGTATTATTTATATGGAGTATGCTTTGGGAATGGCTGGCTCAGAGACATTCGATCATTCAGTCGGGATTTGTCCTCTGGTGCTCATACTTGACGTTCCCCTGTAATGTTAGTATCTGTGTGTATAATCCACAAGGAAAATAGCTGTTTGTCACTTTGTAGTTACTAAATATTTGCATTGTATCATGGGATTGTTTTATGGTATTCTCAACTTTTGAAACTCTATTGCTGTCTTTTTTTTTCCTTTGAAATTAATATTGGTTCCTTAAACGGATCTTCATTTTCAAAATTTACCCTTGCTCAATTCTTCCCCTGGGTTCGAAATCTCACATGGAAGTAATACCAAAAGAACCATAATCTTTTCGGACTCTAACTTACGTTGCCCGAAACCCATAAAGGTTAGCTACCCCTTCCTGGAGCCATAGTTGATGTGGAGAATCAATTCCACATAGTTAGTTAGCAAGATGTGGTCTCGTTCATTAACAAAATTAATCAGACAAATTGCTTCACTACACCACCACAATGCATTTAGAGTTGAATCACCAAGATTTTAACGGTATATTTAAAATTATAAAGCAGTTTTTTTTCTTTTTTTAATAAATTTGAGATAGATGGAAAAAAGAGGAGAGGAAGAAAAGAAAAAATAAACAAACAAAATCAATTCTTATAGTTCATCCATAATTCTAAGATGAAATTTCAATTTTATTTTTATTTTTTCTTTTTCTTTATTCTAGTTCATCCATCTTTAGCGTTTTCTAGTTGAATCCCTAAATGCGCTATTCATATTGAAGATATTTAGGAAAGCATAAGAAATGAGAAGGATTCATCTGAATTCCAGTGCGATTGATAAACTTGTTTCTGATAGTGAAATTTTGAATTCAGCTATATATACTAAATTACACTAATAAATATAATTAGTCAATTTATTTATAGCTTTTTGTTTTGCACATGCATGGATGAGGCGTAAATGTTTGCGTTGCTTTGGGCAATTTAAAGCACTTGATGGAGACGTATCTTCTGTTGTTAGTTGTTACATTCTGGGAAGAAGACAGGTCCAGAAGTTTCCATGCTTTTGCTGGGATGGGAAGAGGCAGAGCCAAGAGGAACATTATTATATTAATACTTCAGAATAGGAATACTAATTTACCCTAGCAGGCAGCAGCCTATCCTAATGTGGATTGCTTAATTGGGGAGTATATAAATTGGTCCCAGACACAGAATAAGAAATGCCATCATACAACAGCTATAAGCCTATAATATTGAAATTTAATATATATTTTATTGACGTTATACAGTTTACCGTATATGTTTCTCTTATTTTTAAATTTTTCTTACAACAGTATTAAAGAAAAAACCAAAAATAATCATAGCAGTTGAGGTGTACGTATATCGTTTTCAGTTGAGAATGAGATAGGTTATGGTGGTCTGATTCAGCCTTAAAAAGGTGTTGCAGTTCAAATATGATCTGTCATTCTTCTTACTGTCCCCTAAAGTTAGCCATGTAATTAGTTACTGCAAACCGCTACGAAGGACGTCAAAGTACCTAAAGATACTGTTGCTAACAGACATAGATTTATCGGATACTGTTACTAACAGACAGATTTGTTGCCTTTTTCAAGGTTCTAGATTTGTGCGGTTTGTTCCCACACATAACCTCCTGCATTGTCTGTAAAAAATCAGTATGTGGAGGAAACAAAAACAACCAGATGGGTTCTCTTCTCTTGTTTAGCAGAGATAAAAGAGACCAAGATTACTGATTCACGTATTTTGTGTAATCAAATTAAATTTTAGATATTTGGGTCTTCCTAGTTATAGAAAATGGATGATATGATAGAGAATAAAGAGTTGATTAGAAACATGGTGACCATGGGGGTGTCTATGATGGTGATTGCAGCCGTCACCATTGTTGTTGTTGCCGGAACTGACAACTCCACAAAAGGCGCAGGGACTATGAAAACCCTCCTCTCCGTTTGCAGCAAAACTGAGCATCAAGAAAACTGCTACCAAAGCCTAAAATATGCAGGTGAAAGAGCCACTGTTATAGACTATGTGAAAGCTTCTATCAGTGTAACCCTTACAGAATTGAAAGTGGTGGTCGCCCCTAAACCTGACCTTGAAAGGAGCCTGACGCCTCTGCAGGCAGTGTCACATCAAGATTGCTTGGAATTGTTGGATTTGGGAATCGAACAACTTGAATCCTTGTATACAAAAGCAAATTCTACGGACGACTTGTCCAAAATGAATGTAGATGACGTTATCAGCAGCTTAAGTGCTGTCATTTCATACCAACAAACTTGCTCTGACAGCCTGCTGCAAACAAATAGCTTTGAAATTTTTGGGTATTCCTTGAAACAGCCCATTCTTCTTACAAGGATAACCTTGGCCATTGTTCATAGTTTCTCTGGGCAGAGTAATGTCAGGGTTGCATTTCGGAGACTCTTAACTACGACTCGTTTAGGCAAAGCATATGATAGATACCCAACATGGTTCTCAGCAGAAAATCGCAAACTCTTGGAGTCTCAAAGAGGTGGTGATCCGCAGGCGAATGCAGTTGTGGCTAAAGATGGAAGTGGCCAGTTCTCGAGCATAACCGAGGCACTCGATTCATGCCCAAAGAAGAACACGAATCCATGTATTGTTTACGTCAAAAAAGGAAAATATGAAGAAAGAGTAGTGATTCCCAAGGATGTATACCAAGTATTCATGTATGGTGATGGGCCTATGAATACAATTGTCAGTGGAATCAACAAAACAGAAGCGCAGCAAATTACAATCTACAGAACAGCAACTTTTGGTAAGCTCCTCTACAATATTTGATTCCTTCTTAGGTTGTTTTCAAATAGTAACATGATGACTCCCTCATGAAATGCAGTGGTAATTGGTAAAGGATTCATCTGCAAGGATATGGCTTTCACTGCCCCAGCTCATATTAAAGGAGCACCAGCATTAATTGTCTTGTCTGATCATTCAGCATTCTTCAATTGCAAAATAGAAGGTGAGGAAGGCAGCTTGTTTGCAGTAGCCCATCGCCAATTCTACCGAGACTGTCAAATTCACGGTAATGGGGACATCATCAAGGGAGACTCTGCAACTGTAATTCAGAATTCATACATCATTGTAAAGGCTCATAAATCTTCAGATTTTTATGTAAAGAGAGATGTTGTGACTGCGCAATCTAGGATAGATAAGCACGAGAGAACTGGGTTTGTGATCCAAAACTGCACCATCACGGCAGATAGTCTTGCCAGAACCACTTGCTTGGGTACCCCATATAAAGAATTCTCTAGAACAATCATAATGGAATCGTTTCTAGGAGAAGTGATAGGTCCAAAAGGATGGTGTAAATGGAGTGACAACTACGGCACTGAAACAGCAACCTTCCGTGAGTATAATAACCGAGGGCCTGGGGCGCCAACTGACAAGAGAATCAGTTGGAAGGGCTACCAAACAGTTACTCAGAGAACTCAAGTGGCGAGCTTCACGGCTGGTCAATTTATCCAAGCAGACAAATGGTTGCAAAGTACGGGCATTCCATACACATCTGGGTTTATTCCATAAATAGACTGAGATCTGTAATATAGTAGGATCTAGGAAGAGAGCACTCAGTTTGTTGATAAGCACAAAAGATAAATAGGCCACCTTAAAGATCCCAGAAGCATTGCTTACTCATTAGTTTTTTTCTTTCTTACTGTTTGGTTTTGGCAGAACTTGCAACCTTTCTTTTGTTTAGGCTTTCAAAAGCTTGTATTTTAATCTCCAAGTATGCACATAGAACTAGGATTCCCTGCCAACTTCAGTGAGGCCAGAAAATATATTTCAACCTTTTCATTGTAGAGTCATTTCAAGGTTATATCGTGGGTGTTGTTAGCTTAAGCCTGAGCAGGAAAGTGAAGAGAGAAGATTTTGAATTCAAAAACCACATTCTATTGCGTCTCTACTTTCTCATAAGAAACAAAGATAGTAAATAGCCACACATACAGCATAGCCCATAGGTGGGCAATCTATATATGAAAGTTTAGCTTACAAAGCAAGATTGTAACACTGCCAAAAATATCTAGACATACAAAAACATTTACTACTAAAACATTACACATCATCTGCAACAGTAAATTTGTCATATCAACAACACCCTTCCTTGATAGATTTGCTGCACATTCCCATCTTTAGCTTTAATTCTTCAAACCTGCTTCTTGAGAGAGCCTAGGTCATAATATCAGCAATTTGGTTTTCATATTTGCAATACTGTAGTTCAATCTCATTATCTTTTCCTACTTAGGAAGTGATATTTGATCTTTATATACTTTGTTTTTCCATGAAACACAAGATATTTAGTCATAGCTATACCAGATTTGCTATCACAGAATATTACAGTAGCTTTGTCCTGTATTTGATTTAAGTCATTTAGTAATTTCCTACGCCAAATGGCTTGGTTTGCTGCAGCAATAGTATAAACATATTCTACTTTTGCTGTAGCATAAGCCATAATGTCTTGTTTCTTAGAATTCCAGCTGACCACCCCAGATCCAAGATCAAATACATAGTCTGATGTGCTCTTTATGTCATCCAATGATCCTCCCCAATCACTATCAGTATACCCAGTAAGTTTGCTATCTTTTCTAGCTTCAAACCAAATCCCAAGTTCATTTGTTCCTCTTATGTACCTCAATGCTCTTTTGGCAGCCTTGAAGTGCAATTCACTTGGATTTGTCATGAATTTCAACAGAAGGCTTGTTGCATACATCAAATCTGATCTAGTTACAGTCAAATAAAGAAGACTCCTAACTAAACTTCTATAATTTTTTGGATCAATCTTTTCTGCTCCATCTTCTTTCATTAATTTTATATTCTGAACTAGGGGTGTTTCAACTGGTTTGCCAAATTTTCTTAGAATTTCCTTTGCATAATTGGCTTGATTTATGAAAATCCCTTCCTTAAGTTAATATACTTCAATTCCAAGGAAGCAAGTCATATCACCAAGATCAGTCATTTCAAATTCCTTTTACATTTCAACTTTGAATTTTTTCACCAAATCTGGATTACTACCGGTCACCAATAAGTCATCAACATATAATGAAATAATTAAAATGTTTCCTTTAATTTGCTGCACAAATAAAATGGCTTTACTAGGGCTTTTCTTAAATCCTATATCAAGTCAATAATCATTAATCTTACTATACCAAGCTCTTGGAGCTTGTTTTAAGCCATACAAGGCCTTTTTTAGCAATTACATTTTATCTTCTTCCCCTTCCTTCACAAACCTAATAGGCTGCTCCACAAAAATTTCCTCTTGAAGGTAGCTATTTAAGAAAGCTGACTTCACATCAAGCTGAAAAATCTTCTAATGATTTTGAGCAGCTAGGGCTAAGGGAAGTCTAATTGTATCATACCTTGCTACTGGAGCAAAGGTATCTAGAAAATCAACTCCATATTGCTGT